>CM043702.1:36312500-36912500 GCA_023935145.1 Bretschneidera sinensis | reverse complement strand
TGGGATCCACCGAGTACCAGCACCTTTTAGAGGAGCTGTCCTCTTTTCGATGTGAGCTCTCTGACATTCGTCGGGAGGATAGAGAGGCGACCTTATTAGTACATCAGCGCATAGATGGCTTGGAGACACGTTTTACAAGATAAGAGGCAATGTTCCAAGCCATCCTTGATTGACTACCTCCCACACCTGGTACCTCCTTGAGTGCAACACCTGGAGACCAACAGTGAGAGTGGTACCCCGTCTGGCTGAAGACATAAAACTTAGTGCTCATGGGAGGCACCCTACAGCATATCCTTTTATTTTTAGCATTTTCTTTTATTTATTGTTAGTATTTACTTTTTATATAATTGTTTATCATTAGTAATTCTTGTTTTTCAGTATTACATTTGTTTTCTTTTTTAGAGACATAGTGAATGCATCAAGTTCAAGTTTGGGGGTGTGCTACAAGCCATGCCAGCCATCGACTTCTTTATCTCCCAGGTCAGATCTTTCCATGTCACTCACACATTGGGGACAATGTGTACATTAAGTTTGGGGGTGTGGGAGACACATTCACACACTCTGTCCAAATTTTTTTTAGTATTTTTGAAAAGATAAATGCATGTTCATAATGTTTTGAATATTTTGGTTAATTTAAAACAAATATAATGATAAAACTTCATCAGTAAGCTTAAAATCTAGAACACATGGTCTAATAATAAAGTTTTAAAAGTTGAATTACCTACCTCAAGGCATTTAAGAATTCACAAGTTTGATTTAAATCTGACACGAGCACATTAGCATATAATGCTGTGAGGTATGACAAATAATTTTTATGTATATGTTTGCATGATCTAACTATAATCGGATAACTTGTTAGAAGAACACTTTGACATAGAAAAATAGAAAAAAAAATGTTTATTGCACAAAAAGAGAAAATAAAATGCTCCTAATGATCATTAAATAAACTTTTCACTGAGTAACTGGACCTCTTGCCTCAGTAAGCAGTGAGTGTTCATGTCAAAAGGTGGGAATCATGCATATAATGATCATTAAAAAAAAAAGTTTTCACTGAGTAACTGGACCTCTTGCCTCAGTAAGCAGTGAGTGTTCACGTTAAAATGTGGAAATTTTGCTTGGCAGCATTAAGACCAGTTAGTTTCGTAGCCTTTTTTATTCAAGTTAGTAAGTCCTTAGGGGTGTCTTTACACCTAATGCCCTAAAATCATCTGGTTTGGGAGTCATTGGCTAAACACTTGCTACATGGGTCAATTAGAAAGCTTAATGGAACTCAATGTGGCAAAAATCTCATAATAAAAGAAAAAAAAAATAAAACTATGCCATTATTATTCATTCTGATAGGAAATTCGATGAATGTTAAGACACCAAAACACTATACATTGGTGTTATTTGGAAGCTTCATCTTTTCTGTGCTAATTCACCACACACTGAGTCAGACTTATAATACCTTAAACCAGCCTTGTGTAAGTGATTAGAATTTAAAACCTTTATTCATTGCAAGGATGTTTTTATATTTTAAGCCTACTCATGAACAAATATCGTGGTTTTATGTGCAACCCAAATTTTTTAGATATCATGAATGTTGAATTTATCTTTGATTTTGTTTTCAATTAGTTTTTCATTTTGTATTGCTAAGGGACTAGCAATATGTAAGTTTGGGGGTGTGATAAGTGCTTAAATATTCATATTTAATCCCCTTAATTTACAGTTGTTAAGCTCTTTGTTTACATATTTTAGTATATTCTACTTCATTTTTGTGTTTTCTGTGTTTTTTATAGGTTCTTGAATAAAATGTAGCATTTTGGAGCTCTAACGAAGAAATCTGAAGTCCTAGAAGCAGTCAAGTGCAATCGAGTGCAAAGTTGCTGTGATCGAGCACACAAGCACTCGTGCGCACACATAGAAGGTTCGAGCGCAAAAGCATGAGATCGAGCACACACGTACAGAGAGGCGGTAGAGCCAGTTTTGGAAAGATTGCTTCGGGCCTTATTTTGGAAATTAAGGTTTCGAGGTGTCCTTAGAATCCTATATATAGGCTTGTAAAATATATAAACTTCACTTTTGATTTTACTTTGAGTTGTAAGCTTTGGAGAGGAATTGACGACTCTTCTCCACAGTATTTTTCGGGTTTATTCTTCTCTACTTAGTTTATATTATTATGATGCTTAGCATAATCAGCATGTGTAATTAACTTCTTAATAGGGCTAGATTGAAGCCCTAATTATGCTTTTCTATATATAAGTAATGTTGCCTTTGCAAATAGTCATGTTATGATGCTTTAATTGATTAATACCTGTTTTATTGAATTCCTCATATGTGTTTGTCTGATCAGTGTATGCATGTGGTATGGATTAGTTAGTTAGATCAATTTAGATGATCGAATCTTGGGCCTGACAATAGTAACAAAAGAAATTCACGCTGGATTCTTGGGTTAATCAACATGGGAAACTGGGAGTATACAACATGCCCTAGATCTCGTGTGGTTGTCGATTTCCACAGACCTTATGCTCCCTTAAGGAACAACTCAGTATACACCATGTTGAATCCCTTAAGAGAGAAAAGAGTTAGAGTATACACCATGCCTAACTTGTTGCTTAGGGAAATCAATAGCTTAAGGAGCGGACCAAGCCCTTAGGTTGGCAACCATTAGGTATTCATGGTAGGGCTATAGCATTGGCACATTACTTATTAGGAAAGTATGATTAGTGATGGATATCAAAGCTCTATGTTCATATCATTATCGATCTAAACTCAATATTTATTTCTATCATTTTACATTGTGAAACTGATTCTAAAAGCGAAATTTACCAATCCCTGTGGAGATGATCTCGCATTTGCATACTATGCTACTGTTGACCTTGTGCACTTGCAAGTAAAACAAGTTTGATTATTTGCTTATTAATTTAGGTAAATAATTCCACAACACTAATGAATATAGGGAAATAATAAAATACTTCTTCTTCCTTTATCTGGTTGTGATAATTTCCCTTTGTAGATGCAATATTTTTCGATTTTAAGATATTGTATACGTTTTTAGAAATCATGCACAATGAAGGAATTCCAGATTGCTTGGGAATTTCACTGAATGATCTCTAAACCAACTTTTATGCACGTGATTGGAACATGCTTCTCTTTTTTTTTTCTTTTTTTTTTAAAAATTTAATATGAAAGTAGCATAAAAAATAAGAAAGTATCATCAAAGGGAATATGTTTGCTTCCATGGTGTGTTGTTCACTTTCTCGATGTTTTATTCTTGCATTTTATGAAAATTAGACTTGCAGAGTAATTTTTTTATGTCGCTGAATGTGTGTGCTATTCTTGGAATATGCATCTTGGGAGCCATTTAGAGATCTTTTTCTAGAAAGTGAGAGTTAGCTACATTGATACCTATCACAAAAGACTAAATTCTGATGAAAAGGAAACAAAAGTAAGAGTTGTAATTTTCTTGAATGGGATGTGCATATCTATAGAGTATGTTGTGTGTTGTAAACAAGGAATCAGTCTTGGGTAGCAAGAGGTGTTATTGGTGTTGCCTTGAATTAATCCTGGGGTTTATTTATTGCATGTTCACGTAACTAAAAGAAAAATGCACTATACATTTGGCTCTATTAATTATGACATTGCATACCATGGAGTTCTAAAACAAAATAAGAAGTAATGGAACTTGTATGCTCGATATATGGTGCTTCTAGGCTTTCTTTGTTTGTGAAGGCTAGGAATGAGCACTACATTGAAACAAAGGAAGACGGTTGTACAAAGAAAACATATAAGGCCGAGGAAAGTGCACAGGTAGTGGAGTTGAAAAATGTTTTCTGGCTCATTTTATTTTTTTATTTTTATTATTGAGACTGTTGTGCTATGTGCTACAATGGCAAAGTTGAGTAGGAAATGGTATATGAGTGGCTACGATGTTGAGTTTAGCATGCTTACCTATATTTTGTTATTTATTTTTTGAAGTTCTTATATTGGATTTTATTTTCTTAATTGTGGATGTTTATTCCGAGAGATCTTTAAGGCTGAATGTTATTCAATTTGATTTATTACCTAGCTTAGCAAAAACTTTTTGTGTCTTGAAAGTTCCAAACCAACAGGCATATGCAGACTGCATGAGGCTTCCTTCTGGCTGTGTTGTAGAGGACATGGACAATGGTTATTCCAAGGTAAATTTGTAACATAAATTATCCAGTTGTTCTTTATGGTTTTAAATGTAATCTTTATATATATATATTTCTTTTCACATTCTTTGTGCTTGCACATCTTTTGTATTTATTGAAATTGTTTATTTAATTGGAATAGTTGAGTTCAGTTGAGACTACATAAAATTTGAATTATAGTCACTTAATCCAAAGACTCAACCCACCTTGACTTGTGCTTTCTAGAATTTGGTTTGTTTTTACTACTCACCAAAACTGTTGTTATCTTTATTGTGATTTCTCTTAATAAAATATAGTAGGACTTTACCTGAGAATTTGAAGCTTTTATTATTATTTAAATAAAGAAGATGCTTCCTTGGTTGAATATATTGGTAGACTTGAATATATTGGTTGAATACCCTGTTAGTTTGCTTTGTGATGTTCAATTGTTTGGGAGAGATGTGTACATCCTCTCTATTATACTATTCTTCTCTCAGGTAACTGATCAAATATAATTTAAGCTCAAGGTATTCGAGTTGTGACTGATCCTATCGGATCTCTCCTGATTGTCAAGGCATTGTTATTTCAAAGCTACTCAGGTGATTATATTAACATTACTTATTTTAATTTGATGCTTAGTCTATCAGAATGTATGATGGTGTTGTTTGGTCCGGGAGCATATTTCAGGGTCTTATTGGGGTGCCAAATGTATGCCATAGCAGTGATCAAATTATGGAGTTTGTAATCACTGATATTTGGAATACAATAATAACTCTGCTGAAGTTGATTGTAATTTTGCTGCTAATTGTGGTTCGGCCTATGTTTTTGTTACCTTAAAAACTTAGTATGAGCTTTGCCTCAGTTTGTTTTGTTTGTAGCAGTTGCTTTGGTTTGTTATTTCAAGACAAATAATTTTTCTCATTTATCCTAAAACAACAATGTCAATGAGGTATGACTCCTTTATCTAGCCTTATAGTAACGACTCATCCCGGGTTGGTCACCTCCGAGACGGTGTCATCACATTTGAAAAATCTCAGCACAATACATATATGCAGCAATAAAAATTTATCAACTGCAATTATTTACATCAATCATCAACCCTTAACAGGGGAGATACATTATTCAGATCTCAACTTAAATATTGCATACAACATAATATGCATGAACATTTAAAAATATTTTTTTTTTCATTAGTCTGAGGATCTAGACCACATGGCTTACAGATGATAAATCCGACTGAATCTCAACTCACCAACTATCTTCCTGTATTCTGCTTGAAATCGTTTAACATTGAGGAATGATCTTCACAAGCTCAGTATTCAATTCGTATCAATAGTCTTTTAATATTTAATCATTTATATCTCATAACTTGATAATAGCATTCTACTATCACTACACATATTATAGTCTCATTCTCTATCAATCTCTTCATCTTATATATTTGTTGACCTTAAGACCATCAATTATCTCATAATTACATCGTTATGAGGTTCACAGCATATAGTCTACCATTTAGATAGTTCTTATCATATTTTACTTCCATGTTTCTTTCTCACCATAATTGTCTCTCTGTGAGACTAGTTCATCTATAAATAAATTTACCATAACAAAAACAACACTTCAACATTTCAATAATAAAATCAATATTTAAAACAGATGCAATGCATTTATTATTAGGGAACGTCTTCCTACATGTCGACATGTTTTTATCTTAGACCGGCTTCCCTCCCAGTTCTTTTATTTTCAGCATATACTGGCTATCACGGTATTCATTTATTTCCAGTATATACCGACTGTCATGGTTTTTCATTTAGACCAGCCATTTCTCGGTTATTTTATTTAATGCATATGCATATGAACAGTGATATGAAATATGCATATGAACAATAATATAAAAACAAGCACGTATTCAGAGATTTAATTTAGCTATCTTGCCTTTTCTTAAATTATTATTTGATCAATTTCATTAATTTTTTCTCCTCATATATCACATCAATTTATCAACCATTACTCGTCAAGAATTTCATTGATCATCTTCATTATTAAATCAACTCATTATTCCTATAGTATTACTTCTCATATAATAACTTTCCACATATCAATTATACTTATCATACCCATCAAACAACTTTCATGTATTTTCAAATCATAGGTTAATAAGTTATTTAAATATTATTACTATATATTTCATATTTATCTTGATTACTTAAAGTAAATCTAACTCACTATGTAGCACTTAAAGCTACCTATGAATCACCTCTTTGCTTTTCCTGCTCCTCTTAGCAATTTCCCCCGGTTGCTGATCGTTAACACCTTCTGTTTCTCTTAGAGCTTCCCATGATTCTCTATAAAATTTTCCCGTTAGCCTCGTCAAAATTTTACTCTTTCAATCCTTCTTTCAGTCCCCAAGTGTTTAAAGAAATAGAGTAGTTTAGATTTGATATTGAAGAAAACCAAACAGGATTTTGTAAAACTAATAAAATAATTCAATATAAATAATAAAATTTTGCGGCACCATTCACCACTTTCCACAATTTTGCTCCTGCACACAAATTGATTAGTGTCCATGGCTTTGATGCAACACTTGGACTTCCAGATGTTGCACGCTACCACCTCCTTCCTTTTTTTTTTTTGAAAAACCGTTTTTTTCTTTTCTTTTACCTTTTCCTTTTCCTTTTTTTTTTCCTTTGTCTGGATAGATTTTTTTTTCTTTTTCTTTACACCACCACGTGTCCGTTTTTTTTAAAGAATTATTTTATCAAAATTAAATCTTTCGCATATATATATTATTTTAAATCCATGTCATATTTATTAAATTACTTCTTTACCTTTTTCTTTATGAATACGGGTATTACATTTATGTTCCTAATTTCTCTAAGTTTTTGGATCATTTGCTGTTGATCTACTGTTTCTGCCATTTATCTTTCTTTCATCTGATCCATCTAAAGTTCATAAAAATAATGGAGAAAAGAATTGAGAGCCTACAAAGAGTGGTTACTATTAGTGATACAAAGAAGGTCTCCAGAGGAGAACGTTGGTGATCTTATAATTGAAGTAGACAACACGATCAATGAGGAGGTATGACTCATTTATTAAATGGCCTTTGACCTGTTCCACATCTCTTTTTTTTTTTTTTGGATCCTTTGCTACTCTCTTTTTTTTTTTTTTGGATCTTTTGCTACTGATCTATTGTTTCTGCCCTTTATCTTTCTTTGAGTTCCTTTTAAGATGATTGTGCCCTCTATATGTTACTCTTGTATGTTTTTCATGAAGTCATTTATCTTTCTTAATATCTTTGATGAAAAATTTCTCTTAACTTTGATAAATGCTCATACTGTGCAGGACTTTGTGAGACTGCTGGGAGCTATTATTACTCAAATCCATTTTATGCTTTCCTTGATTTGATGTATGTTTGTGATAATTTTTGTTCACATCATTTCCAATAAATTGTAAAGCAGATAAAGAATGATATATTAGCTTCTAAGGATTACATTTTAGATTATTTTTATATAAAATTTTATACTTCTAATTGTTGTACTTGTGTAATTGTTTTTGGATAAATGAAAAGATTTCTTCATATAACAATCATGTACCCAATTATTTATTTTGATAATTTGTTGGATATTATGATTTTTTATGCACTAAGTAGGAAACTTAAGGATAAAAAACAAAAAAAATGTTATATTTATGAAAAATCGTCACAAAAGGTCTTTAAAACAGTCATTAAACCATATAATTAGAGCTGCCATGTAGGATACACTGACGGGTAAAACCGTCACTATAGGATAAGTAAATTTTCGGTATAGGTTGAGATATACTGACGGATAAAAACTGTAAGTAAAACCTACCTATAGTGATGGTTATAAGACCGTCGATATAGATTCACCACCTATACCGATGGTTTTGAAAACCGTAAGTAAAAGTACCTATACCGATGGTTTTGAAAACCGTAAGTAAAGCTCTATTGTCTATATCGACGGTCAAAAAACAGTCAGCATATCCCTATAGCTACACTATTTTTTGTTACGCTTTTTAAAACCGTCGGTATAGCTCAAAATGGTCTATACCGATGGTTTTTTGGTCTTTATCGACGGATTTTGACTGTCGATATATGTCAATTTTTTTGTAGTGTCCCCTAGATATAGTTGTTGTAGAAAGGCTATGTTCATGCAAACTTGAAAGAGGTGTTAATGCAAAATACCACACAAGCAATAAAAACTACAACTGAAATTGATAAAAAAAAAAGTGAAAAATCATCCAAACGAATTACATAGGGGTTCATAAAACATCAACAATCTCATAGTAGTTAAAGAAAAAAATACATGTGGGGTAGTGTTGTGCATTTATCTACCTAAATTATTAAGCAAATACTTGAACTTGTTTTACTTGCAAGTGCACAAGGTCAACAATAGCATAGTGTGTAAATGCGAGCTCATCTCCACAGGGATAGGTGAATTTCAATTTAGAATTAGTTTCACATTATAAAAAGATAGAAATAAATATTGAGTGTGAATTAATAATAATAAGAACATAGGATTGTGATATCTACCACTAATTATATTTTTCCACTAAGTAATGTGCCAATGCTCTAGCCCTACTATGAATACCTAATTGTTGTCAACCTAAGGGTTTGGTCCACTCCTTAGGCTATTGATCTCCCTAAGCAACGAGTTAGGCATGGTGTATACTCTAACTCTTTTCTCTCTTAAGGGATTCAACATGGTATATACTGAGTTGTTCCTTAAGAGAGCATAAGGTCTGGGGAAATCGACAACCACACGAGACCTAGGGCATGTTGTATACTCTCGGTTTCTCATGTTGATTAACCTAAGAATCTGATGTGGATTTCTTTTGTTACTATTGTCAGACCCAGGACTCGGTCATCCAAATTGATCTAACTAACTGATCTATACCACATGCATACGTTGATCAAACACACACATATGAGGAATTCAATAAAACAAGCATTAATCAATTAAAGCATCATAACATGGCTATTTGCAAAGGCAATCAATAATTATATATATGGAAAAGCATAATTAGGGCTTCAATCAAGCCCTATTAAGAGTTTAGTTACATATGTTAAGTAAACTGAACATTATAACCATAACTAAACTAAACAAAAAGATAAAACCCGAAGAATACTGTGGAAACAAGTTGTCAATTCATCTCCAAAGCTTACAACTTCAAGTAAAAACAAAAGGTAAAATCAAAAGTATGTTTTATATGTTTTAAAAGTCTATATATAGGGCTCTAAGGGTGTCCTGAAACCCTAATTTCCAATTTAAAGTCCAAAGACTTCTTTCCAAATCTGGCTCTGTCGCCTCTGGTGTGTGTGCGCTCGATCACATGGGTCTGCGCTCGAGCGCATGGGTGCGCTTGAGCCTTCTAAGTGTGCGCACTTGTGCCTGTGCACTCGATCACAAGAGAGGTGCGCTCGAGTGCACCTAGCTGGTTTGCAGATTTTTACTTTTTATTCCTTAGAGCTCCAAAATGTCTTCTTTTCTTCAAAGACCTATAAAAAACACAGAAAACACAAAAATGAAGTAGAATCTACTAAAATATATAAACAAGGAGCCTAACAACTGTAAATTAAATGGCTTAAATATGACTGTTTAAGCACTTATCACACCCCCAACCTTACATATTGCTAGTCCCTTAGCAATAAAAACGAAAGATTATATAAAAACAAAATCAAAGATAAATTCATTCTTCATGATATCCAAAAATTTGGGTTGCACATAAAACCATGATGATTGTTCATGAGTAAGCTTATAATAACAACACATTTTTGCAATAAATAAAGATTTTAAAAGTTCATGTTACTTACCCAAGGTTGGTTTAAGGCATCACAAGTTTGATTTGGTGTGTGGTGAATTTAGCACATAAAAGATGAAGCTTCCAAATAATTCTAAGGTATAGTGTTTCGGTGTCCAAACTTTCATCGAATTCCTTATCAAACAGAACAATAATAGCATAGTTTTTACTTCTTTTCTTTTTTCTTTCACCATGATATATATATATATATATATATATATATATATATATATATATATATATATATATATTGCCATGTTGAGTTCCATTAAGCTTTCTAATTGACATTTGTAGCGAGTGTTTAGCCAATGACTCCCAAACCAGATGGTTTTAGGGCATTAGGTGTAAAGATACCCCTAAGGACTTACTAACTCGACTAAAAAAGGCTACGGAACTAACAGATCTTAATGCTACCAAGTGAAATTCCCACCTTTTGACGTGAACACTCACTGCTTACTGAGGCAAGAGGTCCAGTTACTCAGTGAAAATTTTTATTTAATGATCATTATATGCATGATTTCCACCTTTTGACGTGAATACTCACTGCTTACTGAGGCAAGAGGTCCAGTTACTCAGTGAAAAGTTTATTTATTAATCATTAGGAGCATTTTATTTATTAATCATTAGGAGCAGTTTATTTATTAATCATTAGGAGCATTTATTAATCATTAGGGACATAGTGTGTGCATATGTCTCCCGTACCCCCAAACTTAATATACACATTGTCCCCATTGTGTGAGTGACACAGAAAGATCTGACTTGGGATTTGGAGAACTAGACTGCTAGCATGGCTCATAGTATGCCCCCAAACTTGAACTTGATGCACGCACTATGTTCTTGAAAAAGAAAAACAAACTTTGTGTCGGACAATAAGAAATATGGATAATAAACAGTTAAAATAAACATAAAGACTAACAATAAAAAAAAATACTATAACAAAAAAGGATATGTTGTGGGGTGCCTCCCATGAGAGCTAAGTTTTACGTCTTCAGCTAGACGGGGTATCCTCTCACTACTGGTCGTCAGGAATTGCAAACTACTTGTTTAGGCATTGTGGTGTAGCTTCTGGAGTAAATGTGCTTGATCACAAGTGTATGTGCACTCGATCGCACTGAGTGATGTGCGCTTGATCACAAGAGCCTTGTGCTCGATCACAATGCTTCAAGCAATGAAGTTATGTGCGACAGAAGCTGGAAGCTCAAGTGGTTCAAGTGTCTTTGTATCAGCTGCATATTGAACAGTTTGAAGTGCCAAGTCCTCGTCTCGAGGAGGCATGTTGAGATCAAGGTATGGTTTGACTTGGTTTCCATTGACTGTGAATGTTTGATTGCCACGGGAACCATGAATCTCCAAAGCACCATGAGGAAAGACCTTGGTGACCACATACGGACCAGACCATTGGGACTTTAATTTGCCTGGGAACAGTCTTAATCTTGAGTTGTAAAATAGCACCCTTTGTCCCACATGAAACTCTTTCCTTACTAGTTGTTTGTCAAGATAGGCTTTTGTCCTTTCTTTGTAAAGCTTGGCATTCTCATATGCATCATACCTTAATTCTTCTAGCTCATTTAAGTGCAGCTTCCTCTTCTCACCCACTTGTTTCATATCAAAGTTGAATTGTTTAATGGCCCAATATGCTCGATGTTCTAGCTCTACCGGTAGATGGCATGCTTTCCCAAAGACTAAGCGGTATGGGGACATCCCAATTGATGTCTTGTAAGCTGTCCTATATGCCTATAGAGCATCATTTAGTCGCAAAAACCAATCCTTTCGATTAGGATTCACGGTCCTCTCCAGGATGCTTTTGATTTCTCGGTTACTTATATCCACTTGACCACTAGTCTGAGGGTGATATGGGGTGCTAACCTTATGGGTGATCCCATATTTTTTTATGAGTACAGCAAAAGAATGATGATGAAAGTGGCTGCCACCATCACTGATGATTGCTCTTGGTGTCCCGAACCTGGTAAAAATGTTATCTTGTAGAAACTTCACCACTACTTTATGATCATTAGTCTTTGAGGGGACAGCCTCGACCCATTTAGACACATAATCCACACCCACAAGAATATATAAATAACCAAAAGAATTGGGGAATGGACCCATAAAATCAATGCCCCATACATCAAAAAGTTCTACTATATGAATATTTTGTAGGAGGCATCTGATTTCGGGATGAGATGTTACCTGTTCGCTGGCATCTATCACATGAGCTGCAGAATGAAAAAGCGTCTTTAAACAGATTAGGCCAATAAAAACCGGATTGTAGTACCTTAAGTGCTGTTTTTATGGCCCCAAAATGTCCTCCACAAGCGAACTGATGGCAATGTTGTAATAAGCTCAAATGCTCCTCTTCCGAGACACACCTTCTGATGATTTGATCTGGACAAAATTTGAAGAGGTAGGGGTCATCCCAATGGTAGTGTCGAGACATAGATATCAATCGCTTCTTTTCTTGACTGGTCATACCTAAAGGAAAAACCTTAGCAGTTAGATAACTGACAATATCAGCATACCATGGAAGTGTTACCTCTAGTGCGAACAATTATTCATCAAGGAAGTTTTCATTCAAAGGCAACTCATTTTTGTCATTCTCATAGGGTAGCCTTGATAAATAATTTGCAACCACATTCTCACTGCCTTTCTTGTCTTTGATCTCCAAATCAAATTCTTGCAATAGGAGTACCAATCTGATTAGCTTAGGCTTTGCACCTTTCTTAGAAAACAAATATCTCAAAGCAGCATGATCAGTAAATATAATAACCTTAGAGCCAATCAGATATGATTTGAACTTCTCTAAAGCAAAAAGAACAGCTAACAATCCCTTCTCAGTGGTAGAATAGTTAAGCTGAGTATCATTTAAGGTTCTAGAAGCATAGTAAATAGCATGAGGTACCTTATTGATTCTCTGACCTAAGACAGCTCCCAAGGCAAAGTTGCTTGCATCGTACATTATCTCGAATGGAAGATTCCAATCTAGTGCCATCATTATTGGGGCGGAAGTGAACACATCCTTCAATATGTTGAAAGCTGTCATACAATTATCAGTCCATTCAAACTTGGTATCTTTAGAGATCTTGGAGAAATCCTTGATGAATCGTCTATAGAATCCAGCATGTCCAAGGAAACTTCTGACTCCTTTGATTGTTAAAGGAGGAGGTAGCTTTGAAATGATGTATATTTTAGCCTTGTCTACCTCTATACCTTTGTTGGAGATGGAATGACCCAACACAATGCCTTGTTGGACCATAAAGTGACATTTCTCCCAATTCAGCACTAAGTTGCTCTCTTCACATCTCTTTAGGACACTCTCTAGATGATTTAGGCATTCATCAAAATTAGAACCAAAAACACTGAAATCATCCATGAATACCTCAATGTATTTCTCCACCATATCGAAAAATATGCTCATCATAAATCTTTGAAAGGTGGCTGGTGAGTTGCATAAACCGAATGGCATCATTCGATAAGCAAATGTATTAAAGGACATGTGAAGGTAGTCTTTTCTTGATCCTCAAGTGCTATGGCAATCTGGTTGTACCCACTGTACCCATTCAAGAAGCAATAATAGCTATGGCTAGCTAATCTCTCTAACATCTGATCAATGAATGGCAAGGGGAAGTGATTTTTTCTGGTCACTTTGTTTAATCTTCGGTAATCAATACATACCCTCCAACCAGTTATTTTTCTTGAAGGTATGAGCTCTTCATCTTCATTCTTCACCACTGTGATCCCATTCTTTTTAGGAACAACTTGGACCGGACTTACCCATTTACTATCTGAGATGGGGTAGATAATGCCAACATCTAATAGTTTTAATACCTTGGCCTTTACTACCTCTTTCATGTGTGGGCTAAGTCTTCTTTGAGCATCTGAAGTGGGTTTTGCTTCATCCTCAAGGTAGATATGATGCATGCATTTAGCTGGACTTATCCCTTTTATGTTAGCAATGGTCCATCCAATAGCAGATCTATGCTCCCTAAGAACTCTCAACAGTTTCTCCTCTTCTCCAATGCTTAAATTGGCAGCCACAATTACAGGTATTGTCTTCTTTTCTCCTAAATAGGCATAAGTTAAATGTTTTGGCAGCTATTTCAATTCTAAGGTTGGTGCCTAGACAATAGAAGGGAGAAGAGTAGTATTAGTAGGTATGATAGATTCAAATGGAGGAGCATGCTTACTTGGATGTTTTGGAGAGGCCTCAAGGAGGTGCACAACTTTGATGATGTCATTAGTAACATCTTCATATTCTTACTCAATATCCACTTTTGTGAAGCTATGGGTAATAGTGGTCTCCAATGGATCAATGTGCTAGACCTGAAAAGCTTGCTCAACAAAACTTTGCATCATACATACATTAAAGCATTCCATGTCATCTTGAGGTAGTTTTAATGCATCAAATATTTTAAACTCTATTTTCTCACCATTTACCTTCATACTTACTATACCTTTTTTCACATAAATCTTTGTATCAACAGTTCTCATGAAGGGTCTTCCTAATATGATGGGCAGAGGTAATGGCATAAGGCATTCTTCCATATCTAACACAATAAAGTCAGCAGGTGATGCTTCTATCTGCCAATTGCAAAGTGATGGAGGTCGGTTGAAGCTCCCCCAAACCAAGGGTTTCGAATACTGTGTATGGTAGTAGATTGACACCCGCTCCCAAATCTAGCAATGCCCACTCAAACAACTGGTCACCTATCCTGCAGGGAATAGTGAAACTACTCGGATCTTTCATTTTTGGTGGTAGTTTTCTTAATAGCACAACACTTACCTCTTCAGTTAAGGCTACTGTCTCATGTTCCTAAAACTTCCTATTTTGAGTGCAACAATCTTTTAAAAACTTAGCATAATTAGGTATTTGTTGTATTGCATCTAATAAGAGAATGTTTATTTCAACTTTCCACAAGGTTTCAAAGATGTCAAGCAGTTTATTTTCTTTCTTTTGTTTAACTAACCTTTGCGGGAAGGGTAGTGCATTCACCTTCTCCGTCTCACTTACCTTTGATGCCGATGGTTTCTCTATAGATACTACCGCAGATTCATCGATCCCTATCACCTTACCATTCCTTAGAGTTGTGACAGTTTTTAGTTGCTGGTGTTCCCCTAGGTTTGGTAGTGTTTGAGCTAGAAGCTCACCTTGCTTTCTGCCACTCAATTCTTTAGCCAGTTGCCTTATTTGTACCTCTAGCCTTTGAATGGCTTGTTCGTGTTTTGCAGTGGTCTGTCTTAACTCAGTCCGAAATTGCCTTTCATCTACTATGAACTGATCTTGTGAACTCATCAACTGTTGTTGTTGGGATACTAACTGTTGTTACTGAGTTGCTAGTTGCCTCACAAGACTCTCTAGGTCATTTTTCTTTGTTTCAAGAACTGAATGGGTTACTGGTTGGGAGTTCCTTTGCTGCCCTTGACTATTCTGATTGTTGCTCCAAGAAAAGTTAGGGTGATTTTGCCATCCAGGGTTGTAAGTGTTTGCATACAGATTGTTCTTTGGCGGATAGTTGTTTGGTCCCACATAATTTGCTTGCTTAGGGTCTACAGATGAATACAAGGGACATGTCTCAGTATTATGATCAAATTGAGAACATATAGCACATACATGGAGTGGTGTAGCTGGTGGATTAGGTGATGCATTTTGAGCAGCCATGTCTTTAACTAGCAGATCTAGTTTCCTCTCCACAGCAGCTATTTCAGTAGAAGATCCTCCATTTAGGTTCACCTCATACATGCCTTTGCTCTTGGATCCATGTCTACCTCGAGAGGAGAATTGCTGGGTGTGTTCACTTAAGGTCTCGAATAGCTCCATGGCTTCTTTGTTGCTTTTCTCCATTAGCACTCCTCCACAACCTGAATCTACAATACTTTTATTAGTATCACTTAAACTTTCATAGAAAGCTTGTACTAGTTCATCCTAAGGTAGGTTGTGATGTGGGCATTTGAGTAGTAGCTTGTTGAAATGTCCCCATGCCTCAAAGAATAGGTCTCCATCCTTTTGTTGGAAAGATTGAATCTTCTTCCTCATTTGCCTCGTCTTTTGGGCTGGGAAAAATTTCCTTAGGAATTTGCTGGCCAACTCCTCCCAAGTGTGGATAGAAACTAAAGACAATGAATTGTACCACAGTTTAACCTAATTCCTTCTTGGTCTAAGCCTCGGATGTGCTGGAATTTGTAGAGATCGAAGAACTCTCGAAGGTGCAAGTGTGGATCCTCATTAGGTGTACCCCTAAAGTGAGTCAATGCACTGAGTATCTGCGGAGATATGTAATAGTTGCCTTCCGCCTCTGGTTGATAAGTAATGCAAGATGGCTGGTCGAGGTTCCGTGGGATGAAGGATTGCTTCATAGGTCTTCGCTCAGGTGGTTGTTGATTTCGATCTGTTCCACCATTGGTGCTTCTTCCTCGATTTCTTCTTCTACCTCTTAATGTAAGTTGTTAGAACAAACCGAATCGGATTCGGATAGCTGGTTTGGATTTTATGAGAGAAAGTAGGTGTTTTCGGTTCAAACCGTTAACACTTGGTGGTTTTAGGGGCGAAAATGTGAAATACTCATCCCGTGGATGAGCTTGGGGTACTGACATGTCTGTAACATAGAATGTGAGTTGTGAGAATATACCAAATCGGTTTTGGATCACCAGTTTGGATTTTATGAGAGAAAGTAGGTATTTTTGTTTTAAACCGTTAACACTTAGTGGTTTTAATGGCAATATGAAATACTTGTCCCGTGGACAAGACAAGGATGTCAGCATGTCCGTAATATAAAATGTGAGTTATGCGAACAAACAAAATCGGATTCAGATCACTAGTTTGGATTTTATGAGAGAAATGACCTTCAAACTTTATAATAATGTTTATTCATTTTTATGTAATTAATTAATATCATGTCTAACTTTACAATGTATCTCACTACAAGAAAAAACAGCATCAACTACAGATTATCACCAATGGATCATTTTTCGTCGGTGATAGTCAGTTTCAGTGACAAATTATCATCGACAAAAATATCCTTGGGTGATATGTTGGCGATATGTTGGGCGAAAAGTGATAATTTAATTATGTCGGTGATATGTTTTTAAAATCTATTTTTTAATTCTTAATTTAATTTTCATGAGAAAAATACTATCAGCGATGGAAAATTCTGTCAGTGATAATAAATATATTTTAAATATATTTTAAATTATTTTTGCTATTTTTAAAATAAAAAAATAGTTATCACCGACGGAATTTTCGTTGGTGATAATAAAAACATTAAAAATATTTATTTTAAATTATTTTTGTTGTTTTTAAAATGGAAAAAAATTAGTTATGATCGACGGAATTAATTCATTAGTGATAATAAACACAGTTAAATACTATCATCGACAAAAATTTTCGTCGGTGATAATAAATGCATTAAAAAATCTATTTAAAATTATTTTTGTTATTTTTAAAACCGAAAAAATTAGTTATGGCCGATGTAATTAATCCATCGAAGATAATGAACACATTTAAATACTATCACCGACAGAATTTTCCGTCGATCATAATAAATAAATTTAAAAACCATTTTAAATTAATTTTATTATTTTTAAATACGAATTAGTATATATTATTAATTGATAATAAATAAATAATATTTTTTTAATGAATAATATGATTTAATAATAAAAATATTGTAATGTATGAATAATAATAAAAATAGAATATAATTAGATATTAATATAATATTAAATATTTAAAAATGATATAATTAACTAATATAAGACATTTATATAATTTATATTGATAAAATATCGTATATTAATAAACTAAATATTGGAAATTTATAAAATAAATATTAGTTCTATAATATAATTAACTAAATTATTAAATACTATCACTTGACGAAAATATCCATCGATGATAATAAGTACATTTAAAAATATATTTTATATTATTTATGAATTAGTATATATTAATAATTGATAAATAAATAATAAATATTATTTAATAATAAATATATAGTAATATATGATTAATAATAAAATTAGAATATAATTAATATTAATATAATATTAAATATTTTAAAATAATATAATTAACTAATATAAGATATTTATATAATTTATATTGATATAAAAATCATATATTGATAAACTAAATATTAGAAAATAATAAAATAAATATTAATTCTATAATATAATCAACTAAATGTAATACAGTTAAATAATATAAAATTTCTACATGTTAATGAGTAAAATATTTTATAATAGTAAATATTACAAATTAATATAATTAACTAATTATTACTATGATAATGAGTAAGATATTTTATAATAGTAAGTATTAAAAAATAATATAATGAACAAACATAATAGTAAATGTAATCAATCTCAACTTCAATTTAAAGTTTAGGGTTTTTGGTTTTAAGATTTAAGGTTTAGGGTTTAAGATTTTACGGTTTAGAGTTTTAAGGTTTAGGGTTTTTAAGGTTTAAAATAATTAGGATTTCGATCAATTAGGGTTTAAGATTTGATAGTTTGATAGAATTAGCAATTTGGTATAATGTTTTTTCAATTCGAACTATCATCAATTGACACGTATCTGTTAGTGATATCATTTGTTTGTTAGTTGATAAACTTAATTTATTATTAAAATCCATAGAATTTAAAATTTATTTTATAATGTTTTATTTAAAAAATAACACGTAATTATCAAAAATAAAAAATTTTCATTCAGTTTTCCTTAATCTTAATTCAAGGCAACAACTGAAATTTGTTTTTTCCTTTCTTATTTTCAAAACTAATGTAATTGTATTTTGTGAGCTTTTTTTTTTCTTTTTGATTTTTTTGTTGCATTTAAATAATAAGTAATACAATATTATTATAGTACATATATAATATATAAATGATACATATAAATACATGAATATGTTAATTAACCAAACACAGTAATCGATTCTATCATCAATGTAAAGTTTAGGGTTTATGGTTTATGATCTGTTTGGTTCAAGAACATAATTATAGTGGGATAGGATAAGGATTAACATGAGATAGGATACCATGAGATTAAATAGATAATACCTCAATTATATGTTTGGATCATGAGATTGTTGGATTGAGACCAAAGTGGAATAAAGTCTAAGTACCAAAATACCTTAACACTATTCATCATCCTTAACGATCTTTAATTTATTTGCAAACCTTAAAGTTTAACTATTATTATTATAATTACTATTATAATAATAAACAATAATTATTATTAAATTGTTATTTTAATCATCATAAATATAATTATTACTATTACTATTTAATTATCTTTATTATCATCATTAAAAGTTTTATTACATTTTCTATCATAATAAAAATTATTATCATAACTATAATAATAATTATTATAATTATTACTATAATACTATTATTATGATTACGAATATAAGAGAAAAATATTATCATTATTATCAACAACATAATTATGATAATAATAATAATCATTATCATTATTATCATAGTTATTATAATAAAAGAAATAATTGTTTTTATTATAATAATATAATTTTTATTATTATTATAATAATTAATTTTGTTAATTGTTGAACCCAAAAACAAAAAGGCGCCAGCTTTCCTGCCCTTTGTTTTTACAAAGCTAATTTGGTAAGAAAATTAAAAAATCCCCAAACACAGACCACTCTCTCTCGCTCTTTCTCTCTCTCTCTCATTCGACCGACGCCTCTCAATACTCAAAACACATCTTCTTACTCAAACCCGAAACGAGTCCTCTCTCTCATACCCCATAACTCAGTCCTCTCTCTCCAAGCTATGAAGAACCCTAAGCCCAAGCGGTGAAGAACCCGAGAAGAACTCACCTTAGCCGTGAAGAACCCACGAGCCCCACCGCACCACTGCCCTTGATGTGAAGCACCCACGAACCCTTGCCGTGAAGAAGGTAAGAACCTTTGTTAGGTTAAGAAGCTCTAATTAGGTAAATGATTTTTTCATTTTCGAACTTAATTTCAGATACAAATGGTTGATAGAGTTTCCCATAGAGATTATCCGAGGAGTTTTGTGCAGAAATCAAAAGATGTTGAGAAAAAATGCTTTGCAAAGGCTATAAAGTCGTATTGTGAGCTGTGAGTGTTACCTTATGATACAAACAAGTGTTGTATTTTGAAAGGAGGGAAAAAAAGATAAACAGTTGAAGGAGGTGCGATCTGTTTGGGCGTTCAAACTACTCATTTAAATTGTTCAAATCAAGGTATTATCACTACTTTGTAGAATTCTAAGTACAAATAATGGCATAAAAAAATCAAGTAAATCTAATTCGTTTTTATGCATGTCAGAATGTTGTTAGGTTATATGTAAACCAGATTATTAGTAAAACTAGAGATCGGGGATAAGGGAAGGGCATCTGATGAATTAAAAAAGAATAGAAACTAGGAATAAGTGCATCAGTGGTGTTAGCTAATGTGTGATTATGTAATTGCAAATGGGCTTCCCAAACACTAAGAACTTTTTCCATTGTTCTTTTCTTCGCAAATGGGCTCCAAAAATTTGTTCGTCAGAAGCTTCAAGATGAATTTGGGGCCTCTGAGTTTCCTCTCTTTGATTTTGATTTTGATGAGGAATTAGAAGTGGAAGTAGAATGAGGGTTCATTAATTTGGTTGCAATGTCGTATAGAAAGGCACTTGCGCTTGAAATAAAGGTTGATGAATCTATTAGATATGTGGTTTCCACTTCTGGGTCTGACTCACTTATTATTGATGGCTTACAAGATAATCCAAAAGTAAACTTGGGTGGTGATGCTTTCTCTTCTCTTCTTTTAACTATGAAGTTCTGTTCTTTGGCCGTAACAATTTAGAGTTTGTGATTGCACAAGTAAGAAAAACTTCTTCATTTCAGTTTTCTGCTTTCTTCTACTTGATACTCACATGATATGCAACTTTTTGTGTGTACCATTTATTGACAGCCTAGGAGTAGCATAAGCAATATCCTTTCTGCCTTCAGTGCACAACGCCTTGTCAAGATGTGGAGATATTAGGATATGTGCTAGGATAGTTTAATTCTGTTGAATAATTATGCTTTGAATTAGTGGTGGACCAAAAGTTGTCTAAAGTTGAGTCCACTTCTTACATAATTTGTGGCTTTAATTTGCGGGTCAAAAGTATCTTCTCTCTTTTGGCCATGGTGGAAGACAAAGTTCATTTTAGTATAATTGGAGAACAGAATGATGAGCAACAAAATGATGAGCATTCATTAATGTTTGTCCTTTGGAACTTTTGTGAGCCTATAAAAGGCATTCTAATGTGAAACATTCCATCATCAAGTAACATCAAGAATCATCAAGTGAAAGAGAAGTTAAGAGAGAAATTGTGAGATTGTATGTATTGGCTAAAGCCAATTTTGTAAACACTCTTTGTATATTCTCTCACTATAGTGAAATTTGCCTGCTGGCCTCTCCCCGTGGATGTAGGCTTTAAGCCGAACCACGTAAATTTGCTGTCTCCCTTTTTATCTTACTTTATTGTTTTGTCGTTATTACTCGATCAATTTACGATCCTATCACGATCCATTCTAACAAACTGGTATCAGAGCTTGCAGGTGATAAATTTCTATCTGTTTTTCTGTGAGTTTACTATTCACATGAATAGTAAATTTTGTGAATAGTAAAATTTTGTTCAGGATCATTTTGTTCGATCGAGATGTCAACAATGAAGTTTGATATTGAGAAGTTTGATGGAAACAGCAGTTTCAGTCTATGGCAAGTTCGTATGTTAGCCATTCTAACCCAGAATGGTTTGAAGAAAGCCAAGATGCCTACCGGCATGAGTGATAAAGATTGGGATGACCTGGATGACAAGGCTCTATCCGCAATCCAACTGAGTCTTTCAAATGATGTCTTACAACAAGTTCTGTCAGAGAAGACTTCTGCAGACTTATGGGCCAAGTTAGAGGAGTTGTACTTGACTAAATCCTTGGCCAACAGGTTGGTTTTGAAGCAACGCCTTTATGATCTCCACATGACGGAAGGTTCCTCTCTCAAGTCCCATATCAGTGAGTTTATCTCAATTATTAATGATTTGAAAAATCTTGAAGTTATTGTTGGGTCTGAAGATCAAGCTTTCTTATTATTATGTTCATTACCACTCTCATACAAAAATTTTAGAGACACTATAATTTATGGTAGAGAAGAATTAAATTTTGATGATGTTATATCTTCCCTTATGAGTAAGGAGAAATTAGATAATGAACTTTTGTCTAGTAAGTCTGATGATTAGGGCTCTAGTCTTGTTGCAAGAGGCAGATCCAATGACAGAGGCTTTGATGGTGGCAAGAATAGAAGAAGATCAAAGTCAAGAGGAAAGCACAAAAATTTGACTTGCAATTATTGCAAGAAGAAGGGACATATCGTAGCGGAATGCTACAAGCTGCAGAACAAAAAGAAGCATGAATGGCAAAATGACAAGGGCAAGCAGAAGGAAGAAACAACTGATGCTGATGTAGCAGAAGAAAAAGGTGATGATGTTCTATTTGCAACCAACAAGTCCAGATCCAACGACGAGTGGATTCTCGATTTTGGATGTTCTTATCATATGTGCCTCAACAGAGATTGGTTCTCCACATATGATTCTGTTGAAGGTGGAGTTGTGCTAATGGGCAATAATACCACTTGCAAAACTGTTGGTGTAGGCACAGTAAAAATCAAGATGCATGATGGAGTTGTCAGGACATTGACTGATGTCAGACATGTACCTGATTTGAAGAAAAATCTTATTTCTTTGGGCATTCTGGATGCCAATGGCTGCAAATCTGTGATTGAGTCTGGGAACATAAAGATTTCTCGTGGTGCTCTTGTTCTCATGAAAGGAAAGAAGTCTGGCAGTCTATACATCTTATTGGGTTCAACAGTTACAGGCTCTGCAGCAGTTTACTCATCCATGTCAGATTCAGACTCTACCAAGTTGTGGCATATGCGCCTAGGGCATATGAGTGAGTAAGGATTAGCTGTACTCAGTAAAAGAGGTCTGTTGCCTGAAAGAAAGATTGGGAAGCTGGATTTTTGTGAGCATTGTGTCTTTGGAAAGCAGAAAAGAGTCCGCTTCAACACTGCAATTCACAGAACCAAAGGTACTCTTGATTACATTCATTCTGATCTATGGGGGTTTTCTCGTGAAATTTCCAAAGGAGGAGCCAGATACTTGCTAACGATTATTGATGATTTTTCTAGAAAGACTTGAGTCTATTTTCTCAGGCACAAGAATGAGGTATTGGAATTTTCAAGCAATGGAAGACCTTATTGGAGAAGCAGACCGGGAAGCAAGTCAAGAGACTCAGAACAGATAACGGTCTTGAGTTTTGTGATTCAGAGTTTAATCAATTCTGCAAAGATGAAAGCATTGTCTGACATCGGACGGTGAGAAAGACACCACAGCAGAATGGTGTCGCAGAGAGGATGAATCGAACACTGTTAGAAAGAGCTCGATGTATGCTTTCTAACGCAGGTCTTGGCAAGGAATTTTGGGCAGAAGCAGTCAATTTGGCATGTCATTTAGTGAACCGCTCTCCTCACAGATCACTTGAACTTAAGACACCTGAAGAGGTATGGTCAGGTAGCCCGCCTGATTACTCTAACTTAAGAATATTTGGTTGCTCTGCATATGCTCATGTGAATGAAGGAAAATTGGAGCCTAGGGCGAAGAAATGCATTTTTCTTGGTTATACTTCGGGTGTTAAGGGTTTTCGCTTATAGTGTCCTGATACTCATAAGCTTATGATTAGCAGAGATGTTATTTTTGATGAATCTGCTATGCTTCACCCTAGAAAAGAATTGTCTGTTCAGTGTGATACAGGAAAGGAGAGTGCACAAGAGAAGGTGGAGCTTGAGGTTGATACCTCATCATCTGCAAATCCTAATCCTATTCAGTCAGGAAGTTCGTCTCCAAGTGGAGAGACACACCATGAAGCTGAGCATCACACTCTAGCTGGTGGAAGACAAAGGAGACAGATAAAACCACCCCAACGGTATGGTTTTGAAGATATGTTGGCTTATGCATTAAATGTTGCAGAAACCATTGATGTCACCGATCCAAACTCATACTTTGAGGCCATCAGTTCATCTGATTCAAACAAATGGCTCATTGCGATGCATGAAGAGATGGAATCTCTAAATAAAAATGACACCTGGAAATTGGTCGAACCACCTAATGGTAAGAAAATTATCGGGTGTAAATGGATATTTAAGAAAAAGGAAGGAGTCACAGGTGTTGAAGACACCAAGTATAAGACACGATTAGTAGCGAAAGGCTACAGCCCGGTGGAGGGAGTTGATTTTAATGATGTTTTCTCTCCAGTTGTGACATACTTCTATTCGTGTCTTACTTGCTTTAGTTGCAATGCATAATTTGGAGTTGGAGCAACTTGATGTGAAAACAGTCTTTCTTCATGGTGATCTTGATGAACAAATCTATATACAGCAACCAGAAGGTTTTGAAGTTGAAGACAAGGAAGATCATGTTTGTCTTCTAAAGAAATCCTTGTATGGACTCAAGCAGTCTCCATGCCTGTGGTATCGAAGGTTTAACTCTTTTATGCTGAGTATTGGATTTTCTAGATGCAAGTATAATAGTTGTGTCTACTATCAAAGACTTGATGATGGTACTTTCATATATTTGTTGCTATATGTTGATAACATGTTGATTGCAGCAAAGAACATATATGAAATTAATAGATTGAAATCTCAGCTAAATAATGAATTTGAGATGAAAGACCTAGGTGCAGCAAAGAAAATTTTGGGAATGGAGATCAACAGAGACAGAGGTGCAGGTAGATTATTTCTGTCACAACAGAAATATATTGAGAAAGTCCTGAAACGTTTTGGTATGCATGATGCTAAACCTGTGAGTACTCCTTTAGCTTCTCACTTTAGATTATCAACATCCATGTCACCACAGTCAGAAGAAGAGATAATGTATATGTCTAGAGTTCCTTATTCTAGTGCAGTGGGAAGTATTATGTATGCAATAGTTTGCACTCGACTAGATATCTCACATGTTGTCAGTGTAGTTAGCAGATATTTGTCATGTCCAGGAAAAACTCATTGGCAAGCTGTCAAGTGGATTTTGAGATATTTGAAGGGTACTTCTACTGCTTGTTTGGAATTCGGTAAAACTTTTGACAATCTAGCTGGATATGTTGATTCAGATTTTGCAGGTGATTTGGACAGGAGAAGATCAATTACAGGTTATGTATTTACTATTGGGACTTGTGCAGTCAGTTGGAAAGCTACCTTGCAGCCGACAGTTGCATTGTCAACTACAGAGGCAGAATTTATGGCTGTTACAGAAGCTACCAAAGAAGCCATTTGGTTAAGAGGTATACTTAATGAACTTAGTTTGGAAACAAATAAAACTGTAGTTTATTGTGACAGTCAGAGTGCTATACATTTGACGAAGGATCAGATGCATCATGAGAAAACTAAACACATTAATGTGAAGTATCACTTTATTCGGGATATTGTGGCTCAAGGTGATGTTATTATAAGAAAGATTGGCACTCTGAATAATTCAGCTGATATGCTGACAAAATCTCTTCCCATTACCAAGTTCACACACTGCATGGACTTGGTTGGTGTTGCACAGCATTTGCATTAAACCCTTTGGGGTTGTTTGGCAGAGGTTGAAGCTTTTATTTTCACTATTGTCAAATTCAAGTCAAGGTGGAGATTTGTTGAATAATTATGCCTTGAATTAGTGGTGGACCAAAAGTTGTCTAAAGTTGAGTCCACTTCTTGCATAATTTGTGGCTTTAATTTGTGGGTCAAAAGCATATTCTCTCTTTTGGCCATGGTGGAAGACAAAGTTTACTTTGGTATAATTGGAGAACAAAATGATGAGCAACAAAATGATGAGCATTCATTAATGTTTGTCCTTTGGAACTTTTGTGAGCCTAAAAGGCATTCAAATGTGAAGCATTTCATCATCAAGTAACATCAAGAATCATCAAGTGAAAAAGAAGTTAAGAGAGAAATTGTGAGATTGTGTGTATTGGCTAAAGCCAATTTTGTAAACACTCTTTGTATATTCTCTTACTATAGTGAAATTTGTCTGCTGGCCTTTGCCCGTGGACGTAGGCTTTAAGCCGAACCACGTAAATTTGCTGTCTCCTCTTTTATCTTACTTTATTGTTTTGTCGTTATTACTCGATCAATTTACGATATTTTCACGATCCATTCTAACAAATTCAATTAACAATTTTCATTTTTGTTTATTAATTTTCTACATGTGCAAGTCAGTCAGCCACATTGTGATCTTACTAATTATTCTTGACATTTGAGGTCTATCTGTCCAATGTTGTCTTCTTTGTTATTATCATTATCATTATTGTTCTTTCAATTTTCTTTTTCTCGTTTTGTCACTGAAATCTTTATATATCAGTGTTCGAGTTCAGTTGGATTAAATTTTATCTCTTTTAACAGGTGATGTCTGAACTTGAAAATTCAATACATGTAGAATTGGGTATTGTGCTACGTGGGAGGAGGGGAATAATATGTGACAGTGTTCTTTCAGAGTTCAAGGAGTTAGTATTGATGTGTGGTGGGCATAACGAGAAGCACAGAGCTGATCAATTACCGAAACACCTCAGGTATATTGGTTGTCAACTGACTCAACTCAATTGATTTAGTTTTTTCCTTCAATTATTTAGCTTGATTCAAATTATTAAGAGGAATTTGATTTCAGAAGTGATTATGAAATGCTAAACTAGACACTATTTAGAGGTTGGTTGAATTTTTAGCTTATCTGCAGAATTTGAAAACTAACTTATTTTAATGGGTTCATCTAGCTTTTTCCTTGTTCCTTTTATGTCTTAGTCAGTGTCTTGAGGAAGCTCTAATTTCTATATATTTGCAATTGATCTAGCAAAGCATATTAAAGATCAGCATACCTCGTCTAAATTTTGGATCATTTTCAAATTGGGATAGGGTCAAAGGTTTTGGCTGGGAGGTTGAAATGCTCATCCAAGGTATCACTTCAACATCTGAGACCTTTCTGAATGTTTGAGGTTTGTATTACATGTGCCACCATGTATATTTTAGCACCTTTTCCACATTGAACTCGTTTTCTGGTATGCAACGTTCGAAGTTTTATGTTATTATCTGCACATTGAACTCATTTTGGGCACCTTCCCCACCAATGTTTTATGTGGTAGTTCAATATTTGATTTGGATTCATTTGAGATTTTATTAATCTATTATGGTATTCCTATAACATAAAGGGCAAGATTTTCTGAGAAAAAAAATGAAAGTAAAATTTGATTTGGATTCATTTTAGTTTTTATTAATCTATTATGGTATTCCTATAACATAAAGAGCAAGATTTTGTGAGTACAAAAATGAAAGTAAAATTCGCTTTGGATTCATTTTAGTTTTTATTAATCTATTATGGTATTCCTATAAGATATAGGGCAAGATTTTGTGAGTACAAAAATGAAAGAAAGAGTGGCAGGATTTTGGTCAGTTTTCTAACAATAGAAGATGGTTGTTTCCTACAATAGTTGGCAATGATAATTGAAACTGAACTTATAAAAAATGATAATTGAAACTGAAAAGGACTCAATTATGTAACTTTTGTTTTGCTATTTTTTGTGTTCATATGCATTTGCACAAGCCTGTTTTTATGTGTTGTATCTACTCTTAGTTTATGTGGATTCCTTTACATGCATCTAGCAATCTCCAGGCAAGAGAGGAGATCTAGGCGGCATTCATAAGGTAATTTATGTTATTCTTCCACTCACATTTCTACTTTTTGGATGTTTGTTAAAGTATCACTACAGAAATTACCCATTCAATGTTGCATTTATTTGATTGTATGCTTTAATAGATAGAACTTTGGGATATATTAGCTTCCTTGCTTTCAAATAATATTATTTTATATGACCACTCTTTCTTCAATTTATTCAATTACTAACATTGTTATGGCTTCAACCAGTAACATATAGCACCAAGCACCAATAATTGTCTCCTTGAATAAGCATAAGAATATGGAAAATATCCTCAAAGAGTTACCGTTTGTTTAGAATTATTGATTTCACTCATACTAATCTCTTTTATTTGTAAACAAGTAGTGTCATTTTGTATAAGCTCAATAACTTCTCTATTAGCAATTTGGTATTTATTAACACACTGTCTATGATTTCTTTTCCCTTTGTAAAGAAGACACGAATGGCCTTTTAGGATTACTAATTCCAACTCATTATTAGAGCTTTTAGAATTGTTTATTTTGCTTTAAAGAGATTTGCAATACCTCCTAACCCATCGCGTTCCACTGGCTCCCTCTCTCCTCTCTTGATTGATTTCATTGCTGATAAGATATTCCGGGAGTTCAAGAAGTTCATCTTTACTCGAACTACTCTTTAACTATTTCGGGTAATGGTTAATTTTGATTATTTTTTATTGCAGGGCAAACCCTTAATTGAAACAAAATTTGATCTCAAACATAGCCATAAGACTTGAATTCTGCAGAGCGGTTACTTATTTTTTTATTATGGGCTTGACATAAATAATCTGCAGAGCAAGATATTGATGTGCTGAACCGAGATTTACAGATTCATGTTTTACTTGCGTTGTCATGTATTTTCTTCTTTAAACTTGGATTTTTGGAATTGAATTATTTGTATGTCAAATTGGTCAGAACTACTAAATTATTATTATGGAATCCAAAAAATGGTTCTTCTATGTGCAAAATGTTTGCTTGTTAGAGTTGCTAAGTCCACATCGCTGACATATGCACGTTAGAAATGTATTGCCATCATAATTTACATTTTCTTTCGCTGACATATCAATTTAATATGTACTTGATGAGGGAGATTATATAATTACGAATTCATTTTGCAATATTAATATTTCCGACGGTGATACTTATTTTTTTCTTCGAAATTTTGGTATCACCGAGGGCATATTCCATTGGTGATACTAAATTTTTTTAAAAATTTTGGTATCATTGACGGAATATAAAAACGATCAAATTTTTTTTTTTTTTTAAGAAGTATGATCGACGGAATATTCGTCAATGATAGCCGTTGGTGATACAGTTTCTTTGTCAGATAAAATATATCCATCGGAAAAAAGTAGTATTAGTGAAGAGGTTATCACTGATGGGTCATCATCGACGAAATTTCGTCAGTAATGACTATCATTGACATGAAATAGACTTACATTGACGGATTTTGTCTGTTGATGATACATTCTTTTCTTGTAGTGTCTTGTAGTTTTTCTTATAACTTTTTTTGCACGATGCTGCTGATGGAGTATAAAATTTGAGAGACAAGAACGTGTATTACCTGAACCTGTTTGATCGATTATAATTTGCAAGAGCTTGAATTTTTGTTTTATTGTAAAGTTCTAAATTTTGTTACGAGAAATTGAATGTTGTAGATTTTACATTGTTATTGATGATTTGATTTTGTTATTGCTGATAAAATTTGAACAAAATTGTACAATTGCTCTATTGAATTTTATAATTTAACAGGTTTTTTTTGTCATAAAACTAAATTAACATATGATTTTTTTAAAATATAAAAATCAATATTTTTCTACGACAAAAATTTTGTAACCATATTTGTCCGTCACAAATAGTAATTTATAATTATATGTGACAGATTTCTCATTGCAGATAATCGTAAAATTCAATTGCTTATACTATTTATGATAGAATATAGTTTGTTGCAAGTTGTATAAGCAACGGAAAATAATGCATATCTGCTATGGACTTTCGTTGGATATCATTATTAAAATAATATTTTTTAGTAATTAATTTTATTAAATAATCTGAGCAAATGTAATTGGCATATTTGCGATGGATATTCTATCGTAGAAAAATATTATCTGTGATGGATAAAACTCTGGTTGTTAAAAATGTTATCTGTAATTATATTTTTTGCGATGGAAATCCATCACAAAAAGATTATTTGCGATAGATTTTATCAATATCAACGTTGGATATGTCTGTCGTTAATATTCAATTTCCTTGTAATGTTTACACTCTTTTTCTTCATCGAAGGCAAGAATGGTGCGTGTTGCTATGGCAAAAGAATACAAATGGTACGTAAATAAATTTTAAAATATGAGAGTTTAGAAAATAAGTTTTACATCTACAAGGGTTTAATAAAAACACCTACAAAATAGATCCTCTTCGTCATATTATAGATCCGTTTTGTACAAAATCTTATACAATATCCTGAAAATTTTGGAAACATTAATAATTAATGCTAAATATTTTGATTTTGTTTTGAGCAAAACATCGTCTTAAGTTTTATCGTACCCTTGAGAAAAAAATAAATAAATAAAAGAGTTCTTTGCACGCTAATTTATTATACTTCTTTTTGTATTCTTTTCTAACAAAACCAACCTTGTTTGCAACCTTATTTGCCGTTTGTGTTTTCGTGCATACAATCAGTCGATCACGGGTCGGCAAAAGTCAAATAGCACCCATTACACCAGCCGAAGTCAATATGTTGAGACTTAGGGCTTGTTTAGTTATTTAAAACAATTTTCTTTTAACATTTTTCGCAACAGTTTGCATATTCACATCTTATTTTGAAAATCAACTTAGCTTTATTTTACATTTTTTCAACATAATTTAAAAAATAATATTTTTTTTTCATTTTTTTTCAATATCATGTTGAAAAAATTACAAAAAGTTTTGTTCTTGAAATTTTATTAATAATGTACAAATTTTTTAGGAAAAGACTAAGAAAAATAAAGGTAAAAAAATTCTACAACTAAACAGGCCTTACTATTTCTATAGGTCCAAATTTCTTGGACCAATCATAATAAAACAATGCTACCTTCAGAAGAAAGGCAATATTTTTCTGCCACAAATCACCACGTACGAAGTACAAGAACCAAAAAAATGGAGAGAAGGAAGAAGAGAGGATGAAGAAGAATAAAAAGAAAAGAGAGAGAGAACACCTTGAATTTACATAACTATAATGACTTGGCATGGTGCATGGCAAAGCACAGTAAAAACACGGCATTCAAATACATTTGCTAAAGCACCTGCTAATTTCTATTCTCATAAATGCATTAAGCCCACGAGTAAAAGGAATGGACTGAGCTATGTATTTTCATTCAATGTACTTTTTTTTCTCCCTAGTATATAGGTATATAGACTTGAATAGATGATGGGGCGAGTGTTTGATTAAGATTTGCTTTTGAACTTCCTTTGAGCTTTCAAGTCCACCACAATCACAGAGATGTTGTCCTTGCTCCCCTTTTGGAGGGCAAATGTGGAAAGGTAATCGGCTGCTGCTTGCGCTGCAGGATCAATTCCTTTCCCCCTCTCCACTAGAGAAGGAACCCCATTCCTTTTGTGCCAGAGCAGAATTCGCCTTCGAGCCACTTCACAAGCCTCCTCATTTGTCATGACATCCCACAACCCATCACTAGCTAATATCAGGCATTCATCATCTCTCGCTCGAGGGACAAACGTCACTTCTGGTTCAGGAATTATCCATGGCTTTAAATATCTATCACCTGCAAGATGCACAGAGGAAAAGGAGAATAAGAAAGAAAAGAAGCTTCATGTTGTATCCTATCATCAAAACATTTTCCAAATAGAGTTAAAAGTATTGAGATCAGTATCATGGAAGGGAAAAAATTTATTCCAATGAGAAAAACAAAGAAGCAAATTAACTCCACTTAACAGGACATATATAGACTTCCTTTCCTATATTTACAGCACATAATTGATATACTTATACTGCCTCAACAACAATAAGTTCTGTACATGTGCAAATTCATGTCAATTCAACGTTCCTAATTATTGGGTGCTTAAAGTGGTTAGTAAAAATATTCCCAGAGTTTTGATATCCCATTCTGATATCAAACAATGATGAGATTCAACCCTTTTTTCCAAATAAAATTTATGATGATTCAATAAACTGCAGTTTCATTTCAAATTGAGCAGGATTAATGTCCACGTTGAAACTTTAAACCTACCAATGGACCTTGACATCGCAAGAACACCAAACACTCGGTATCCATTCCACTGTATAACCTTGCCTCCAGATGCCTCTATTCTTGCATACTCATCTTCTCTATCTGGCTGCGAAAAAAGAAGTAAAAGAGATTGATTCCTGGAAAGAACTAGTTTTGTTTCTTAATGTTGTAAAAATGGGAAACTGGAAAAGCACGCCTTACTTTGTGATCAACTGATAAAGCAATGGCTTCTTTGCCACGACATAGGACTGCTCTTGAATCACCACAGTTTGCTACTATAATATGTGATGAACAGACCAAGGCAACCACAGCTGTAGATCCAGCAGTCTCTGGGGCGACAGGCTCAAAAATGGAATCAGAAGCATCTCCGTTGCCTCCAATAACACCACTGCTAACTTTTCCTCCAATCTCATCATCAACCTTTAGAAAGCAACTAGTGAAGACCTTCTCCCACGGGACCTGCCTATTTTCTCCCATAGTTCCATCACTTAGATCACCATTGACGCTTCCAATCTCTTCAGCCAAAGTAAAATGGAGTCGGTCACGACAATAGTTAGCAACCTGCATAAAATCCTTCCTTTAGTGTTAACAAATTCCAAATTTTGGAATGAATAATCTCAAAATTATCAGAATGTGTTAGAAATGCATAGGCAATGGTTCCTATTTTATATTATTACTGGAGAGGCAGCACAGTCGCAAGAACAAATATATGTTTCCACTAACAAGCCAAGCCATTTAGAATAGCTTAGAAATAAAAAATGATACTTAGAAATCAATTACAAACCTAACAAGATTTTGTGAGCTATTTGCAGACTGTTGTAACATACAACATAAAATCAAATTACACATGCTCAACAGATAACTATTGCATAATTCATGAATCTATCAAATTTGAGACAGTTGAGTCGGAATGTTCTCCATTAAGTGTACCCACTAGCAGAAGAACAATATCTTCTAAAATACTCAAACAAACATCTAGGAAGAAAGGTGTACCTGAGAGCCCCCATGGCCATCATAAACGCCGAAAAAATGACCAGTAAGGTGGGTCAGATTTTGATCCCTTCCATCCATAACACGATCGCCAATAAGCATTTTGATGGGAACTTTCATAAACCGAGGTACAGCAGTGACAGCATCTTCCATTTCTGATCTTCTTCCACAAATAGACACAGAACCCCAGAGGGGTATACAATCCAACTCGAAAACAGTCCGGCTACCTCCTCTGCTGATATTATTCTCACTAGGCAACTGAATGACCACTTCAGAGGCCTTCAAATCAAAACCATCAGCAATCTTTGCATCTGGAGTCACCGTAGTGATAAGGATTTCAGCTGTAGCCACCTTCTCAATGCTCGACTCACCCAAAATAATTTCCTTAGTAAGAACTCGACCATTTTCAATTTCCACAACATTAGGCAAGCTTAATTCAGACCCTGCATCTGCAACTAACAACCCCTCACTGATAATTGCATTAGAGTCCTCTGCAACCGACAAAATTTCATCTTTCTTAGTTCCTTGAATTATGGCATCACTAGGGGCAATGGATCTATTTCCCAACATTATCAAAAAATTAGTTCCTTCTCTTCCTGCTCTCTCTTTCGATTCCGAAAAGGCCTCCATACTAAATTCTCTATTAGAATTATTGCAAGTTCCATTGCCACCAGAAGCAGATTCCTGAGTTGTGACCTTAGCTGGATCTGACAACAAGCTCACTGCATCCGTGACAAGCTTGAGCCGTGTGATTTCCACATGGGATGCAATTCCGGAGTCATCACACATAGAATTACCTAAACTTAGCGTCATTGCAACAGCTGGAGACATCTCTTCCATCAATAACTCTCTTAAAGTACTACTAACAGCTACAGCTCAATTCTCTCCAAATTAAACTTACACAATCTACCAATTTTCATCTTCTTCATCTCCTTTCAGCAATACCTCATCTATTTTAGTTTGGGACCAAGCTGCCAGGTCTGGGCAATACCTCATCCATTTTAGCATATCTCAATGACCCGCCAATCTTTTCAGAGCTATATACAGTTAAACACAAATCAGACCACCAAGATCAAATCAAAGATTGGTATTATTTAAGAATACGTAGAATAAAAAGGGGCATCAGATCTGGTAATGAATAATGGATCTAGCCTTTTAATTATAGAAATTTCTAGCCTCTACTGTTCATCTCAGTTTCTCAAGAGTCCACATCTTATCAATTTCTTCACTTTTTCAGAGAGAAACTAATTAGTTCCTCTTAGAAGAAAAAAAAAACTAATAAGAATGCCTATATCCTATCCACACTTAACATCCCTTAAATACAAATAAACCTATCCACATATGAAAAAACAGTAAAAATCAATCCTTTATCCATAATCCTAAGACGAGAAAGAAAGCTAAAAGAGAGTCATGAGGAAGAACCTAGGAAAAAGAAACCAATCCACAATATCACAATAAACCCCTAAAATGTTGAACGCTTTTTTCACAATAAAACTTGGGTTCTATGGATCTTAAAGCAACCCATCTCAGCCTCTCTTGAAATCTGAGTCTCCTTCAGTTTCCTTCCCCTTCTTTCAATAAAAAAATCCAACGCAAAACAATCAAGGAAAAGAACGACCTCAAATATAGCAATAATCAACCATCTGGGTATGCTATTAAATGATTTCTAGCACCTTAAAAACAACGAAAAATTCACATATATTCAAAGAAAGAATCAAAGGATGCTTACCAGTTGAGACCAAAGAGACTTGGAGCCTGAAATTTTGGTGAAAATAAGCTTCTTTTCCTAGATTTTTTGCTATCTTTGCTTGCTTAGGGGCTCAACGAGAGAGAGAGAGAGAGAGACACACCATGTGTGGAAATGCTTTTTCTTTTTTTCTTTTCTCGTTTTACCATTCGCTGCCATGGGACACGTGTAAAAGCTTTTTGAACATAGAAAATGCTTATAAGATATGGTGCTTACATGAAGACAACTACTAATGATTTTTTTCCCATTTTTAATGAGGCTAACTCTCAGAAATGACACGTGTCTCTATCCTGAAAAGTCAATCAATACCGGATCAATAATGTCCTTGTACCATTCCATGTGGTACAATATGGTTAAAAAATATATTATGGGCTAGATCGTACCTTATTAAAGTTTAAAATTTTATTTGTCAATATTTGTTTTTTTGGGTACATTTGTCAATTTTTGTTTTGCCTTTGGTTGGGGATATATTGTCAATATTTGCTTAGCATAAGTTTTTAATATTTAGACAAATTATTTAAAACGGTCAAAATTTTTCAATAGAAGAAGAGAAAATAAGAGAGAAAAATGACATAAGAATAATTTTGTCGTCTCAAAATTTATTGCATTGACATACGGAGTATATTACTCTTTGCAATAATAAGTTTTTTTTGAAAGAATTGCAATAATAAGTTGATAAACTAGTTTCTTTTTAAGACATTCGATCTACCCTGTTAATGTAAAAAAATAATAATAATAACAACGTTAAGTTGATAAAGTAGTTATTATCAAAAAGTTTTCGAAATAACAAAAATTGAGATTTAAATTAAAAAACCAAAAAAAAAACTGTTAAATTAAGAGGTTACAATTTATTAATTTTTGTTATTCTAATTACATTAAATATTTTGTTCCGAAGATTTATAATTATTATTTTAATTATTATTATTATTATTATTTGTCACATTTGAGTAGCATTTTTGCTATTAAGAAGCTTAGAAGGCAATTATGTATCATTGCATACATCATATGTATTTGTATCAAAAAAATGGTTAAATACGTTTGCCCCTTGATATTTGGAACAAGTTACACTTATTCATTTTTTAGAAATGACAATTATCCATTTTTTTATTCATAATTTAGGTTTTGTAACGACTCATCTCGGGTTGGCCACTCCCGAAATGGTGTCATCACATTTTGAAAATCTCAGCACGACACTTATATGCAACAATGAAAATAAATAACACCCAAAAGAAATTTTTACATAAATCATCAACCCTTAACAGGGGAGTTACATCAATCTGATTTTTTAAACATTCTATACAACGTAAAATACATGAATATTTACAAATAAATTTTTATTTTCTTTTCTCGTTAGTTTGAGGATGTTGAGACGTACGTGGATTACAGAAAGATGATTTCGTCACAACCTCAACTCACCAAACTATTTATCATGCCTGCTACATGAAATCATTGTACAATGAGGGGTGAGCTTCACAAGCTCAGTGAATTAAATTTACTAGAAGTACTCAGTTGTATAAATGGTCTTTCAATATTTAACTCAATTTATATCTCATACACTTGATACTAGCACTCTACTATCACTACACATGTCAAAAGATTCATTCTCTATCAATCTCTTCTTCTTATTTATTTGTTCACCTTAAAACCATCAATTATCTTTAACTTTCCTCGTAATGAGGTTCACATCATAAAATCTACCATTTAGATTGTTCTTATCACCATAACTGTCTCTCTGTAAGAGTCATTCATCTATAAATAATTTCACAATAACACATCACACATCAGCATTTCAATAATGCAAACAATAATTAAAATAGATGCAATGCATGAATTATTATTATGGGAACATCTTCTCACATGTCGATATGTTTTTATCTTAGACCGGTTACCTTCCCAGTTCTTTCATTCTCATTTAGACCGGTTGCCTTCCCGGTTCTTTCATTCTCATTAGACCGACTGCCTTCCCGTTTCTTTCATTTTAATTAGACCGGTTGCCTTCCCGGTTATTTCATTTTCATTAGATCGGCTGCTTTCCTGGGTTCTTTCATTTTCATTAGACCGGCTGCTTTCTTGGGTTCTTTCATTTTCATTAGACCGACTGTCTTCCTGGTTCTTTTCTTTTATTTAATGCATATGCATATGAATAATATATATATATATATATATATATATATATATATATATATATATATATATATATATATATATATGAGCAGTAATATAAAAACAACATAAATTCAAAACATTTAAATTTTACTATCCTGTCTTTCCTCAAATTATTATAAAAATTTCACTAAATTCCTCTCATCCCAAATCATATCAAACCATCCATTAAAACTTTTCAAGATCCACTAAATTTCATCCTAAATCACATCAAATCAATCCATTAAAGCTTGTCAAGATCCACTCAATTTCATCTCCTCATAATTCGTATCAACACATCAACCATAGCTCATCAAGAATTTATTTACCACCATCACTATTAAATTAACTTATTATTCTAATAATATTTCTTCTCACATAATAAATTTTTTATGTGTCCAATATCCATATCATATCTATAAACTAAATCTTTATTTATCACCAAAACATAAACTAATAATTTATTTTAATATTATCACTAGATTTTTCATTTTTATTTAGACTACTTAAAGTAAATCCAACTCACCATGTAGTACTTAAAACTACCAATGGATCATCTCTTTGCCTTTCCTATTCTTCTTAGAAATTCTCTCGATTGTAGATCGTCAACACTGACATCATATTTATATTAAATTTATAATTTATTCTTCAATTTATTATAAACCATACCCTTTGAAAATTCCCACTTTGACTTCTTAGGAACTTTCACGAATGCTAAAAATTCCAAAAATAAACACTATGTTTATTACCTTCTGCTTTTCTGATCGCTTTTCCTGATTCTCTATGAATTCCACAGTAAATTTTTTCAAAATTTTGCTCTTTCAACCTTTCTTTGGGTCCCCAATTGTTTAGAGAAAAATGAGAAATTGTAAGAAACTATGTGAAATAGTAAAATTTCACATAGGTGTGTATATATAAGCTTGCTGCAACAAAAATCTTGGCAGCTTCAAATTTGTTTTCACCAATATCAGCCCCCCCTAAATTTCTCTTGTTGCCACAAGCATAGCATGTGGCATTCATGCAGAATGTCTTCTTTCGCATTCCTTTGTTTGGCAACAGGTGTTGCCACATGTTGCCACTTTTTTTTTGATTGATTTTTTTATTTTAAAAATAATAATTTTTTTTCAAAACTTTTTTTTCTTTTTACTTTCCTTTTTTTTGGACATTCTGGACGTCTAATTTTTTTTGAATTATTTTATTCAATACTAAATGCTTCGTGTAAATATATTATTTTAATTTCATGTCATATTTATTAAATTACTTCTTTATCCTTACTTTACAAATACAAGTATTACAATTCTACCCATCTGATAAGTGCTTAAATATTCATATTTAAGCTCCTTAATTTATATTTGTTAAGCTCTTAGTTTGTGTTATTTCATTATATTTTATCTCGTTTATGTGTTTACCGTGTTTTTCTAGGATATGTTTAGCTTATGAATTTGTTTCTTCGTTGTTTTACAGGTTTACAAGCACTTGGAAAAGAGTTTCACTAAATTGCCAGAATTACCCGTACAGATCAGTCATTTTTGCGGATTAAACTGTATTGATTCAGGAAGAACCAGGAGATGAGCCATATATGCTTGAAAATATCCGGATGTCTATTTTCTGGAGAATTTTACTGCTCATAAGTATGATTTTTCTAGAGAAAGTTATGGTAGTTTTAGTCGACAAAGGTCAGGCTGTGCGTGATTTCAGCGTGGTAGAAGTAATTTTTGTGGATTAAACTGTAATGATTCAGGAAGAAACATAAGATGAGCCATATATACTTGGAAAGATCCGGATGTCTATTTTTTGGAGAATTTTACGGCTCATAAATATGATTTTTCTAGAGAAAGTTATGGAAGTTTTAGTAGACAAAGTTCAGGCTGTGCATGATTTCAGCGTGGGCAGAAGTTTTGAAGGGCATATGAAGGCTTAAATCCCACATCCCACATCGGTTGGAAGCACATTCTATATCCCACATCCCACATCGGATTGGAAACACATTGCACTCATGGAGTTTCTCTATAAAAGCCCAATTTCACTTCATCTAATGAGTGTGCAATCTTAGAGGCTTTGCCACCAAGGGGTGCAATCTGGAGGATTTTGCTACCAATTGGGGGAAGTGTCGCTTAGCAGCTGCGGGTAGAATTTCTTTCTCCATGTATTGTTAGTTTTAATTTATTTCTTTTAAGTTTTAAAGTTCAATGTTGTCGTTTGTTCTAATTTTTCCCTTGAGATTTTTGTTGTCCATTATATTTATGGGTAACTAAATTTTCAAGTAGGGCTAGGGATGAACTTGCACAGTTGATGGTATTTTTGTTTATTTTTAATTTATGTATTTGATTTTCAATTACTAAAACTCTTTTGTTTTATCATTCTTAATTTATTGGAGATGTTTTTTTCTCCAAATAATCATAGAATTTATTCTGTTTATAGATGCAGTTATGCTTTTTCTATTGAATGGATTAGCTTTTTGATTATGTTAGGATCAATTATTTATCTATATTGATTTAATTTTTTGCTGCAATATTGCTTTCGTATTATCGTCGTTGGATTTTCTCAATAATGATAATAATTTACGTATTTTAAAAGTGGTGAATGATTTTCAAAGGGTTACATTTGGTTTAATATTGGTTTATAAATCTACACCTTCTGATTGAGAATTTTAGGAATTGAGTTCCCAATTGAGTTATTCAATGAATTAATAATAATTAAAATACCATATTTGTGCAAGGGATTCCCGACGCTTTACTGTTTGTCAAATTTGAGTACTTTCTCCGTTAGTCACTTTTCTTTACTTTAATTTACATTTAAAATTAATCTTTGTTCTCCATTAATCATTTGATATTTTTCTTTAATACCTTTGTTCCTTCTACTATTCTTTTGATTTGTCTCTATGTGGAATCGACACCCTAAAGCTGTGCTACAACTACCGCGTTATCCTTTGGGAGAAATCAAATTTTGGCTCCGTTGTCGGGGAGACGGTTGAAGAATTGCTAGATAGTTTTTCTTTTCAGTTGTTTGTAAAAGTGATAACTTCGTTCCTTCTTTTAGCTTGCTGCATTATTTTTCTTTTCTCTCTCTTCTTTCTTTTTATAGTATTTTTATTATTTTGTGACCTTGCCTGCACAGATATAGAAACGCTTTGGATAGATTTGCTTGTAGGCTTGTGCTAGAGTCAAAATCAATTTTTTTTAAAATCATTTATTTGATAATCCATCTAGCCCTGAAGAAATGAGTGAACACGGAGATCAACCTACTAAGACCCTTCAGGATTACCTCCACCCTACATGCATAGCTACACCATCATGCATCATGTTTCTTTCTAATAATCGCCAACTGAATTTTAAAACAAAGATGATACAGTTACTCCCTACGTTCCATGGCTTGGAAAATGTAAATCCATATGTGCACATTAGGGAGTTTGAAGAAGTAGTTGCGACTTTTCATAGTCAAAATGCAATTGATGACATTGTGAGACTTAAGCTCTTTCCTTTCTCTTTGAAGGATAGAGCTAAGAGTTGACTATACTCACTGAGACCACGATCTATTGGGTCATGGAATAAGATGACTCAGGTTTTCTTTAATAAATAATTTCCCCAACATAAGACCAACGCTTTAAAAAGGCAAATCTCCACCTTTGCACAAAAGGACAGTGAGATTTTGTATCAGTCTTGGGAGAGATTTAAGGAGTTGTTGAGTATGTGTCCTCATCATGGGTATGAGAATTGACGCTTAGTGAGCTATTTTTATGAGGGACTTACACCTACAGAGCACCAATTTGTGGAGATGATGTGTAATGGTGAGTTCTTACAGAAAGATCCTGATGAGGCCATAGAATACCTTAATGAGTTTGATGAAGAAGCTCACACTTGGACTGGACCTAGTGCTACTGAAAGTACAAATAGGTCACGACTTGTAGGAAACCCAAATGGTGGTGGAATTTACCATCCTAGGGAAGAGGATAACCTAAAGGTTAAGGTCGAGATGGTCACTAGGGAGCTAGATGTGTTAAAGACTAAGGACTTAAAGCCAACACACGTAGCTAATCATGCAGAGTCTTTTGGGCCATGTTTTGTGTGTGGCGAGGTAGATCATCTCTCCCAAGAGTGTCTCATATTTGTTGATATGAGAATGATGTATGAGGAACAATGTAATACTTTAGGTATGTACACGAAGCCTTTTTCACCTTTCTCTAATACCTATAATCTGGGTGGCGTAATCACCCCAATTTTAGCTGGAAGCCTGAAAACCAACTGCCTGCACAGCCCCCTAGATTATATCCTGCATCATATCATGCACCTGCATCTTCTAGGATTTCTTTGGAAGACACTTTGCATGCTTTTATTGAGGCACATGGTAAGACTAACCAAAGATATGAATCGTTGATTACACAAGTTGTTGAAGAAAAGAAGGAGATAAAGAGCCAAGTATCCAAATTGATGAGCTCCTTGAGTGTGAATGAGCGAGGTAAGTTTCCTTCTCAAGCTCAGTCCACACCCCATGGTCAACATATGGCGCAAAAGAATTTGAAGGATGTGAATCCCATTGTGACACGAAGTGTTAAGTCATTACACATCCCAACAACGAACAAATCAGAGGATGTGGAAAAGGGTCAAGATAGTAGTGATGCGAGCTGCCCAAGGAACCTAAGGTGACAAAGAGTCTTGTTAAAGTACCATTCCCTCAAGTTTTAAAATCAAGCAAGCGAACTCTGGATCCAAACAATGAAATCCTAGAGAATCTAAGGCAAGTAAAAAATCAATCTTCATTTTTTGCATGTGATTAAACAAGTTCTTACTTATGCAAAAGTTCTCAAGGATTTATGTACAAAGAAGAGGAAGCACCATGTGAAGAAGATAGTGTTCTTGACAGAGCAAGTTAGTGCTCTAATTGAGCAGCGGATTCCTACTAAGTACAAGGATCCTAGTTGTCCAACCATTACATACAACATTGGAAATCATGAGTTTGGGCAAGCTTTGCTAGATTTAGGAGCTAGCGTGAATCTAATGTCATATTCTATTTATTTGCAGTTGGGATTAGGAGAAATCAGACCAACCATTGTGGTATTGCAATTGGCTGGCTGTTCAGTCAAAGTACCTCAAGGTGTGGTAGAGGATATTCTAATTTAAATTGACAAATTTTATTATTCTGTTGATTTCCTAATCCTTGACACTAGCTTTGTTGTTGATACTACTTCTAAAATTCCTTTGATTTTAGGTAGGTCATTCCTTGCCACTGCTAATGCTCTTATTAATTGCAAGAATGGGCTCATAAAGCTGTCTTTTGGAAACATGACCCTCGAGGTGAATATCTTCCATATTACAAAACAACCAGAAGATGATGACGAGAGCCACCAGGCATACATGATTGACTCACTCATGGATAAAGGAGTTTCTATAGCTCATGATTTTGATCCCCTTGAGTATTTTCTTGTTAATTCTGAGTTTGATTCTATCAGTGATCCATCTGATGTAGTTGATATTTGTGCTATTTTTGACAGAACTTAGGATTATAGCACTCGGGCATGGCAACCGAAGTTTGAGGAGTTACCTGAGAGAAGTGCAAAACAAATTCCTTCAAGTGTGGAAACACCCAAAGTTGAATTGAAGCTTCTGTCTAAGGGTTTAAAGCATGTTTTCCTTGGTCCAGGTGACACTTTTCCTATTATTATCTCATCTGAATTGTCTGAGTCCTAAAGTAAGAAATTAATTCGGACCCTAAGTGAGCATAAGTCAACCTTAGGTTGGAACATTGTTGATATAAAAGGTGTTAGTCCCCTGGTCTGTTCTCATAAAATTAATTTGGAGGAAAGAACTGGCCTTCGTAGAGACCCCTAGCGTAGGCTTAATCCCACTATGAAAGAAGTGGTGAAGAATGAAGTGTTGAAACCATTAGATGCGGGAATCATATATCCTATTGCTGATAGTAAATGGGCAAGACTAAGAACACTTGAGCCACATGTGGTGGACTTTAGGTATTCCCTGCCAAAAGACTAGCACTGAGGCTATTGAGTATGAAGCCTCATCTTCAGCACCACAATGAGGCCAGCAGTGAGAGTGGTGCACCGTCTGGCTGAAGACGTAAAACTTAGCGCTCATGGGAGGCACCTCACAGCATATCCTTAAGTTATTATTGTTTTTCATTTCTTTTTTTTTTGGGTATTACTTTAGTTTTTGTTTTTCAGGGACAATGTGTGCATCAATTCAAGTTTGGGGGTGTGCTATGAGCCATACCAGTCCAGCTAGTTCTCTATCTCTCAGGTCAGCTCTTTCCATGATAGTCACATATTAGGGACAATGTGTAATTTAAGTTTGGGGGTAAGAGACACATTTACACACACTTTGTCCCATTTTTTTTATTGTTTAAAAGAAAAGATAAATGCATACTCATGTTGTTTTGAAATTTTGGTTGATCTAAACAAATACTGTGATGTGATTTCATTGGTGAGCTTAAAATCTCGAACACATGATTTGATGATAGAGTTTTAAAATTTTGTTACTTACTTTAGGTATTTGAGAATTCACATGTTTGATCTAATCTTACACGAGCACATTAGCACAAAATAGTGTAAGGTATGACATGTGATTTTAATGTGTATGTTTCCATGACTTAACTGAAACTGGATGACTTGTTGGATAAACACATTGAAAAACAAAATTGCACAAAAAGAGAAAAATGCTCATAATGATCATTAATAAACTTTCCACTGAGTAATTAGACCTCTTGCCTTAGTAAGCAGCGAGTGTTCACGTCAAAAGGTGGAAATTTTATTCATAATGATCATTGAGAAACTTTTCACTGAGTAACTGGACCTCTTACCTCAGTAAGCAGTGAGTGTTCACATCAAAAGGTGAGAATTTTGCTTGGTAGCATTAATGCTAATTTAGTTCCGTAGCCTTTTTGACTTGAGTTAGTAAGTCCTTAGGGGTGTCTTTATACCTAATGCCATAAAACCATATGGTTTGGGAGTCATTGACTCAACACTCACTACATGGGTCAATTAGAAAGCTTGGGGAACTAAACATAGCAGAGCCTTATAATAAAATAGAGAAGAAAATAAAACTATGCCATCGTTGTTCATTCTGATGAGAAATTATGTGAATCTTGAGACATGGAGACATTGCACATTGAAGTTATTTGGAAGCCTCATCTTTATATTCTAATTCACTTTACACTAAGTCAGACTTGTGATGCCTTAGCCTGCCTTTTATAAGTAATTAGATTTTAAAATTCATATTCATTGCGAAGATGAGTTTATATTTTAAGCTTGCTCATGAATGAATATCATAGTTTTGTGTGATACTTAAATTTTAGGATACCAGGAATGATGAATTTATCTTTGTGTTCTTTGTTTTTCATTTAGTTTTTAGTTTCGTATTGCTAAGGGACTAGCAATATGTAAGTTTGGGGGTGTGATAAGTGCTTAAATATTCATATTTAAGCCCGTTAATTTATATTTATTAAGCTATTAGTTTGTGTTATTTCATCATTTTTTATCTCATTTCTGTGTTTACTGTGTTTTTCTAGGTTGTTATATGTTTAGCTTAGGAATTTGTTACTTCTAGTTGTTTCTTCGTTGTTTTACAAGTTTACAAGCACTTGGAAAGGAGTTTTACTAAATTGCTAGAATTACCCGTACAGATTAGTCATTTTTGCAGATTAAACTGTATTGATTCAGGAAGAACCAGGAGATGAACCATATATGCTTGGAAAGATCTGGATGTCTATTTTCTGGAGAATTTTATGGCTCGTAAATATGATTTTTCTAGAGAAAGTTATAGCAGTTTTAGTAGACAAAGGTCAGGTTGTGCGTGATTTCAGCGTGGTAGAAGTGATTTTTATGGATTAAACTGTAATGATTCAGGAAAAAACAGGAAATGAGCCATATATGCTTGGAAAGATTCGGATGTTTATTTTTTGGAGAATTTTACAGCTCGTAAATGTGATTTTTCTAGATAAAGTTATGGAAGTTTTAGTATACAAAGGTCAGGCTGTGCATGATTTTAGCGTAGGCAGAAGTTTTGAAGGGTATGTGAAGGCTTAAATCCCACTTCCACATCGGTTGGAAGTATATTCTTCATCACACATCCCACATCAGATTGGAAACACATTGCACTCATGGAGTTCCCCTATAAAAGCCTCATTTCACTTCATCTATTGAGTGTGCAATCTCAGATGCTTTGCTACCAATGGGCGCAATTTGGAGGATTTTGCTACCAATTGGAGGAAGCGCCGCTCAGCAGCTGCGGGTGGAATTTATCTCTCCATGTATTGTTAGTTTTAATTTATTTCTTTTAAGTTTTAAAGTTCAATGTTGCCGTTTGTTCTAATTTTTCCCTTGAGATTTTTGTTGTCCATTATATTTACGGGTAACTAAATTCTCAAGTAGAGCTAGGGATGAACTTGAACAGTTGATGGTATTTTTGTTTATTTTTAATTTATGTATTTGATTTTCAATTACTAAAACTCTTTTGTTTTATCATTCTCAATTTATTGGAGATGTTTTCTTCTTCGAATAATCATAAAATTTATTCTGTTTATAGATTCAGTCATGTTTTTTCTATTGAATGGATTAACTCTTTGATTATGTTGGGATCAATTATTTATCTATATTGATTTAATTCTTTGTTGCAATATTGCTTCCTGAGTATATTGTCGTCCTTGGATTTTTTCAATAGTGATAATAATTTACGTGTTTTAAAAGTGGTGAATGATTTTTCAAAGGGTTACATTTGGTTTAATCTTGGTTTATAAATCTACACCTTCCGATTGGGAATTTTCGGAATTGAGTTCCCAATTGAGTTATCAATGAATTAAGAATAATAAAAATACCAGATTTGTGCAAGGGATTCCCGACGCTTTACTGTTTGTCAAATTTGAGTATTTTCTCCGTTAATCACTTTACTTTACTTTAATTTGCATTTAAAATTAATCTTTGTTGTCCATTAATCATTTGGTATTTTTCTTTAGTTTCTTTGTTCCTTATACTATTCTTTTAATTTGTCTATCTGTGGAATCGACACCCCAAAGCTGTGCTACAACTACCGCATTTTCCTTTGGGCGTAATCAATTACAAAAATTTCGTCCCCGAAATTTCCTTATCTAACTCCAGAAACAAAAATGAATAATAATTCTTTATAATTGTCTCAAGCTTTCATGTAATCTCTTGAACATCCTTATTCTGCCACAGTACTTAAACTAATGCAATTATTTTATTATATAAGATTTATTCTTTTTGTTTAAAATTTTCACTGGTACTTGTATAAAAATCGAATCTTTCCGAATTTCTACAGTTTGGCTCGAATATTATAATATTCATCAGGTAAACACTTTCTTAAAAGTGGAACATAAAATATGTTATGCCACTGCTTCAACTCTGGAGGTAAAACCAGGCTATTCTCAACTAGCCCAACTTTCTCAACAACCTCATTGGGTCTCACACCTCGGATTCAGCTTTCTTTTCCTATGTAGATCTCAATACACCTTTTCATTGAGATATTTTTCAATACACCCAATTACCTACTTGAAACTTGAGAGGTCTTCTCTTAGTATCATCATAGCTATTTGATCTATTCTGTTCTGCTTTACGGCTCTCTCTAACCAATTTGATCCTTCTAGTTGTTAACTCGATAATTGATGAACCAAATATATTTCTCTCTTCCATTTTTTCCCAATATATAGGAGTTCTACACCTCCTACCATACAATGTCTCAATCGGTGCCATCCCAATACTAGTTTGATACTGATTATTACAAGTAATTTCAATCGATGGCGTATAGGCATGCCAACTTACTAAGAAACTCATCACATTTGCCCTTAACATATCTTCTAGTATTCTAATAATCCTTTCTGTCTGAGAACAAAAATTATATTAAGTTAAAACTGGGTACCTGTGGCTTCCTGAAAGCCTCTCCAAAACCAAGGTGTAAATCTAGCATATTTAAATGACACTATTCTCAATAATATTCCATACCACCTCACAATCTCAGCTACATCCTGCTTCAATCCTGACCACTAGAAATTTTGTTTCAATACTCTATACAACTTATTATTACTTCATTGCATCAAATCTACATCCTCATTTGCTTTTCTCATTATTATCTCAACTTCGCATTATTTGGAACACAATTTTCATGTTCCAATACCAAAATGCCATCGTTTCAAATTTTGAACTCAAAATGCTTTCTAGTAAGCACTCAATGCTTAATCTTTTCTATCTCTTCATCTTTTCCTTGCATCTCTAACAAACATTTTACCATGGATGACTGTACAATCATATTTGTTAACCACGATCCTTTATCACTATTATTCAACTTCATTCTTATCTCTCTAAATCTATCATTACTTTTACATCAGGACTCCCAATAGAAATTAAACTTCTTGTAAACTTTCTATTCATTTCATCAGTTATCACCTTCTCTTTTTCTAGACGATAGTGAATTGTACAATCATCATTATTCATCAACTCCATCTACCATCTTTGCCTTAAATTCAACTTTCTCTGGGCAGGTCAGTATGTTAAACTCTTATGATCAATGAATATCTCACAAGTGGCTCCATATAGATGGTGTCTTCAATCTTTAAAGTAAACACTATAGCAACCAACTCTAAGTCATGAGTAGGGTAATTTCTATCATGAATCCTCAATCGCCTAGAAGTATGGGCCACAGCTTTCCTATGTTACACATACCCCGATCATTGATGTGACGCGCCACCCCAAATCCTTAATCACCATAAGGAAACACCAATACCGGAGCTGTAGTCAATTTCTCCTTTAATAATTGAAATTTTTTTCTCATACCTCCCTTACCAGACAAATCTCACAACTTTCCTGGTCAGTCTATTCAACTGTATTATAATAATAGAAAATTTCTGAAAGAATCTTCTACAATAACCAGCTAATCCAAAGAAGATTCTAATCTCAGTCACATTAGTAGGTCTCTCCCAACTTAACATTGCCTCGACTTTTTGTGGATCAACTGTTATGCCATTTCCCGATATTACATGTTCTAAGAAAATTATTTCATTCAACCAACATTCACACTTAGAGAACTTATATCATACAATCTCTTCCTCCTCAAAATCTCTAACACAATTTCTAAATGTTTTACCTGCTCTTCCTTGGTCTTAAAATACACTAAGATGTTATCGATGAACATGACAACAAGATTATCAATAAATGGTTCAGACATTTTATTCATCCAGTCCATGAATGTTTTTGGAACATTATTTAATCCAAATGACATCACAAGAAACTTATGACCATAACATGTCCTAAAAAGAGTCTTAGGCACGTCTCTCTTCTCTATTCTCAAATGGTGATAACTTGATCTCAGGTTTATTTTAAAAATTACTCTCACTCCTTGCACTGCTCAAACAATTTATTTATCTATACACACTCTTATCGTTCCATCTTCCTTCTTCACGAACAACACAAGGCTCCCCAAATACATTAGGTTCGATAAATTGTTTATCCAAAAATTCTTAAAATGGTACGTTCAACTCTCTCAATTCAGCTGACGTCATTCTGTAGGGTGCTATTAAACATATGTGATGATTCTGGTATCACATCAATAGAGAATTTATTCTCCCTACTGGGAGGCAACCTAGGTAACTCATCAAGAATTACATTAGAAAAATCTTTCACCACTAAGATTTATTCCAACTTCCTATTTTCCTTTTTAGAATCCATTATGTATGCCAAATACTCCTCACAACCCTTCTTCAACCATCTCCTAGTAGTCAGAGTAAAAAAAAAGAAGAGATAGTTCAAGAGTATTGTATACTCTCTCTGAAATTAAACTCATCATGTCCATATCTTGAGCACTACCTTCTTTCTGGAACAATCAACCCAAGCGAAATACATGGACAATCAATTCATTCTTAAATTATATTATATTCAAAGATAATAAATCAGCTTCAGATTCTCTATCACTGATACGAATCACACAACCCTTGTAAACATTTATGATTATCACTCTATCTCTAGTGGAAACTTCAATAAAAATATTTTGTATCAAAGGACTAATACATACTTCATTTTTTAAAAAAATTCTGGGATAAGTATCTTATCTGAATACATCTATAACAAACTTTTTTCTCTCAATCATACATCAGATTACCACTTCCCTTTAGTGGCATGCTTACTTCCTCTGCCATGACTCCCAGTTCTTATAACCTGTCTCCCAAATCTAAGGGCCCTACCAATATTACTCTGAGCTACAGAAGTAACAGATCCTGCTTGCCTCTGACTCTGTACTTCAGTTCTCTGTTGACAAGGAACGCATTCTCTGGGTGGTCTCCCACCCTGAACACTCATACTGGTACCACATCTGAGTTTCTCAAATCTAGAATTTTTCTGTCAATTCCTCCTACCTTTAATTTCCATCACATCCTTCTCAATCTGAAGTGTTATATCCACCAACTTGACGTAATTCATAGGCCTCATGTAAAATAGTGTTGATTAAATCTTAAAATATAGTTCATCTTTGAACCTCTTACACTTCTTCTCCTCTAGGTCTACTATTTTCGGTACAACCAATGACAAGACCACAAATTTTCTATTATACTGAGCCACAATCAATCTATTTGTCTCAAATAAATAAAATCTCTATCTTGTTGGGCTCTAAAGGTCTAAGGAAAATATTTATCAAGAAAATCTTCGTTAAATCTATTCCAGCTTAAGGGTTTATCAACTTCTGCACTTACCCTAGGAAGAGTATCCTCTCATCATTCCAAAGCTTCTCCTTCTAACTCAAAATAAACAAGGACAACCCTCTGCGTGTCAGTTACTGGTAAAATACCAAATAATCTCTCTACATGTTTCTCTTAAAACTCAGGCCTAAATTTTTTTATCAATTCTTTAAACAACAAAACATTCAGCTTAACAATCTCCCTGCATCTTATGCATAAACTCACTTTTCCACTTTTAACATTTACCATTACTGGATTTATAACAACCTCAGGCACTGCTCTAGCCTATTCATCAAGTCTATGCTACAGGCTACCAACTCTTTTATCTGTTATATTCATTTTCGCAAGAGCATGTGTGAGAGCTTATCTTAGCTCATCTCTTTCAACTTCAAATTCTCTCATACCTTTGCTAATATCTATTATATTACTAATATCAATCATACTATCAGCATGTTCCCGTCTAGGAACCACATATTCAAACTCAACCTCGACTTATAAAAATATTGTGGGCTACCACGTCCTCTCAAATCAACAACTCCAACTCTAGCTCTAGCGCGTCCACGTATCATCCTCAGACTGATCATTAAAATATCATTTATTTTATCTTTTACTTTCTCACTTTTATGCAGTCTACAGAATTATAAAACCTAATGCTCTGATTCCAAAATTATAACGACCCATCCCGGGTTGGTCACCCCGAGACGGTGTCATCACATTTTGAAAATCTCAGCACGACACATATATGCAATAATGAAATAAATAACACCCAAAAGAAATTTTTACATAAATCATCAACGCTCAACGGGGGAGTTACATCAATCTGATTATTTAAACATTCTATACAACATAAAATACATGAATATTTACAAATAAAATTTTATTTTCTTTTCTCGTTAGTTTGAGGATGTTGACACGTACGTGGATTACAGAAAAAATGATTTCGTCACAACCTCAACTCACCAAACTATTTATCCTGCCTGCTACATGAAATCATTGTACAATGAGGGGTGAGCTTCACAAGCTCAGTGAATTAAATTTACTAGAAGTACTCAGTTGTATAAATGATCTTTCAATATTTAACTCAATTTATATCTCATATACTTGATACTAGCACTCTACTATCACTACACATGTCAAAAGATTTATTCTCTATCAATCTCTTCTTCTTATTTATTTGTTCACCTTAAAACCATCGATTATCTTTAACTTTCCTCATAATGAGGTTCACATCATAAAATCTACCATTTAGATGGTTCTTATCACCATAACTGTCTCTTTGTAAGACTCATCCATCTATAAGTAATTTCACAATAACACATCACACATCAGCATTTCAATAATGCAAGCAATAATTAAAATAGATGCAATGTATGAATTATTATTATGGGAACATCTTCCCACATGTCGATATGTTTTTATCTTAGACCGGCTACCTTTCCGGTTCTTTCATTCTCATTTAGACCGGTTGTTTTCCTCGTTCTTTCATTCTCTTTAGACCGACTGCCTTCCCGGTCTTTCATTTTCATTAGACCAGCTGCCTCCCCGGTTATTTCATTTTTATTAGACCGGTTGCCTTCCCAGTTCTTTTCTTTTATTTAATGCATATGCATATAAACAATGATATGAAATATACATATGAGCAGTAACATAAAAACGACATAAATTCAAAACATTTAAATTTAGCTATCATGTCTTTCCTCAAATTATTATAAAAATTTCACTAAATTCCTTTCATCCCAAATCACATAAAACCATCCATTAAAGCTTGTCAAGATCCACTAAATTTTATCCCAAATCATATCAAATCAATCCATCAAAGCTTGTCAAGATCCACTAAATTTCATCTCCTCATAATTCGCATCAACACATCAACCATAGCTCATCAAGAATTTATTTATCACAATTATTATTAAATCAACTTATTATTCTAATAATATTTCTTCTCACATAATAATTTTTCTATGTGTCCAATATTCATATCATATCTATCACCAAAACATAAGCTAATAATTTATTTTAATATTATCACTAGATTTTTCATTTTTATTTAGACTACTTAAAGTAAATCAAACTCACTACGTAATACTTAAAACTACCCGTGGATCATCTCTTTGCCTTTCCTGTTCCTCTCAGAAATTCCCCCAGTTGTAGATCGTCAACACCTGACATCATATTTATATTAAATTTATAATTTAGTCTTCAATTCATTATAAACCACACCCTTTGAAAATTCCCACTTTGGCTTCTTAGGAACTTTCACGAATGCTAAAAATTCCAAAAATAGACACTATGTTATTACCTTCTGTTTTTCTATTCGCTTTTCCTGATTCTCTATGAAATTCCACATTAAATTCCTTCAAAATTTTGCTCTTTCAATCTTTCTTTGGGTCCCTAAGTGTTTAGAGAAAAACGAAAAAATTGTAAAAAACTATGTGAAATAGTAAGATTTCATATATATAAGCTTACTGCAACAAAAATCTCGACAGTCTCAGATTTGTTTGCATCAACATCAGCCCCCCCTCCCCCCCCTTAAACTTCTTTTGCTGCCACGAGCACAGCATGTGGCATTCATGCATAATGCCTTCTTTTGCATTCTTTTATTTGGCAGCAGGTGTTTTGTTTTTACCTTTCATTTCTTTTGAACGTTCTGGGTGTCCAATGTTTTTTGAATTATTTTATTCAATACTAAATCTTTTGTATAATATATTATTTTTAATTTCATGTCATATTTATTAAATTACTTTTTTACCTTTACTTTACAAATACGAGTATTACAGTTTTACAGGATACTTACATCATTGAGGTCAAAAAAAATTGATACTCAACTGTTAAAAAATAGTCAAACAGCATGACATGTCATTTTAATTTGTATTTAATCTTAAAATGCTTTTATTTTATTTTATGTACTTTATATAAAATAATATTTAAATAACTAACACATCTTCTCCGTTCTTTTTTTTTTTTTTCCATTTTAGATCAAATACCTATAAAATGATAATAATAAATAATAGTTAAAAAACACATTGATAACCCACACATATGAAAAATAAATACCATCATCAATGTCAAGTCGACAATAAAAAAACCAAAAGGATCATAAATCAACCTCATCTTAATTACTGATCCAATGCAAATTGCTCAAGGATAGCAAATCACGCTTTCAAGTATTAAAAAATCTCATGACATACTTTATTCTTCTTCTTTTCAAATTTAGGAATTTGAAAGAGAAAAATCTTTCAAACCCATAAATAATTTCTTAAACCCACTGTTCTTTTTTTCTTCTGTTTTTTTTTTATTTCTTCTCAAACCCAAAAATTCACTAAACAAAATTTTCAAACCTATAAATTTTAGTTTTCAAAACCATAAATCAAACTAATTATTCTTCTTCTTCTCACACCCAAATCGCAAAATGAAACCCATAAAATTTAGATTTCAAATTCAGAAAAATTTTCTTAAACTGATTCTTCTTTTTCTTCTTTAAACAAGATTAAAATCAAACCCAAGTTTTTTAAATTTAAAACTAGATCACAAACTTTGTAGCAGAAAAAGACGACGATCAAAATAAGAAGACAATCGAAAAAAGAAGAAGACATCTGAAAATCCTGTCGTATCCCCTGTATACAATTCCATCAAAACGACTTAGATCTAGCACCACATCCCCTTTCCCAATCGTCAGATCTAACCTAATCTGGTTGAGTATGGCTGGATCCGATTAGATCTAGTTAGATTTGGTTTGATATGGTCGAGTCTGGCCTAAGCAATGACTAGAAGTTTGCCTGCTTGGGCAGCGACCGGAGGTCCATCACCTAGGCTGCATGCAACCTATTGTCGGATGCGATATAAAGAAGAAGAAGACCTCTGTTGCCTAGGCTGCAGCCAGAGGTTTGTCGCTTAGGCTGGAAGAAGAAGGCATGGCTTAGGCTTTGACAATCTGATGATTATTTTTGGTAAAAAAAAATTGGGTTTCTTTAAAATAAATGAGAAGAAGTTGAAGAAGAAAATTGAGATTTGATTTTTTGTTTGTTTTGAATTTAATTTTTTTAGTTATTTCTTTAATTTAAATTCATTTTGGGTTTCTTTAAATAGAAAATGAAAAGTAAAGAGATTTTTATGAAATAATTAGTTGTTTTATTCTTTGATGAAAAGGTAAGATTATCTTTTTATCAAATTTATCAAAAATTAATAAAATTTGTTTGATCAACGCTAATCAAAGAAGGTGATTATCATTTTCAAAACTATGAAAGAATAAATGTACGTTATGCCAAAACTCAAGGGCAAATATACTTAACCCAAAATAAAATGAATATAGGATGGACATTATGTAATGGTTTCTCAATAAGCAAATGAGTAAATCTTGATGTATTGGAAAATAGTCGAGTTTGATTATTAAAATTCTAGAGGTGTGAATTTTTTTGTGAGATTCATGTAATGATATCAGTCTTTTTTATTGTGGCCTTGTTTGGATTTTGGGAATTGCTTAAATGTAACTTAAATTATCAAAACTTAAAGTTTTTGTAGTTAAGTTTTTAAAAACTCCAAAAAACTTTATGTTTTGGTGATTTAAGCTGTATTTAAGCAAGTGCTCAACAACACCTAAAAAAAGTTAGATGTTTTATGTTAGCAAAAGAATATGTGACGTACTATATGTATGGCGTAATTAAAGGTGGCAAACGGGTTGGGTCGGTTCAATCGGGTTCAAGTTGGGTCAGGTTTTGGTCATGTTGAGTCTTGGGTCACAGGTCTCTTCGGGTTGGGTTCGGGTCATTTCAATCTCATATCGGGTCTCGAGTCAGGTTTGGGTCATGTTGAGTCTCGGGTCGCGGGTCATTTTGGGTCGGGTTCGGGTCATATCGGGTCTCGAGTCGGGTCGGGTTCAGGTTTGGGTCATTTTAATCTCGAATCGGGTTTGGATAATTTCGAGCTCGGGTCGTATTGGGTCTCAGGTCATGTCGAGTCGAGTCGGGTCAAGTCAGGTCAGGTCAGGTTGGGTCAACAAAATAGATATTTATGCTTAATTAAAAAAATATTTGCATATAATAAGACTAAACGAATTACATTGTCAAATACGTGAAAACTAATTAATAATAAATCAATACTTAATTTTTTTAATGCAATATGCAATGTTATGATTCTTAGTCCCAAAATTCGATCTTAAATGATCTCAGACAACTGGTCTACAAAATTATTCTCATTAGTAACGTCTTATACCAAATTTTGAATATTAAATTTTATATAATCACTTCATTCCATTATATTTTTTAAGGACAATTAAAAACAAAATTTTATTGTGACTTGAAAAACAATGCAAAATTTATTATTTTTTTCGATTTTTTTATTTGAAATTAATGAGATTACTCATATTAATAGAATGTTGAAATATGTATATCAACATATGTAAATCAATAATTAATTAATTGTCATATAATTTATTTTGTTTGACAACTAGCAAATTAAGTATTATCTTAGTTTTAGAAAGCAAATTGTTTTTTTATAAAAAAATATATTTTAAAGTCATTTTGGGTCGAGTCGTTTCGGGTTTTCGGGTCATTCGGCTACGAGTCAGATCGAGTTCAGGTCATTTTGAATCCGGATAATTTCGAGTCACTCGAGTTAGGCCCGGATCAGGTTCATATCATATTATTTTGATGTATTTTCGGATCGGGTCGATTTTGGACTGTTCTAGGTGTAATGTAAAGTTTGTAGTAATTTTCTAGACACCTTGCCCTCATATATCCATTTGAATATTACCTTGTACTTTACACATAAATGATAAAAATGATAATTTTTTCTATATAAAAAACTAGTAATTATTTTTATTTTTAAAAGCACAAAAGCGAATTTGAATGTTACTTACCGTGTGTTCGGGAGTTTTTTTAAACATACGAAAATAATTCATTAAAGCAAAACAACAGAAATCACAAAGATATAGTTGAAGCATCAGAAAGTAAAAAAGTCAAAAAATTGGGGAGAGGAAAAAAAACCCAATTCATGGGCAACCTAGCCTAGTTTTCTACCCAATCAGCAACCATGTTGGCTGATCTTTTGGTAAACATCACCTTATACAGCCTCCTCAAACATAAAATCCTCTTGATATCTTGGACCACCACGCGAGCCTCTCAAGGAATCCGCAAGTTTTCCTTAGCAATAGAGGACCAAAGGATATGTGAATCAGTTTAAAAAAATGTAGAACTGGAGCTTCAACTCATGGGCCATAAAAATGGCTTCACGTAAGGCAAGGGCCTCAACTACAATAGGAGAAACAACAGGTCTTTGGAGAGCTCTGCCAAAAATCAATGCGCCATTGAAGTCTCGTCCAATCACACCGATACCAGCCAAGATCAAACCATTAACCAAAGACGTATCACAATTAAATTTGAACCAATCGACCACAAGAGCTCTCCACATAGCCGTAATCTCATGCTGAGCTTCCACCGAACCCACACTACTCCCACCAAGGTTACTCAAAGCAATAATCTCAGACAAAGTAGTCTTAGTTGGCTGCATAGTAGCCACAGGGTCAATACGTTCATGCTCTATAATGTCTTCCAAATAGCCCAACATAGTGTTAGATTTTACATCTAAAATCCAATTATTCAAATTTTAAGAAAAAAACACAACCATATCAATTAAATAGGCAAAACAAATAAAGAGTAAGAACACAAAAAATTAATGAGGTTTGACAACCTCTTTACTCATGTCCACCAACAAACTCAATTCTTTATTAATCTTTAATTACAACTTTAGGAATACTAAAGTTGCTAAATTCTCACTACTTCACAACCCAAAAACCTCAATACACTCAAAACTCTCAACTTAGTTATAGTTGTATGTACTATTTACTTGACAACTCAAAACCTCAATACACCAAAAGTTCTCAACCTAGCTCTTGTAGTAAACCCCTCTGATTTACAATGTTTATTGAAATTATGACTGTGCCTTTGACCTTCTCTAAGACCCATTTATATAGATGAGATTTTTCTAATACTATTAAGAAAAGAACAACATAAGAATAATTAATACTACTTTTATTCCTACTAGAATAAGTAATTATAAAATAGAAAATCATTTTTTCCAAACCACTTAGAAGTCCTCTTTGTGGAAATTTGAGCCAAAATCCCAACAGTCTCCATCTTGACTCAAATTCTCCACCTTATCATCAAATTTTACTATCTTCATTGGTTGGTGTGATCCTTCCTTTTGGTCTTTCCATCTCATTCGCTTAGTTTTCGAAGCAATCATCCTCTCATTGTTTGGTTCATCTCTTGATATAGTTATGAACAATTCTTCATCATCGAACACATTTAACCTCTTCAACTTATCTTTCTCTAGAGATGTCACGGGAACCTCCATATCTATCCAGACTTCTTCTATATTCAATTCATCAACATCTTCATACTTAAAGTCTAGAAAATTGATTAGAGACGTATCTTTGTAGGTCCTCTCAAGCTTATCCCATGAAATCTTTGGAGATGTCTCAAACATTACACTATACCTTATCTCGGGAGCCAGCGTCAAACGAATTGTGCTCACTATCTTCATCGACATATCTTACCAAACTTCTTCCATCATCTCTAGTGGCTTAGACTCTTCAATCATCTTGTAGAGCCATTGTCGCTCCAACACATCTTTGATGGAACTTTGCCAAAGAGAGAAATCATTCTTCCCATCAAATAACTCAATATTAATGTTGCCTATCTTTAGTGTTTTGTCATTGCAACCACAACTCTAATACCATTTGTTGAGATTTTACCACTAAAATTCACCTACTCAAATTTTAGGTAAAAAAAGAACCACAACAATTAAATAGACAAAACAAACAAATAGTAAGAACACCAAGAATTAATATGTTTCGGCAACCTCTTTGCCTACGTCCACCAATAAACCCACTGCTTTATTAATCTTCAATTACAACTTTAGGAAAAGAAAAGTTGTTAAACTCTCATTACCTCGCAACCCAAAAGCCCCAATACACCCAAAGCTCTCAACCTAGCTCTAGTTGTAAGTGCTTTCTACTTGACAATTCAAAACCCTAATACACCCAATGCTCTAAACCTAACTCTAGTAGTAAATTAACCCATCTGATTTACAATGTATCTTAGAATTATGAGTGTATCTCAAATCTTTTCTAAGACTCTCTTTATATAAATGAGATATTTTTAATACTATTAAGAAAAGAACAACATAAGAATAATTAATACTACTTTTACTCCTACTAATAGGCAATTATAAAATAGGAAATCATTTTCCTCAAACCAATTAAAAGCCATTTTTTCTAGAGATTTGAGTCAAAATTCCAACACATAGTAGCATTATCTCAATAAGAACAACTTGATTATCTTTTACAAACTTAGAGAATAACTTAGCCCACCACTCAGGGAAGGAAGTAAAGCCAACAAGGTTGGGGATGTAGTGTAAAGACTAAGCAAATTTAACCAAGTAGGTTTTGCATGGCTGCAAAAAAATAATAGATGGTCAACAATCTCCTCACCAAGTAAACAGAAAGGACAAAGGCAATTACCAACTTTAAGGCATTGAAATATGTTGCTTTGGGTAGAAAAGGGCATTGTGAAAAGTAAGGGTAGGAGTGAGTTGAGCAACTAGACTCGCTCAAGAGGCTTGACTCAAAAAACTCAGCTTGAAACTCGATTGAATCGAGCTCGAGTTGAGCTCGACCAATATCAAACTCTGCTCGGTAGGCTTGCGAGCCAACTCAATTGAATTAATAATTTTAATTTTAATAGATATATTATATTATATATTATATATATAAGTATTATAAAATGAGATGTAGAATTATGACTAAAACTTCATTAGTTATGGGACTTTAAGACTAATTAAATTAATTTAAATTTTAGGTTTAAAAATCGAGTCTAGCCAAGCCGAGCTCGAGCTCAAAATTTTCTTTTTGAGTTGAGTTCGAGCTCAGAAAATTGAGCTTAGGCTCGACTTGATTAGTTTTTGGCTTGTGAGCCAAACTCGAGCGTCCTTTAACTCGGGCTCAGCTCGATTTGAATCCACCCCTAGTGAAGAGCTCTCCACATAAAATAAAGAACCTTAGTGGAGCCTTCAAGTTCCATAAATCGTTCTAGATAGATTCTTCAATAGAAGTGGAAGAGTTAACACCCTTATTCACCACATAAATGTCCTCTAAACCAACCGTTGATACCTTGATTTTACTGAATACTCACCAGAGGGACCATGAGGCCATATCAGCTTATTCTCATCATAATGCCATCTTATTGGAATCTTCATTATCTTCTTCACCCCTCTACCAAAACAAACTCCTTCAGAAGCTCAATATTCCAAGCAACACTAGGAGTGGTGATAAGATCAATCACCTTACAAACAATAGGACTAGTAGGAAAAAGGGACTGGATTCTTACATTGGATAGACCAAGAACCACTTATCCTCCCAAACCATCACACTTCTTACATTTCCAATCGACCATAGAAGTTTCTCTTTAAATTTGTCTCTTCCCACTAGTAAACTGAACTAGCCCTATGATGGATGGGACCCTTTTTTTTTTGCTGAAAGAATGTCCCCACAAGGGTAGTAAATACCTCTGATTATACTTTCCCACCAAACCTAAGGGTGCTCAAGCATCCTCTAATAGTGCTTTACAAGTAGCGCATCACTGAAAGCTTCAAAGTCTTTTAGTCCAATGCCACCTTGAAACTTAGGTTGAGCCAGCTTAGACTATATAATCCAATGAATTTTGTTCTCATCCGAACCATGCCCCCACCAAAAATTAGATATTGAACTATTGAGGTTCTTACAATTTTTTTGGGAGTTTAAAGCATGCCAAAACATAAGATGGAATTTCATTTATCACAAATTTTATTATAATTTCTCTAGCCGCTTGAGGCAATAACTACTGTTTCTAGGTTTGAATTTTTTTCTCAGAATTATTTTTTTAATGAAGTTCAAAGCTTGATACTTCGACCTTTCCCAAATTGCAGGAATTTCGAGATACTTATCACACTCATTAAAAGTTTGAACACCCAAATATTGGAAAATAGCTTCCTTGGAGGTTTGCATGGCATTTAGGTTGAAGAAAATTTCAAACTTGATGAAATTAATAAGTTGCCTCGAAGCTTTAGAATACACATGCGAAAGCCTCAAAATTTCCTTCACTTTAGTCTGATTCACTCTTCTAATTAGCAGTAAGTCATAAGTGAAAAAACATGGGAAATGATTAGGAATTGTGGATTAATCTTGTATCCTTGCAGCCACCCCAATGACACAACCTTAGGAATTAACCTAGAGAGCACATATGAGACCATAGGGACAAAGGGTCTCATTGTCTCAACCTTCGTTGTGGATTAAATCTCCCTTGAGCTTACCATTAACTACAACAGCATAGGAGACTGTTGTGACATACTGCATCAGTAAGTAGACCCATTTTGAATCAAAGCTAATATAATTTAAAACCGATTCTAGAAAAATCCAATCCACTCGATCATAAGTTTTGTTCATGTCCAACTTTAGAGCAAATGAACACTACAAGATAAATGACACCTGCCGATGCTTTATTTTCGGCGCTTCATACACGTACCGCAATATATCCTTTGCTGGCACTTCATTTTTAGTGCTTCCTCGAAGCGCCACAATATTCAAAGAACATATATCAGTGCTTCAAAGCACCAATATATGCGAAACCTATTGCATATTTCGGTGCTTCTAAGCACCGCATTATACCGGCACTTAAAAGCGCCGGAATATGATCAAAACCCATTTCATATTCCGGCGCCGGAATAGGCAGTATATAATGGCTCTTTTGTAATACTCGTATTTGTAAAGTAAGGGTAAAGAAGTAATTTAATAAATATGATATGAAATTAAAAATAATATATTTACATGAAGGATTTAGTATTGAATAAAATAATTCAAAAAAAAATTGGAATCGTCCAGAATTGGAATTAGAAGAAAAGGAAAAAGGGAAAAAAAAATTGGGATGTCCAGAACGTCTAAAAGAAAGAAAAAGTTAAAAAAAAAGTCAAAGAAATGAAGCAGCAGGTGGCAGCACCTGCTGCCAAGTAAATTGTGGGAGGCTGTATGTCTCCCACATAGCAAATTCGTGGCAGCCTAAGGGAGGAAGAAATGTGCATGAAGGACACATGCCCATTTCATGGATTACGGAGATTTCAGTTGATTTTGAGGCTGCTGACAGTTTTAAGAAGCAAGCTTATATATATACATACACCTATGTGAAAGCTTATGTTTTGGTGATAGATAAAGATTTGGTTTATAGATATGATATGAATATTGGACATATAGAAAAAATTATTATGTGAGAACAAATATTATTAGAATAATGAGTTGATTTAATAATGATGGTGATAAATAAATTCTTGATGAGTTATGGTTGATGTTTTGATACGAATTATGAGGAGATGAAATTTAGTGGATCTTGACAAGCTTTGATGGATTGATTTGATATGATTTGGGATAAAATTCAGTGGATCTCTACAAGCTTTAATGGATGGTTTGATGTGATTCAGGATGAGAGGAATTTAGTGAAATTTTTATAATAATTTGAGGAAAGACAGGATAACTAAATTTAAATATTTTGAGTTCATGTTGTTTTTATATTACTGTTCATATGCATATTGATAGGTGCTTAAATATTCATATTTAAGCCCATTTATTTGTTAAGTCCTTAGTTATGTTAATTTAGTCCATTTTATTTCATTTATGTGTTTCACATGTTTTTATAGGGTCTTGGAGAAAAAGAAGCATTTTTGGCACCTAAAGGAAGAAATCTAGAAATCCTAGAGCAGTTGCTGGCTAAGGTGTGATCGAGCGCACAACGAATTCAATCGAGCACACATGTACGGGCGTGGACAGTAAAACGACAGAACCAGTTTTGGAAATAGAAGAGGTTTTGCGTTTTAGGAAGTTTAGGGTTTCTAGAGTCTTCTAGGGTTATTCAAACCCTATAAATACACCTGTAAATACACAACAAAGACATCCTCTCTTTTATCTTTTGCTTAAAGCTCGGAGTTGTAAGCTTTGGAGAGGATTGATAACTCGTCTCCACAGTATTCTTCGGGTTTTATATTTTATGTTTAGTTTATGTTATGATGCTTATCTTAGATAGCATGTGTAACTAACTCTTTATAGGGCTCGATTGAAGCCCTAGTTATGCTTTCCCATATATATATTCATTGATTATCTTTGCAATAGCCTTGATTATGATGCTTAACTTGATTAATGCCTGTGTTTATTTAAATTCCTCATATGTGTATGTCTGATCAATATGTGCATGTGGTATGGATTAGTTAGTTAGACCAATTTGGATGACCGAGTCCTGGGTCTAACAATGGTAACAAAAGATATCCACACCAGATTCTTGGATTAATCAACATGGAAAACCGGGAGTAGATACCATGCCCTAGGTCTCATGTGGTTGTCGATTTCCATAAATCTTATGCTTTCTTAAGGAATAACTCAGTAGATACCATGCTGAATCCCTTAAGAAAGAAAAGAGTTAGAGTAGATACCATGCCTAATTCGGTGCTTAGGGAAATCAATAGCTTAAGGAGTAGATACCATGCCCTTAGGTTGGCAACCATTAGGTAATCATAGTAAGACTAGTTCATTGACATATTACTCATTGGGAAAGTATAATTAGAGGTGGACATCAAAAGCCCTATATTCTTATTATTATTAAATACACTCAACTGTTATTGCTATCTTTTTATCTTGAGAAACTGATTCTAAAAACGAAATTCACCAATCCCTGTGGAAATGATCTCGCACTTGCACACTATGCCACCATTGACCTTATGCACTTGCAAGTAACACTGTACAATTATTTACTTATTTATTTAGGTAGATAAACGAACAACAAGTTTTTGGCGCCGTTGCCAGAGATTGCGTTAAATTTCCTTTTAAGAATTATTTTCGTTTAGTTTAATCATCGTTATTCTTATTCTACTTTAATTTTTTTTTTAAAAAAAATTTTAAGTTTCTGTTTTTCATCTTTATTTTTATCAAACCCTAATCGATTTCTTTTCTGTTTCAGGCATATCAGCAGAACTTTCTGTGACACTTGCGATCGAGCGCACCCTCTTGTGCGATCGAGCGCAATTAGGGCAGAGAGTTACTCGAACAGCAGTGTTGAACTGTTGCACTAAAACTGTGTTACCTGATTCATGCGTGGACTTCGATCCTGACATCCAACATTCTTTCCCCTCGATCCTGAGCTTGACCGGACCATCCGACAAAGGCTTAGAAACAACTTCGAGGAGAACGAAGAAGAATTCGAGAACGAAGCACCAATGGCGAAACAGCTCAAAAACTAGCAACCATCTGCACATATACCGATGAAGCAATCCTTAATCCCACGGAACCTTGATCAGCTATCATGTGTTGCATATCAACTTGAGGCGGAAGGAAACTATTACATATCTCCACAAATATTGAGTGCTTTGACTCACTTTAGGGGTACACCTAATGAGGATCCACACTTTCACCTCCTAGAATTCTTCGAACTTTGTAAGTTCTAGCACATCTGAGTCTTAGACCAAGAAGGAATAAGGTTAATTATGTTCCCTTTTTTCTTAAAAGATAATGCTAAACTATGGTATAATTCCTTGCCTGCAGTTTCTATCCACACTTGAGAGGAGTTGGCTAGCAAATTCTTAAGAAAGTTTTTCCCAGCTCAAAAGACGAGGCAAATGAGGAAGGAGATTCAGTCCTTCCAAAAAAAGGATGGAGACCTATTCTTCAAAGTGTGGGCACACTTCAACAAGTTGCTACTCAAATGCCCATATAACCTACCTCAAGATGAACTGGTACAAGCTTTTCATGAAAGTTTGAGTGATACTAACAAAAGTATTGTTGATTCAGGTTGTGGAGGAGTACTGATGGAGAAAAGCAGTGAAGAAGCTATGGAGCTCTTCGAAACCCTAAGCGAACACACTTAGAAGTTCTCCTCTCGAGGTAGACATGTAAACAAGAGTAAGGGTATGTATGAGGTAAATTTAAATGGAGGATCAGCCACTTAGATAGCTGCTGTAGAGAGGAAACTAGACCTGTTGGTTAAAGCCATGGCTGCTCAGAATGCCTTATCTAACCTACCAGCTACACCACTCCAAGTATGTGTGATATGTTCCCAGTTTGATCATAATACTGATACTTGTCCTTTGTATTCATCTGCAGAATCGGAACAAGCAAATTACGTGGGATCTAACAACTATCCACCAAAGAATAACCCATATGCAAACACCTACAACCTTGGATGGCGAAACCACCCAAATTTCTCTTGGAACAACAATCAAAATACCCTTAACTAGCAAAGGCAGCAACGAAACTCCCAACCAGTAGCCCATACTGCTCCCGAACCAAAGAAAAATGACCTTGAAAGTCTTGTGAGACAATTGGCTACTCAGCAGCAACAATTAATGACCTCACAAGATCAGTTCATAGCGGATGAAAGGAAATTCTGGACTGAACTAAGACAAACCACAGCAAAACATGAACAAACTATCCAATGACTAGAGGTACAAATGGGACAACTGGCTAAATAGCTAAGTGGAAGAAAGCAAGGAGAACTTCCAGCTCAAACACTACCCACCCTGGGGGGCATCAACAACTAAAAGTTGTCACAACCTTGAGAAATGGCAAGGTGATAGGGTCCGATGAGTCTGAAAGAGCATCTGTAGAGAAACTATCGGCATCAAAGGTAAGTGAGATGGAGAAGGTGAATGCACTACCCTTCCCGCAAAGGTTAGTAAAATAAAAGAAGGACAATAAACTAACTAATATTTTTGAAACCTTGTGGAAAGTTGAAATTAACATTCCTTTATTAGATGCGATTCACCAAATACCTATTTATGCTAAGTTTCTAAAAGATTGTTGCACTCGTAAGAGAAAGTTTCAAGAACATGAGACTGTAGCCTTAACTGAAGAAGTAAGTGCTGTACTATTAAGAAAACTCCCACCAAAACTGAAAGATCCAGGTAGTTTTGCTATTCCCTGTAGGATAGGTGATCAACTGTTTGAGAGAGCATTACTAGATCTGGGAGTGGGTGTAAACTTGCTACCATACACGGTATTCGAAACCTTAGGTTTGGGGGAGCTACAACCGACTTCCATTACCTTGCAATTGGCAGATAGAAGTATCAAAAGACCTAGGGGTATTCTTGAGGATGTCCTAGTTAAAGTGGGAGAGTTCATTTTACCTGCTGGTTTCATTGTGCTAGATATGCAGGAATACCCTATGCCATTACCGTTGCCTATCATATTAGGGAGACCCTTCATGAGAACTGCCGATACTAAGATTTGTGTGAAAAAGGGCATAGTGAGTATGAAGATCAATGGTGAGAAAATAGAATTTAAAATATTTGATGCATTAAAACTGCCTCAAGATGATTTGGAATGCTTTAATGTATGCATGATACAAAGTTTTGTTGAGCAAGCTTTTCAGTTCCAGCACATTGATCCATTGGAAACTACTATTACCCATAGCTTCACCGAGGTGGAGATTGAGCAAAAACTTGAAGATGTTACTAATGACATCATCACAGTTGCGCATCTCCTTGAGGCCTCTCCAAAACACTCAAGTAAGTGTACTCCTCCATTTGAAACTCTCATACGTACTAATACTACTCTTCTTCCATCAATTATCTAGGCACCAACATTGGAATTAAAGCAGCTACCCGAACATTTAACATATGCCTATTTGGGAGAAGAAAAGACTTTACCTGTGATCGTAGCTGCTAATTTAAGTAGTGGAGAAGAAGATAAGTTATTAAGAGTTCTTAGGGAGCATAGATCTGCCATTGGATAGACCATTGCTGACATTAAGGGGATAAGTCCAGCCAAGTGCATGCACAATATCTACTTTGAAGATGAAGCAAGGCCCACTCGAGATGCTCAAAGAAGACTTTACCCACACATGAAAGAGGTAGAAAAGGCCGAGGTATTGAAGCTACTAGATGTTGGCATTATCTACCCCATATCAGGCAGTAAATGGGTGAGTCTGGTCCAAGTTGTTCCTAAAAAGAGTGGGATTACCGTTGTAAAAAATGAAAATGAGGAGCTCATACCTACAAGAAAAACAACGGGTTGGAGAGTATGTATTGATTACTGGAAATTGAACAAAGTAACTAGAAATGATCATTTCCCCCTGCCATTCATTGATCAGATGTTAAAAAGATTAGCCGGTCACAACTATTATTGCTTCTTAGATGGGTACAGTGGGTACAACCAAATTGCTATAGCACCCGAGGATCAAGAACAATACTACTTCACATGTCCCTATGGTACATTTGCTTATCGAAGAATGCCATTCGGTTTATGCAACGTACCAGCCACTTTTCAAAGATGTATGATGAGCATATTTTTCGATATGGTGGAGAAGTACATTAAGGTATTCATAGATGATTTCAATGTCTTTGGTTCTAATTTTGATGAATGCCTAAATCATTTAGAGAGTGTCCTAAAGAGATGTGAAGAGAGCAACTTGGTGTTGAATTGGGAGAAATGTCACTTTATGGTTCAACAAGGCATTGTGTTAGGTCACTCCATCTCCAACAGAGGTATTGAGGTAGATAAGGCTAAAATAAACATCACTTCAAGGTTGCCTCCTCCTCTCTTAGTCAAGGGCATTAGAAGTTTCCTTGGACATTCCGGTTTCTATAGAGGATTCATCAAGGATTTTTCCAAAATCTCAAGACCTCTTTGTGCGTTGTTAGCTAAAGATACCAAATTTGAATGGAATGATGACTGTATGCAAGCTTTCAACACATTGAAGGATGTTCTCACCTCTGCCCCGATAATGATGGCACTGGATTAGAGTCTTCCATTCGAATTAATGTGCGATGCCAGTGACTTCGCCTTGGGAGCTGTTTTAGGTCAAAGAGTTAATAAGGTACCTCATACTATTTACTATGCTTCTAAGACTTTAAATGATGCTCAGCTTAATTATTCTACTACTGAAAATGAATTGTTACCTGTTATTTTTGCATTAGAAAAGTTTTGATCATATCTTATTGGTTCTAAGGTTATTGTATTCACTGACCATACTGCTTTGAGATATCTGTTTTCTAAGAAAGACATAAAGCCTACGTTAATCAGATGGGTACTCCTATTACAAGAATTTGATTTGGAGATCAAAGACAAGAAAGGCAGTGAGAATGTGGTTGCAGATCATTTGTCAAGGCTACCCTATGAGAATAAAAAAAATGAGCTGCCTATTGGACGATTATTTACTTAAATAAATATGCAAATAACAGTTCTAGTTTTACTTGCAAGTGCACAAGGTCTGTGGTAGCATAGTGTGCAAGTGCGAGATCATTTCCACAGGGATTGGTGAATTTCGTTTTAGAATTAGTTTCTTCAAGTTAAAAAGAGAAATAGTAATTTAATTGTGAGTAAATAAAAATAATGAGATCATAGGGCCACGATATCCACCACTAATTATGCTTTCCTATTAACTAAGATTTCAGTGCTCTAGCCTTATCATGAATATCTAATGGTTGCCAACCTAAGGGCTTGGCCCATACCTTAGGCTATTGATCTCCCTATGCAACGAGTTAGGCAAGGCGTATACTCTAACTCTTTTCTCTCTTAAGAGATTCAGCATGGTTGTATACTGAGTTGTTCTTTAAGAGAGCATGAGGGCTGTGGAGATCGGCAACCACATGGGACCTAGGGCTTGGTCCGCTCTCGGTTTCCCATGTTGATTAACCCGGGAATCCGGTGTGGATATCCCTTATTACTAATGTCGAACCCAGGACTCGGTCATCCAAATTGATTCGACTAACCTATCTATACCACATGCATACGTTGATCAGGCACATACATATGAGGAATGTAAATACAAACAGGTATTAATCAAGTTAAATATTCTAACAAGGCTATAGCAAAGATATTAATGAATGAATATATGGTAAAGCATAACTAGGGCTTCAATCTAGCCCTATAGGAGTTTAATTACACATACTAAGTAAACTAAACATGCTAGAAATAATTAAATAAAAACAGAAAACTAAAATCGAAGAAGACTCGGGAGACGAGTCGTTAATTCCTCTCCTAAGCTCTCTACTTCGAATCTAGAACAAAATGTGTAAACTAAAAGGAAAAATGCTCCCAAAAAGAGAGATCTATTTTCTGTGTTTTACAAGTCTATTTATAGGGTTCTAAGGACACTTAGAAACTCTAATTTCCAAAATAGGGCCCTAACCCTAATTTCCAAAACAGGTGCTACTGTTTTACTGTTCACTACCATACGTGTGCACTCGATTGCTAGCAGAGTGTGCTCGATCGCAAGGTTGCGCTCAATCGCCCTTCTTGGTGCGCTCGATCGCACTTCAGACAGTATATGCTCCAGGTTTTCCAGTTTTCTTCCTTTTAAGCTCCAAAAGCTTCCAAAATGCTTCATTTTCTTCATAGACGTATAAAAACCATGTAAAACACAGAAATGAAGTAAAACGGACTAAAATAACATAAACTAGGGCTTAAAAAATGTAAATTAAGGGGCTTAAATATGAATCATTGCCTTTGAATGAGCACTTCCCTGATGAACAACTGTTCGCATTAGAGGTAAGACTTCCATGGTATGCTTATATTGTAAATTATCTAACTGCTAAGGTTTTTCCCAAGGCATGACTACACAAGGAAAGAAGCGGCTGATATCTCTATCTAGACACTACCATTGGGATGATCCTTACCTTTTCAAATTTTTCCCTGATCAAATCATCATACGACGTGTCTCAGAAAAGGAGCACTTAAGCCTATTACAACACTGCCATCAGTCTGCTTGTGGAGGACATTTTGGGGCAAAACGAATAGCTCTTAAGGTATTACAATTTGGTTTTTATTGGCCTAATCTGTTTAAAAATGCTTTCTCTTTTTGCAGCTCATGTGACAGATGCCAGTGGACAGGTAACATCTCTTCCCGAAATCAGATGCCCCAACAGAATATTCATATAGTAGAACTTTTTGATGTATGGGGCATTGATTTCATGGGTCCATTTCCTAAATCCTTTGGTTATTTATATATTCTTGTGGGTGTGGATTATATGTCCAAATAGGTCAGGTTGTCCCCTCAAAAACTACTGATCACAAAGTAGTTGTAAATTTTCTACAGGCTAACATCTTTAAGCGATTTGGGACTCCAAGAGCAATCATCAGTGATGGGGGCAGCCACTTTCATCATCGCTCTTTTGCCGAACTACTTCGGAAATATGGGATCACTTATAAAGTTGGCACTCCATATCATCCTCAAACTAGTGGCCGAGTGGAGATAAGCAACCAAGAGATCAAAGGAATCTTAGAGAGGACAGTGAAGCCTAATCGGAAGGATTGGTCTCTACGCCTAAATGATGCTCTATGGGCATATCGAATAGCTTATAAGACTCCGATTGGCATATCTCTCTACCGCCTAGTCTTTGGGAAAGCATGCCATCTCCCGGTAGAATTGGAGCATCGGGCATATTGGGCCATAAAACAGTTCAATTTTGACATGAAACAAGTGGGTGAGAAGAGGAAGCTGCATTTAAATGAGCTAGAGGAACTAAGGTATGATGCCTATGAAAATGCCAAACTCTACAAAGAACGAACAAAAGCATGTCATGACAAACAATTGGTTAGGAAGGAGTTTCATGTGGGATAAAAGGTATTGCTATACGACTCAAGGTTAAGACTGTTCTCGGGCAAGCTCAAGTCCCGATGGTATGGTCCTTATGTGGTCACCAAGGTTTTCCCTTATGGTGCTTTAGAGGTCCGTGGTCCCAACGGAAATCAGCCCTTCACGATAAATGGACACAGAGCCAAGCCATACCTTGATATTAACTTACCTCCGAGAGATGAAGACTTGGCACTTCAATCTGTACAGTATACAATTGAAATACAAGCACTGGAGCCACAAGAGGTGGACTCTAAGTGCTTCCTTCAAAACAAGTAGCACTGCAGCATGAGAGTGCTTGAGCAATTCATATTTAACTACCCATATAGCTCAAGCACCTCTATTGAGGTTAGTGGTACTGAGGCCACTAATGCACGGTAAGGTTGTATTGTTCTTGTTTTATCATTCTAGCATTGGTAAGTTATTATTTTGTCCATGCATACTGCTTTGCGATCGAGCGCACCATTCAGTGTGCTCGAGTGCAAGAGTGCGATTGAGTGCACTCCAAGTGCGATAGAGTGCACTCGTGGCAGACAGTCACGTGATGGATTTAAACATTTCACTCACACTCACTCACTCACACTCTCTTCATATTTCACTCACACACTCCCTTCTATAAACCACCATTCTCACATTTTCGACTCCGGCACTCCACCACGCTATCCACCATCACCACCATACTACCATCTAACCACCATCACCACCCTACTGTCACCACCACGTCCCCTTCCCCATTGCACATTCACTCCATACACAAGGTAACCCATTTTGTTCTCACACACAGATTTTAATATTTAATTTACATTTTCATTATATATATGTGTTATCTTGTGTGTGATTAGATGCTATTATGTTTACAGGAGGTTAGGAACAAACTCAGAACCACAACACCATAGCTTGGTCTTCTGTCGTCCATAAGCTGTTCGATAAAAAGTCTGACCATGTGCGATCGAGCACACGACATTTGTGATCGAGAGCAAAGTCTAGTGTGCGATTGAGCGCACGACATTTGTGATCGAGAGCAAAGTCCGGTGTGGGATTGAGCGCACATAGTCGTGATCAATCGAAATTTTGATAGAAACTAGAATCCACATGTCAAAACACTCCGCTTCCAACTCCAGTGCCTCGAGTAGTCGTGCCCAGTCATCCCGGCCAAGCTTCAAGCAAAGAAAGCTCTTATTCGAGACCACTTTCGCCATCGACGAAGTCTTCAAGCACATAGACGCCACTCAATGCCAAGCATTTAAACATCGGGGGTTAAAGAGGCTTTTTAAACCAGTTTGCTCAACTACTTACACCCAGCTGGTAGTCCAGTTCTATGAGAGCTTGTCTTTTAACTACAGCAGACCAGGAGTATTGACTTCCTTAGTCCAAGGCACATCCATCGAGGTGACTAGTGTCGATATAGCCGTTGCTCTTTATTGCTGTGATGAGTCCCCTTCGGAAGACACCGATATCGAGGAGCAGCCGAAATCTTTTGACCTGACCTCGATCATTGAGGACATGTGCGTTGGCCAGTACGCTGATAGGCACAACAACGCGGCGAGCCGGTCAAAGTTGCCTCCACAGCTTTGGCTTGTGGACACCATCCTCCAACGCAATGTGTGTCCATTGGGGTACAAGACACAGAGGAGAGACTAATTTCTACAGACTTTGTATGCCTTCCACAGAGGCCACTGGTACTCTATCCCAACTATTATGTGGAGTCAGCTGCATAAATTTTGGGATCATGTCTATGGTCGTTAGACCACCATGGCCAATGCATGGGGGCTCCCATTCCTATTCCTAATCTCATACATCCTCAAGAAGAAAGGGATTAAGGGGACCACCAGCGACGGACTAGTGCGAGAGTATCCCTTCTTTGGGAAGGCTCAGTGGAGACAGCCTCTCGCACATGCCTCGAGGATTCCCAGCTCCTGCACCTGCAGCCGAGAGAGTTGAAGAGGATCATATAGAGACAGAGACCCCTACAGTCAGCCCATTATGAGAGAAGGACCATCCAGACATGGGACCCATGGAGTCCTAACACTTTCTCGCTGAGCTGTCCTCTTTCCGAGGTGAGGTCTCTGCAGCTACATCACTAGTGCACCAACGCATAGATAGTTTGGAGGCGTGGTTTGCATGATACGAGGCGATGCTACAGGCCATCCTTGATTGCCTACCTTCGGCTCCCGGTACCTCTTTGACTGCACCACCCGATGATCAGCAGTGAAAGGATACCCCGTTTGGCTCAAGATGTTAAACTTAGTGCTCATGGGAGGCACCCCATAGCATATCCTTTTTACTATTTTATTTTATTGTTAGTATTTCCTTTTCTATATCTATTTATTATTACTTGTTTTTCAGTTTATGTTTGTTTGTTTTCTTTTTCTTTTTCAAGGACATAGTCAATGCATCTAGTTCAAGTTTGGGGGCGTGCCACGAGCCATGCCAGCCATTGAGTTCTAAATCTCTCAGGTCAGATCCTTCCATGCTTTTCACACATTGGGGACAATGTGAAATTTAAGTTTGAGGGTATGGGGACACACTCACATACACACTATGTCCCAATTTTTGTTTTTATAGATAAATACATGTTCATTCTTTTCCAAAAATTTTCGGTGATCGAAACAAACTATATGATTTGACTTCATAAGTGAGCTTAACACCTTAAACATATAGGCTAATAATTAAGTTTTGAACCTAGATCATTTACTTTTAGGAATTTAAGGATTCACAAGTGTGACCTAAACTAACACGAGTACATTAGCACATAGTTGTGTGGGGTATGACATGTAATTTTAATTTGTATGTTTCTTTTGCTTGACTGTGAACTAGATGACCTGTTAAATTAACACTTTGGCATAAGAAAATAGAAAAAGATTGTTATTGCTCAAAAAGAAAATTTCTCATAATGATCATTAAACAAACTTTCCACTGAGTAACTGGCCATCTTGCCTCAGTAAGCAGTGAGTGTCACGTCAAAAGGTGGAAATTCTGATTGGCAGCATTAAGACTAGTTAGTTTCGTAGCCTTTTTGACTTGAGCTAGTAAGTCCTTAGGGGTGTCTTTACACCTAGTGCCCTAAAACCATCTGGTTTGGGAGTCATTGGCTAAACACTCGCTACATGAGTCAAATAGAAAGCTTAAGGGAACTAAACTTGGCAAAAAAAAAAAATCTCACAAATAAAAGAAAAGAAGAAAATCTATGCCATCTTTGTTGATTCTAATAGGAGATTTAGTGAATCTTGAGTCATCGAAACACTACACATTAGAATTATTTGGAAACCTAATCTTTTATGTGCTAGTTCATCACACACTAAAGTTAACCTTGTGATGTATTAAACTGACTCATGAAAGTGATTTACGTTCAAAACTCTTATTCATTGCAAAGATATGTTTATATTTGTTAAGCTTGCTCATGAATGCGTATCATAGTTTTGTATGAGATTTAAACTTTTGTGGACACCATGAATATTGGATTTATCTGTATGCCACTGTTTTTTTCATTTTAGTTTTTAATTTTGTATTGCTAAGGGACTAGCAATATGTAAGTTTGGGGGTGTGATAGGTGCTTAAATATTCATATTTAAGCCCCTTTATTTACATTTGTTAAGTCCTTAGTTATGTTAGTTTAGTCCATTTTACTTCATTTATGTGTTTCACATATTTTTATAGGGTCTTGGAGAAAAAGAAGCATTTTTGGCACCTAAAGGAAGAAATCTGGAAATGCTGGAGCAGCTGCTGGCTAAGGTGCGATCGAGCGCACTATTGGGTATGATTGAGCGCACTATTGGGTATGATCGAGCGCATAAGTGCTCGTGCGTACACAAGAAGGATCGAGTGCAGCCTTGCGATCGAGTGTACATGTACGGGCGTGGACAGTAAAACGGCTAAACCAGTTTTGGAAATAGAAGAGGTTTTGCATTTTAGGAAGTTTAGGGTTTCTAGAGTCTTCTACGGTTATTCAAACCCTATAAATACACCTGTAAACACACACAAAAGATATCCCTTCTTTTATCTTTTGCTTAAAGCTCGGAGTTGTAAGCTTTAGAGAGTATTGACAACCCGTCTCCACAGTATTCTTTGGGTTTTATATTTTATGTTTAGTTTATGTTATGATGCTTATCTTAGACAACATGTGTAACTAACTCTTTATAGGGCTCGATTGAAGCCCTAGTTATGCTTTCCCATATATACATTCATTGATTATTTTTGCAATAGCCGTGATTATGATGCTTAACTTGATTAATGCCTGTGTTTATTTAAATTCCTCATATGTGTATGTCTGATCAATATGTGCATGTGGTATGGATTAGTTAGTTAGACTAATTTGGATGACCGAGTCCCGGGTCTAACAATGGTAACAAAAGATATCCACACTGGATTCTTGGATTAATCAACATGGGAAACTGGGAGTAGATACCATACCCTAGGTCTCATGTGGTTGTCGATTTCCATAAATCTTATGCTTTCTTAAGGAACAACTCAGTAGATACCATGCTGAATTCCTTAAGAAAGAAAAGAGTTAGAGTAGATACCATGCCTAATTCGGTGCTTAGGGAAATCAATAGCTTAAGGAGTAGATACCATGCCCTTATGTTGGCAACCATTATGTAATCATAGTAAGGCTAGTTCATTGACATATTACTCATTGGGAAAGCATAATTAGAGGTGGATGTCAAAAGCTCTATATTCTTATTATTATTAAATCACACTCAACTGTTATTGCTATCGTTTTGTCTTGAGAAACTGATTCTAAAAATGAAATTCACCAATCCTTGTGGAAATGATCTCGCACTTGCACACTATGCTACCATTGATCTTGTGCACTTGCAAGTAAAACTATACGATTATTTACTTATTTATTTAGGTAGATAAATGAACAACACATATGCATTAAATAAAAAGAAAAGAACCGGGAAGACATCCGGTCTAATTGAAAAACCGTGACAACTAGTATGTACTGGAAATAAAAGGGACATCGTGACAACTGGTCTATATTGGAAATGAATTCCGTGGCAGTCAGGATAAGCTGTAAAGAAAAGAACCAGGAAGGCAACCGGTTTAAGATAATAAAAACATGTCGACATGTGAGAAGACGTTCCCATAATAATAATTCATGCATTGCATCTGTTTTAATTATTGCTTGCATTATTGAAATGCTGATGAGTGGTGTGTTATTGTGAAATTATTTATAGATAGATGAATCTTACAGAGAGACAGCTTTGGTGATAAGAACCATCTATGTTGGTGTTTGTCCAAGGTTTAAACAAGGTTGGAAGAGGTTCATCATTTGTCCTTAAAGCCTCAGCACACTAGGTGTGCGCCTCAGCACACAGTAGAAAAATGGTCCAGTATTAGGTCAAGCCATGGCCCAGCCTTGTCTAGGCTGTGGTGCACAGCAAGGAGGAGTGCAAGGAAGAGGGGTAGGCCGCAGCGCACAAAGTGGCAGCAAGTGTGCCCTGCTCCAGGTCGCAGCACACCTTGTTCTAGGCAGTACCTTGAAGGCAGTCATGGTCCATTTGGTTCAACCTTTTGTTATGTGCATGAGACATGTTCAAAATGCATAGGATCACTAAGGATTGATCAAGGGCTAAGGTTGATTGGTCTTCAAGATCTAAGGGTGGATATTGACCCTCAAGATTGGTCACGAAGTTGGTGCACTATATAAAGGGTCACCTAGCTTCATTGTGACATAACTTGTGATTGAAAGTGAGATTAATTGTAAAGAGTGCAAAGACATAAAACAAGATAGACTCATTTGTAAGGCTGGTTGTTTAGAAGAGAGAGTAGAATAGAAAAAGGGATTTAAGGGCTTATAAGGAGAATTTTCTTGGGAAAAATTCCAGGGTTAGTTCTTATCATTTTCTGTTTCTTTTTCTTCTTTGTTCCTTCAAGAACTTGTGGATTCTTGAAGAGGTGTTGCTGGATTGTAAAGAACTATTAATTTAGTGCAGAGAGTTCAGAAGAACTCACAGGGACATAGACTATTGTTGAACCTCGATAACAATTGTTGTGTCATTTCTTTTCTTTGATTTTTGTTTCTTTTTCCAATTCATCTTTACTAGTCATTCTAGACTTGGGTGTTTGGAAGATCACCACTTGGGCATCTCCAGGTAATTTCTCAACAGTGGTATCAGAGCCGGAGGAGCTTTGGATAGCGAGTATCGAAGCTGGAACAAAAGGTGACAGAGTCAAGACTCCAAGAATCAAAGATCAACTTCTTGGGTGATTCAAGAATGGAGTAAAGATCAAGATCAGATCGTGTTCTTGAGGGTGATTCAAGAACGGTATTGAGATCAATCTTCGATCATGTTCTTGAGGTTTAGAAGAAGTTGGAAAGTAATTGTGGGTGCTGCATAAATCTTGGATTTTCTCCGCAAGATGGCTTCAAATTTCATTGTTGAGAAGTTTGATGGAAAAAGGAGACTTTGCCCTTTGGAAGCGGAAGATCAAGGTTGTTCTTATGCAACAGAAGGTGGACTTGGTTATTGGAGAAAATGATGCTTTTTCGGCAAGTATCATGGAGGACCAGCGGATTGAGATGAAAAAGATAGCATACAACACCATTTTCTTGCATATGTCGGATAGTGTCACAAAGGAGTGCGGAGACTCGGAAGATCCAACTATCGTATGGAAGAAACTAGATGAGTTGTTTCTTACCAAAACTCTCTCCTAATAAAATTTATCTTTTTAAAAGAATCTTTGCTTTAAAAATGGATCCTAATAAAGAGTTGCAAGATAATCTTGATGTGTTTAACAAACTAGTCCAAGATTTGGCTAGTTGTAGTATAAAGTTACTGGATGAACAATTAGCTGTTATTTTGTTAAATTCTCTTCCTGATTGTTTTGAAAGTTTAATTAATGCAATTGAATATGGAAGAGATACACTAACCAAGGAAATCGTGATTAATGCTATAAGGGCTCATGATTTCAAAGCCAAGATGAGCGAAGCATCAAGTGGAGAAGTGCTGTTCGTTAGAGGAAGGCCAAAAACTCAGAATGGCAGAAGCATTCATGGTAACTACCGGGAGAAATCAAAAGGTAGAGGGCAGAGCCATGGGAGATTGCATTCCAAATCGAAGTTTGGAGGGAAACGATGTTTCTACTACCATAAGGAGGGTCACTTCAAGAAAGATTGCAAGAATAAGATGTAGGATAAGAGAGGAGGAGGCCATACCAAGAATGAAGAGGCTTCGATTTCCAAGGGAGAACAACAAGATGATGTTCTTGTTGTGTGCTCAAATGTGAGCAGGAGGCAAGGCAGCGAGAAATAGATCTTGGATACTGTGTGCACTTATCACATGTGCCCTCACAAGGATTGATTCAAGAACTTCAAGGAAATCAGTGATGGAAGGGTATTCTTGGGGAATGAGACTTTTTGCCAAATGAGAGGGATATGAGACATCCAGTTGAGGATATTTAATAGAGTCACAAGGCTGCTGTGGAATGTGAGGTATCTTCTAGATTTGAAGAGGAATTTGATCTCATTGGGGCAGCTGGATTCCATGGGGTATTCATACAAAGCAGAGGGAGGAAAGATAAAGGTGACCAAGGGATCTTTGATAGTGATCAAAGCAGCAATAAAAGATGGACTCTATGAGATGATCAGAGAGACAAAAATCAAGGATCAAGCAGTAAGCTTGATGGCTGTGATGGATAAGGCAACCCTCTGGCACACTCGCTTGGGACATATGAGCACAAAGAGCTTGCAAGTTCTTAGTAAGAATGATATACTTAATGGTGACAAAGTAGAGAAATTGGATTTCTACGAGTGTTGCGTTCTTTGGAAGCAACATCGGGTCAGCTTCAACACCAGAGTGCATAAGTCTAAGGGCATTCTTGACTATATTCATTCGGACCTTTGGGGACCAGTAAGAACACCAACACAGGGAAGTAATTTTTACTTTCTGTCTTTAATTGCTGATTATTCAAGAAAGGTTTGGGTTTATTTGCTTAAAAATAAATCAGATGCTTTGAATAAATTTGTTGTGTGGAAAAAGTTGCTGGAGACTCAAACGGGTAGGGTAGTTAAAGCTTTATAAACCGATAATGGTTTAGAATTTTGTAATAAGGATTTTGATAAATTCTATGAATTAAATAACATTCTAAGACATAGAACGGTTGTAAAAACACCTCAGCAAAATGGAGTTGCTGAGAGGATGAATAGGAACCCTTATGGAAAAGGTTAGGTGTATGTTAATAGGATCCAAATTACTAAAATATTTTTTGGGGAAGCTGTGTCTACTGCTGCATATTTGGTAAATAGATCACCCTCTAGAGCTTTAGAGCTCAAGACTCCCATGAAAATGTGGAGTGGGAAACCCCCTGAGTTGAGCAACCTTATGACTTCTGGGTGTGCTGCATTTGCACATCAAAAGGATGATAAACTTAACCCAAGGTCTAGAAAATGTGTATTTCTAGGGTATGATGATGGGTTTAAGGGGTATAGGTTGTGGTCCTTAGAACCAAAAGGAATGAAACTCATAATAAGTAGGGATGTTATTTTTAATGAATTGTTATTTCCCTATTTGGAGAAAACTAACCCTGTAGGGGCTAGTGAGCAAACCAGTCTGGAATTTGTGGAGCATCGCATCAAGGAGAATTTAGTTCAGGTAGAGCAAGGAAGGCAAGAGGGTTCGGACTAGGTAGAGCCCATTAATGAAGTCCATGCTCAGGATACTCAAGAGGAGACGGAACTAGAAGAGGTTGATGCAGCAAGTTATAATGACTACCAGCTCACAAGGGACCGGGAAAGGAGGGTGGTTAGACCACCTTTGAGATATGGGTTTGTGGATGCTAATGTAGCAGCTCCTTGGATAGAAAGAGGGATGGTTGAACCAGACACTTACATGGAAGCCATGGAATGTAAGGAGTCGTCAAAGTGGTAGCTAGCTATGAAGGAAGAAATAGATTCTTTAAGGAAGAACAACTCTTGGGAATTGGTGCCCAAACCAGAAAAATAGAGAGCTGTGGATTGTAGATGGATCTACAAGATCAAGAAGGGAACACTCCAAGGGATTAAGTCTAGTATAAAGTTAGGTTGGTAGCGAAGGGGTTCACACAAAGAGAAGGCATAGATTTCTCTGAAATATTCTCACCGGTTGTGAAGTACAAGACGATACAGATAGTATTGGAAATGGTGGTCCAATTCAATTGGAAAATCGAGTAAATGGATGTGAAGACAGTGTTCTTACATGGAGGGCTTGATGAGACCATCTACATGAGGTAACCCGAAGGCTATGAAGAAGGAAGGCAGGGAGAGTTGGTGTGCAAATTGAAGAAATTTCTCTATGGCCTGAAACAATCACCTCGGCAATGGAATAAGAGGTTTAATTCTTTTGTAACAAGCTTGGGTTTCATGAGGAACTACTATGATTCGTGCTTGTATTGCAAGGAGCACAAGGTGGAGGAAATGGTGATCATCCTCATCTATGTTGATTATATGTTGCTGGTTGGGAACAACATAGAGAGGATAAAAGAATTGAAATCTCAACTTAGTGAGGAGTTTGAGATGAAGGATCTTGGTCGTGCATAGAAGATCCTTGGGATGAATATAATCAGGGAAAGGGAGAGAAACAGATTGAAGATCTCTCAAACTTCCTACATAGAGAAGATGATATCTAAGTTCTCTATGAAAGATAGCAAACCAGTGAAGGTTCCCCTTGCTGGTCATTTCAAGTTCTCTAGTAATCAATGTCTGAGATTGGATGAGGAGAAGAAAGAAATGGAAAAAGTCCCCTACTCTAGTGTGGTTAGATCTGTAATGTTCGCCATGGTAAGCACTAGACCTGATATTGCTCATGCAATAAGTTTGCTCAGTAGGTTTATGAGTAATCCCGGAAAGGAGCATTGGCTTAGGATGAAGTGGTTGCTGAGGTACTTGAAGAGAAGCCCAGATGTGGGGCTGATTTATGAGAAGAGGGGTAAGTCCATCTGTCTTGAGGGTTATGCGGATTCAGACTATGGAACAAAGCGGGATAAAAGAAGATCGATTACCTCATACTTTTTCAACTTAAATGGATGTTGTATAAGTTGGAAGGCTCAGTTGCAGCCTGTGGTAGCACTCTCAACAACCGAGGCTGAGTACATAGCGGTAACGGAAGCCATTAAGGAGGCAATGTGGTGCAAATGGTTGTTGGAAGAGTTGAAGGTCCTGAAAGAGCAGGTGGTGGTGTATTCGGATAGTCAAAGTTCATTGCACTTGTGTAAGAATCTGGTGTTCCGTGAAAGGACAAAGCACATGGACGTTTAGTATAATTTCATTTAGGAAAATGTTACGGAATGATGCATTTATGTGGACAAGATAGCCATGGAGGAAATTCCTGCAGATTTATGCACCAAGGTTCCACCTTTAAGTAAGTTCAATCATTGCCTTAGACTACTTAGGATTGGAGTCGGTTGAATGATGACTCAAGATAAGTTTGGATCCTGAAGTTCTCTGCACAATGGGTTCAGGTTTAAACGCTTAGACAAAGGTAGAGATTGTTGGTGTTTGTCCAAGGTTTAAACAAGGTTGGAAGAGGTTCAGCATTTGTCCTTAAAGGTATAGCAGAAAAATGGTCTAGCATCAGGTCAAGCCACGGCCCAGCCTTGTCCAGGCCACGGCGCACAATAAGGAGGAGTGCAAGGAAGAGGGGCAGGCCGTGGCGTAGTCTCCCACAGGCTGCGGCGCACAGAGTGGCAGCGAGTGTGCCCTGCTCTAGGCCGCAACACACCCTATTCCAGGCTGCACCTTGAAGGCACACATGGTCCATTTGGTTTAGTCGTTTGTTAGGTGCATGAGACATGTTCAAAACACACAGGATCACTAAGGATTTATTAAGGGCTAAGGTTGATTGGTCTTCAAGATCTAAGGGTGGATATTGACCCTCAAGATTGGTCATGAAGTTGGTGCACTATATAAAGAGTCACCTAGCTTCATTGTGACATAACTTGTGATTGAAAGTGAGATCAATTGTAAAGAGTGCAAAAACACAAAACAAGATAGACTAATTTATAAGGCTGGTTGTTTAGAAGAGAGAGTATAATAGAAAGGGGATTCAAGAGCTTGTAAGGAAAATTTTATTGGGAAAAATTCTAGGGTTAGTTCTTATCACTTTCAGTTTCTTCTTCTTCTTTGTTCCTTCAAGAACTGATGGATTCTTGAAGAGGTGTTGCTAGATTGTAAAGAACCATTGATTTAATGCAGAGAGTTCAGAGGAACTTATGGGTATGTAAGCTATTGCCGAACCTCGATAACAATTGCTGTGTTATTTCCTTTCTTTGATTTCTGTTTCTGTTTTCGATTCATCTTTACAAGTCATTTTAGACTTGGGTGTTTGGAAGATCATCACCTGGGCATCTACAAGGTGATTTCCCAACAATCTAAATGGTAGACTTTATGATGTGAACCTCATTATGAGGTAATTGTGAGATAATTGATGATCTTAAGGTGAATCAATAAATAAGAGGATGAGATTGATAGAGAATGGATATTATGACATATGTAGTGATAGTAAAGTGTTAGTATCAAGTTGTATAAGATATAAATAATTAATTATGGAAAGATCTTTTATACAAATGAGTACTTCTAGTAAATTTAATTCACTGAGCTTGTGAAGCTCACCCCTCATTGTACAATGATTTCAGGTAGCAGGCTTGACAAATAGTTTGGTGAGTTGAGGTTCAGAAGAAATCATTTTCTGTAAGTCATGTACGTGTCAACATCCTCAGACTAATGAGAAAAGAAAATAAAGATTTATTTGTAAATATTCATGCATTTTACGTTGTATTTAATATTCAAAGATAAGATTGATGTAACTCCCCTGTTGAGGGTTGAGAATTGATATAAAATTTTTCTATTGGTGTTATTTATTTTATTGTTACATATATGTGTCATGCTGGGATTTTCAAAATGTGATGACACCGTCTCGGGGGTGGCCAACTTGGGATGAGTCATTACAATTTTGGTATCAGAGCATTAGGTTTTAAGATTCTGTAAACTGCATGAGCACTTAAAAAGTGAAAAATCTAAATAAACTATATTTTAATGAATAGTCTGAGGATGACATATGGACACGCTAGAGTTAGAGTTAGAATTGTTGATTTGAGAGGGCGTGGTAGGCCTCCAATATTTTGACAAGTCAAGATTGAGTCTGAATCTGTGGTTACTAGAAGGGAATGTGTTGATGGTATGATTAATATTAGTAATATAACTGATATTAGTAAAGATATGAGAGAATCTGAAGTTGAAAGAGATGAGCTAAGATAAGCTCTTACACATGCTCTTGAAAAAAAAATAAATGTAATAAATGATAGAATTGATAACTTATAGCATAGACTTGATGGATAGGCTGGAGTAGTGTCTGAGGTTGTTAATCCAGTAATGATAGACGTTTAAAAAGGGGAAAAGCGAGTTTATGCATAAAATGTAGGGAGATTGTTAAGCTGAATGTCTTATTGTTTAAAGGATCTATGAATCCTTTAAAACCTGAGTTTTAGAAGAAACATTTAGAGAGATTTATTTGATATTTCATCAATGACTGACAAGCAGAGGGTCACTTTTGCTTCATTTGAGCTAGAAGGAGAAGCTTAGAATGATGAGAGGATACTCTTCCTAGATAAGTACAGATATTGGTAGACCCTTCACCTGGAATAGGTTTAAGGAGGTTTTTCTTGATAGATACTTTCTTTATACATCTAGAGCCCAACAAGATAGAGTTTTCATTTATTTGAGGTAAAATATGTCGACTATAACTCAATATGATAAGAGATTTGTGACTTGGTCGAGGTTTGTACCGAAAATGGTAGACCTGGGGGAGAAGAAGTGCAAGAGGTTCATAGATGAACTATGTTTTAAGATTTGATAAACACTATCTTATATGAGGCACATGAATTATGTCAGATTGGTGGATATAGCACTTCAGATTGAGAATGATGTGATAGCAATTAGAGGAATGAAGAATTAGCGGAAGAAGTCTAGACTTGAAGAACCCAGAGGTGGTACTAGTATGAATATGCAGGGTGAGAGACCCCCTAGAGGAGGTGTTCCTTGTCATAAGGAACTGAAGTACAGAGTCAGAGGCAAGTAGGATCTATTACTTTTGTAGCTTAGAATAATATTAGTGGGACCCCTAGATTTGAGAGATAGGTTATGGGAACTAGGAGTCATAGTAGAGGAAGTAAGTTTGCCACCAAGGTAAAGTGGTAATCTGATGTATGATTGGGAGACAGAAGTTTGTTATAGATGTATTCAGATAAGATATTTATCCTATAATTGTAAAGAATTGAAGTGCTTTGTGTGTAGAAAAGGTGGACTTATCAATGATGGTTGAAGAAGGGTTGTGAGGAGTATTTGGCATATATAATGGATTCTAAAAAGGAAAATGGGAAGTTAGAATAAATCTTAGTGGTGAAAGAAAGTTCTAATGTAATTCTTGATGAGTTGCTTAGGTAGCCTCCCAATAGGGAGATTAAATTTCTCTATTAATGTGATACCAGGTTCATCGAATATATTTAATAGCATCCTACAGAATGATGCTAGCTGAATTAAGAAAGTGACTGTACCACTTTAAAAAATATGAATAAACAATTTATTGGACCCAATGTATTTGGGGAGCCCCCATGTTGTTCATGAAAAAGGAAGATGGAACGATAAGAGTGTGTATAGATTTCGGATAGTTGAATAAGAACAAATGCCTTTTTCCCAGGATAAATAAATTGTGTGAGTAGTGCAAGGAGTGAGAGTGTTTTGTAAGATAAACCTGAGATTAGGTTATCACCATTTGAGGATAGAGAAAGGAAACGTGCCTAAGACTGTTTTTAGGACACGTTATGGTCATAAGTTTCTTGTGATGTCATTTGGATTGAATAATGTTCCAGAAAAATTCATGGACTTGATGAATAAAATATCTGAACCATTTCTTGATAATCTTGTGGTTGTATTCATCGATAACATCTTGGTGTATTTTAAGACTAAGGAAGAGCAAGTAAAACATTTAGAAATTGTGTTGGAAATTTTGAGGAGAAAGAAGTTGTATGATATAAGTTCTCTAAGTGTGAGTGTTGGCTGAATGAAATAACTTTCTTGGAATATGTAATATCGAGAAATGGCATAACAGATGATCTACAAAAAGTAGAGGTAATGTTAAGTTGGGAGAGACCAACTAATATGACTGAGATTAGAATCTTCTTGGGGTTAGCTGGTTATTATAGAAGATTCTTTCAGAAAATTTTTATTATTGAAACATTTTTATATAGACTGATCAGGAAAAAGGTGAGATTTGTATGGTGAGGGAAGTGAGAAAAATTTCCAATTACTAAAGAAAAATTGACTACAACTATTGGTGTTTCCTTCTGGTAATGAAGGATTTGTGGTGTATAGTGATGTGTCACATTAATGATTGGGATATGTGTAACATAGGAAAGTGGTGGCCCATACTTTTAGGTGACTGAGAATTCATGATACAAATTACTCTACTCATGACTTAGAGTTAGTTACTATAGTGTTTACTTTAAAAATTTGAAACATCATCTATATGAAGCCACTTGTGAGACATTCATGGGTTATAAGAGTTTGACATACTTACCTGCCCAGAGAGAGTTGAATTTCCAGCAAAGATGGTGGATAGAGTTGATTAATAACGATGATTGTACAATCCACTATCATCTAGAAAATGCAAGGGTGATAGCTGATGCGTTGAGTAGAAAGTCTACGAGAAGTTTAACTGCTATAGGGAGTCCTGATGTGAAATTGATGATATATTTAAGAAAGATAGGAATGAAGTTGAATATCGGTGATAGAAGATTATGTTTAACGAATATGGTTGTACAGTCATCCATAGTAAAATATTTTAGAGATGCAAGGTAGAAATGAAGAGATAGAAAAGATTAAGCATTGAATGCTTACTAGAAAGTATTTTGAGTTCAAATTTTGAAATGAGGGTATTTTGGTATTGGAACATGGAAATTGTGTTCCCAATAATGCGAAGTTGAGAAAGGAGATAATGAGAAAGGCACATGATGATGTAGATTCGATGCAACCAAGTAACAATAAGATGTATAGAGGATTGAGACAGAAATTTTGATGATCAGGATTGAAGAAAGATGTAGCTAAAAATATGAGGTTGCTGAGAAAGTTGGACTAGCTGTGAGTAGCCTGGAATTGCCTCCAAAATTAAAACATTTATATAATGTATTTCATGTTTCACTTTTAAGAAAGTGTGTACATGATGAATATTATAATATTTCGAGCTAAGCTATAAAAATTTAGAAAGTTTAGGCTTATATACAAGTACCAGTGAAAAATTTAGATAAAAAGAACAAGTCTTGTGCAATAGAATAGTTTCATTAGTTCAAGTTCTGTGGCAGAATAAGGGTGTTGAAGAGAGTAAGTGAAAGCAAGACAATTATGAAGAAGTATTATTCACATTTGTTTCTGGAGTAAAGTAAAGAAATTTCGGGGACGAAATTTTTGTAAGGTGGGTAGAATTGTAATACCCGTATTTGTAAAATAAGGGTTAAGAAGTAATTTAATAAATATGACATGAAATTAAAAATAATATATTTACGTGAAGGATTTAGTATTGAATAAAATAATTCAAAAAGAAAATTGGATGTCCAGAAGAAATGTGCATGAAGGACACATGCACATTTCGTGGATTGCTGAGATTTCAATTGATTTTGAGGCTGCCAACAGTTTTAAGCAGCAAGCTTATATATATGCATACACCTATGTGAAATCGTAAGATTTCACATAGTTTCTTACAATTTCTTGTTTTTCTTTAAACACTTGGGGACCTAAAGAAATGTTGAAAGAGCAAAATTTTGAAAGGGTTTACTGCGGAATTTCATAGAGAATCACGAAAAGCTATTAGAAAAACAGAAGGTAATAACATAGTGTTTTATTTTGAATTTTTAGCATACATGAAATTTCTCGAAAGTCAAAGTGGGAATTTTCAAAGGGTGTGGTTTATGAAGAATTGAAGAAATAATTAGAAATTTAATACAAATATTATGTTAGGTGTTGACGATCTGCAACAAAAAAAAATTTCTGAGAGGAACGGGAAAGGCAAGGAGGTGATCCACGGGTTGCTTTAAGTGCTACGTGGTGAGTTGGATTTACTTTAAGTAATCTAAATAAAAAAATTAAAAATTCTAGAAATAATATCAAAATAAATTATTAGCTTATGTTTTGGTGATAGATAAAGATTTGATTGATAGATATGATATGAATAGTGGACATATAGAAAAAATTATTATGTGAGAAGAAATATTATTAGAATAATGAGTTGATTTAATAATGATGGTGAGAAATAAATTCTTGATGAGCTATAGCTGATGTTTTGATACGAATTATGAGGAGGTGAAATTTAGTGGATCTTGACAAGTTTTGTTGGATTGATTTGATGTGATTTGGGATGAAATTTAGTGGATCTTGACAAGCTTTAATGAATGGTTTGATGTGATTTGGGATAAGAGGAATTTAGTGGAATTTTTATAATAATTTGAGGAAAGACAGGATAGCTAAATTTAAATATTTTGGGTTCATGTTGTTTTTATATTACTGTTCATATGCATATTTCATATCATTGTTCATATGCATTAAATGAAATGAAAAGAAAAAAACTAGGAAGGCAGCCGGTCTAATTGAAAAACCATGACAACCAGTATGTGCTGGAAATAAAAGGGACACTATGACAGTCGGTATATGCTGGAAATGAATTCCGTAGCAGTCGGGATAAGCTGTAAAGAAAAGAATCAAGAAGGCAGCCGGTCTAAATGAGAATGAAAGAACTGGGGAGGCAGCCGGTCTAAGATAATAAAAATATGTTGACATGTGGGAAGACGTTCCCATAATAATAATTCATGCATTGCATCTGTTTTAATTATTGTTTGCATTATTGAAATGCTGATGAGTGGTGTGTTATTGTGAAATTATTTATAGATGGATGAGTCTCATAGAGAGACAGTTATGGTGATAAGAGCCATCTAAATGGTAGACTTTATGATGTCAGCCTCATTATGAGGCAATTATGAGATAATTGATAGAGAATGGATATTATGACATATGTAGTGATAGTAGAGTGCTAGTATCAAGTTGTCTAAGATATAAATGATTAATTATTGAAAGACTTTTTATACAAATGAGTACTTCTAGTAAATTTAATTCACTGAGCTTGTGAAGCTCATCCCTTATTGTACAATGATTTCAAGTAGCAGGCTTGACAAATAGTTTGGTGAGTTGAGGTTCAGAAGAAATCATTTTCTGTAAGTCACGTACATGTCAACATCCTCAGACTAATGAGAAAAGAAAATAAAGATTTACTTGTAAATATTCATGCATTTTACGTTGTATCTAATGTTCAAAGATCAGATTGATGTAACTCCCCTGTTAAGGGTTAAGGATTGATGTAAAATTTTTCTATTGGTGTTATTTATTTTTATTGTTACATATATGTGTCATGCTGGGATTTTCAAAATGTGATGACATCGTCTCGGGGGTGACTAACCTGGGATGGGTCGTTACAGCTTTGAAGCGCCGCAAGAATTATTGTGGCGCTTTAAAGTGCCAAAATAAGAGTTAAAATAGTCGGTATTACGCGTGCGTAGTGTAATTTCTCACTTCCACGCTCTCTCCTTGCTCCCTTCCTCGATTCAGCCTCTCTCTTCTGAATCCCTCGATTCAACCTCTCTCTCATAGACCAGTTCCGCCGTCCACAGCCAAGCACCCACCTAGGTAATTTTTTTTCTTCTATTTTCCGTTATGTATTACTAAATTATATTCACCTGTGAAAAGCCAATGAATATAATCTTTGTTTATTTTCTGCTGCCTTTTGCTTTTATTTAAGCTTCGTATATCTTTTCAAATTGAGGGTTATCTTGTTTTGGTGCTATAATTTCTACAAAAATGTGGTATAAATCTAATAGAATTGCACAAATTTGGAATTGGGTTTGGTTCACTTACTGGGTTATGTTAACTGTAGTGGTCACTGGAAGCTATATTTGGTTGCTAGAAACCCTTTTTCAGCTCAATATGTCCATTGTTTGGTTGAAAGTTGAATTTCTCGTAGGTGAATATAATTGGTAGTGCAACCTTAGACAAGGCATGCAACATGTTATCTTTCTTTGAAGGTTTTTGTTTTCCTGCCCATTAGACAATGCAGCAAATTCTTTCAAGATGTTTTTGGTATTAAAAAGTTGTCTTCATAAGGTTTTGGTTTTATTTCAAATCAAGAGTTTGGTTTTTCTAGTGATCTTTTTAGTTTCAAATTTTTTTGATGCTCGTTAAGCAGTCTAATTCACAGCCAAGCAAACTCTTCAATTTCTGCCCAAGGCATGGGAACTCTTGTACTGTAGTGTAGGTGATGTTCAAGTACAATGTAATAGTATGATGAAAATTGTAACTTTCTATATAGAAAACAAAAATGGAACACACTGAAAAAATTGAAGTGTATCACAAATGAAAATTTATGGCCTCAGACCATTGGATTGGAGGATATTGATTTATGTAGTAATTCCATATAGTTGGGAGCGAAGGCTTGGTTGATTTCAGTTTAGTTGTAGTATTAAATGAAGTTCAAACGATTGACTTAATCCTGATGACAATTACTCTGAAATGTTGCAATAAGATAATATTCCTTAAAAAAAGAGGTATTGTTGTCTATCAAATGCTGTTGTTCTTGCCTGTTTTCATTTGAACCTTGGGATGCTAATTATGGTGTGCTAGTTTTTACCTTTTAGCAATGTGTATAGAATGCAGGGAACTTTAGTTTCACTCATTATCATCTTGTTTAATTTCAAGATATGCAAGCGATCGTCATGGAAAGTCTTGGTTAAATTATTATCGTTCCCTCCCCTAATTTCTTCTTATGTTATTGGGATTTAATTTTTTTATAGTTGAATTTAATTTGTTACTGTGTTTTCTTTATTAGAAAGTGTAAGAAACATTAAAGATGAATGAAATGGGTTAAAGCCTAATAAAACTGAACTGATTGATAGACAATTTTGGTTCAGGATTTTCCTAAAACAAAATTTACAATCATTAAGCACAGGGGATGGTGCAGCACCAGCAAGAAAGCAGTATCGATCATGTGATATGTATTGAGGATCTTTGTCGAAAATGATTGATATCACAAATTACAACATTTCTAATTTGGTCTTCTTAGTCTTTTTGTTCTCTGCATCTTATTTTTTACTTAATAAAGATTAAAAAGCAAAAAAAAAAAAAAAAAAAGCTTCACAAGAAACATACCCAAATCACAAATTTTGGATGAGGTGATCTCAATGTATCAGACCCTTTTGCTATTTTCTTTTTCTTTTTCTTCATTTCTTTTGTTTTAGGGTTTTTTTTTATCACAATTATATGGTAATTTACACATTTTAATTTTTGGGTTTTGTTTTGTAAGGGCTTTAATCAAGACCATCTGATAAGAGATTATTGATTTTTTCATCCTTATCTTGGTTTAAGAGATGCCCTACTTTCTCTTAAGGTATCTCTCTCTCTTTATTTTTATTTTTCTTGAAAAATACATTACTCTTTCTCTGATACCTGACTTTTCCTTAGACATTCTATCTCTTGCTGTTCTCTGTGGATGTTGATAGAGCCTGTAATTTTTATAGTATATGTTAAGAAACACTTATGTACTGCTAGTCTTCACTACTTAAATCATGCACCCTACTTCAATCACCACAGACTTGGTTACTCTTACAAGACCTAAAAGAATGATGTGTTATACTATGATCCTCCTATTACTAGACTAGCTAGAATATAATCAATCAATACCCTTAAGTTCCCAATCAGTATTTCATTATGGTAGGTGTAAAATTACCACGATATCCATATTTGGTTAAATATAAAAACAGATGTTAACTCATAATTATTTTTATTAAAAAATCTGACTTTCTTAATATTGTTTTAGGAAAGTCTATTGGTGTCATCTTAAAATGGATAAAAGTTAGATAGATAAACCGAGGTCGAGTAAAGCTTATATGGATGGTGTTGCAAACTCATTATATTTGCATGTCAGAAAGCTTGTGGTCGTGGTAGTATTGTTTGTGCAAGTAGGAGATGTGGTAATTGTTCTTCATTCGAACCAAAAGTTGTTCAGGAGCATCTATTGTATAATGGGTTTAGTCTAGGTTACACCGAGTAGGTTTTTCATGGGGAGAAAGTCTTTCATATAGACCACACTCACACTAGTTTAGAACCCATTAGTGCTCCAGTTGGCTTCATGGGATGAGATGATGTGTTGGGTTTGCTTCGAGGTGCCTTCGAGGTGCCTTCGAGGTTACTTGTGAAAACCAAAACAATGAACCATTAAGTGTAGGAATCGTAGTGGGATCTTCAAATGAGCATGGTGAAGATCAACAGGCCCATGGTGTGTTTAAGTTCAATAATTGTGGTGAGCCTTTACACGTCGAACATCCAGTTCATTCTGCTATTGATGAGATGACTCAGTATCACAATTTGATGAAAGATTGTGATAATGAACTTTATCCAGGTTGTTAGAATTTCACAAAGTTAAGTTTTATGTTATACCTACTACACATCAAATGTTTGAATAGGTGGTCTGGTAAATCTTTTACTATGTTGCTTGAGTTTATCAACATGGCATTTCCGATGTGTGCTCCAATGCCATCAAATTATTATGAAGCCATGAAGATTATCAAAGGAATGGGTCTTGGCTATTAGAAGATTCATGTTTGTCTTAATGACTTCACATTTTATTGGGGTGAGCATATGAATTATGAATTTTGTCATGCGTGTGGTGTGCCACGGTGGGTTAAAAACAATGCTGATAATGAGGATCCGTTGAATGAGAGGGATGCTCAATCTAAAAAGAAAAAGCCAGTTAAAGTATTATGTTATTTTCCTCTACTACCGAGATTGAAAAAGATATATATGCCATCTAAAATGGCTTCGTTGATGAGATGACATGATAAAGATCAGATAAAGGATGGGATTTTAAGACACCCAACGGATGGATTAGCTTGGAATGAATTTGATACTTTGTATCCCGATTTTGCAACTGATTCTTATAATGTTAGACTTGGCCTAGCTAGTGACGGTTTTAATCCCTTTCGAACAATGAGTTCTACTTATAGCACATGGCCTGTTCTTTTGGTCCTATACAACTTGCCATTGTGGCTTCACATGAAGCAAACATAGTTTATCCTTTCAATGGTGACTCCTGGTGAGAAAAGCCTCGGTAATGATATTTGATAAAGATTCATAATATCTATATGTTTGTTATATTTCCTCATGTTTTAATGGTTGTAAATGCTTAAATCTTGGATTTTGATTATATTTCATATTTTATGGAGTAGATTGAAGAGTTAAATCAAATTGAATTCAAAATCAAGAGATTTGTGAAGAAAAGTTGAAGTTCAAAGCTGCAGCGCTGGTTCAAGGGCGCTGCAGCATTGGAGTAGCACTGGAATGGCAAGATTTGTGAAGATTAGACAGAAACTTGGAGCTGCAGCGCTGGAATTTGCGAAATATGTGAAGATTGGACAGAAACTTGGAGCTGTAGCGCCGGGAAGTTGGCGCTGTAGCGCTGGTTAGGATTTGATTTGTTCCTGGCGCTGCAGCTCCGGAAGTTGGCGCTGCAGCGCTGGCAGGCGGATTCAGAATATTATAAATAGTAACCCTAGCTGAAAGAAAGGGGATGGCTGATAGAGGGCGCGGCTGTTGAACATAAAATTTCCTCTTCTCTTTTCTTTAGGTGTTCTTTTAATTATGAGTAGCTAAATACTTTTCTTCCAGCTGAAGGATAATTGAAGTTTTGGTTCTTCAAGAATTGTGAGATCTAAATAATTTTCATTGTTCTTTATTTCTTCTCTATTTATATATCTTCTGTGTTTATTAAAAATTATTGTCTTGGTTGATTGATGCAAAGGGCTCGTTGTTCAATTATCAGGTCAATAAATTTCCATTTAGAACTTTAAATCCGTAATTGTTTAAATGTTCTAATATTAGTGGTAAAATAACAAAGTTGATTATAGAGAGATTTTTGATTTATGTTATGGAGATATATAGCCTAGTCTAAATGAATCGAGCTTGTGTATTTGTTGGCTAGAACTGGTAGTCTATCTAATTATTAATGTTGTCGATAGATTAAATCCTAAGAGCTTGTTTAGGGTTGTTTATTAACAAGAGAAGTAATCAAAGAGCTTGTTTTGGTTATCGAGAAAGTAAGGAGAGATAGATTGCTAGAGCTTGTTAACAACCATAACCAATTTAGTGAAGAATAAAAGATTTTATCCTTGTATCTGTGATCAATTCTCTGAACCAATTCTGAAATTATACCTTTGGTTGGATATTTGCCTGATATTGATTTCTCCTTAGTTTTTAGTTGATTATAATTGCTTTCTCGTTTATTTCACTTCAAAATTTCAAAACCCCCCTTTTTTCTCCCCTTTAACTTTCATTAAAATAAATCTACCCAATCTCTATGGATACGACCTTGCTCATGACTGTTACAATTTGTATTTTTCAAGAGTGAGAATTTTATTATTTGTTGAATTCGACACCCACCAAATTTTTGGCACCGTTGTCGGGGATTGGTGTTAATTAGATTTATTTTAATGCTTCGATCTTCTCGTGCAGGTGAACTCCAATACGATCCTGAGATTGAGAAGACGGTTCAGGAGTTGAGGAAGGAAGCTAAATTGCGTGACAAACAAGCATCTTCATCCTCACCCTCCGGATTTAATTTAGTACCTGACTTGGTTGATTCATCTAGTGATTCTGAAATAGAAGAAGCAATGATCAATCAAGAGAGAACTTTAAGGGAATTGGCTGCACCAAATGTAAATCAACAGCCACTTTGCATTACATATCCAGCTTTGGAAGTGGGTTTTAAGTTAAAATCTGGATTGATCTATTTGCTTCCAACTTTTCGTGGTCTTGAGAATGAAGATCCTCACAAGCATCTGAAGGAATTCCATGTGGTGTGTTCAAGCACGAAACCGCAAGGAGTGACCGAAGAACAAATCAAATTATGTGCTTTTCCATTCTTGCTGACTGAAAAAGCAAAGGATTGGTTATTTTATTTGCCCCTTGGCTCTATAACCACATGGATGGAGATAGTGAGATTGTTTCTTGATAAATTTTTCCCTGCATCACGAGCTGCTGGCATTAGAAGGGAGATATGTGGAATAAAATAGAAAGATATAGAGACCCTTAATGAGTATTGGGAAAGATTTAAGCAACTCTGTGCAAGCTGCCCACAACATGAAATTTCTGAACAGCTCCTTATTCAATATTTCTACGAAGGGCTCCTACCCATAGAAAGGAAGATGATGGATGCAGCGAGTGGAGGTGCCATAGTGAACAAAATTACTTGTGACACTAGAGATTTGATCTTTATCATGGCCGTTAACTCACAAAAATTTGAATTCAGGGAAAATCAAATATCCAACCTAGCTTCTATTGTTCAACAGTTAGCTATAGGAAATATGCAACAAGTGAAAGCTTGTGGGATTTGTGCTACCATCGGTCATCCAACTGACATGTGCCCTACACTTCGAGATGATTCCTATGAGCATGCCAATGTAGCTGGAGGATTTCTAGGCCCACCATAACGGAGATACGATCCCTACTTAAATACCTACAACCCAGGATGGAGGGATCATCCCAATTTCAGCTATGGAGTAAGACCACCATTCCAACACTTTCAGCATAGACCACCTGCTCCACCACCACAACAAACCTCCACAAGTTCAGGTATGTCTCTAGAAGAAATTGTTAAATCACTTGCAACTAACACACAACAATTTCAACAGGAGACAAGAACAAGCATTCAACAACTGGAAAATCAAATGAGTCAACTAGCATCTTCTATGAATAGATTGGAATCCCAAGGTAAATTGCTCTCCCAAACTGTTGTTAACCCAAAACAAAATGCTAGTGCAGTTACATTAAGAAGCAGGAAGGAGTTGAAGAAACCCAGTAAGGCAGCACGTGGAGGAGAAATTGAAAAAGAAGTAGTTGCTCCTCAACCTCAAACTGACCAGCCTAGAGGACTTGATAGCGAACAACCAAAGGCATTGGTGACAAATCCTCCATTTCCTACTAGATTGACTAAATCCAAGAAAGAAGAGGAAGAAAAGGGAATTCTTGAAACCTTACGCAAGGTTTAGGTAAATATTCCCTTACTTGATGCAATTAAATAAGTGCCTCGATATGCTAAATTTCTTAAGGAGTTGTGCACCAACAAGAAGAAGTTGAAAGGTAATGAAAAGATAAGTATGGGGGAAAATGTTTCAGCTGTCATCCAGAAAAAATTACCTCCAAAATGCAAGGACCCATGTATGTTTACTATCCCTTGCAAACTAGGTGATGTTAGGAGTGAGAAAGCAATGCTAGATCTAGGAGCTTCAATAAATGTCATACCTCTCTCTATTTATTTGTCTTTGAATCTTGGTCCATTAAAAGAAATAGGTATGATTATTCAACTTGCTGATAGATCTAATGTATATCCTGAAGGAGTCTTAGAGGATGTCTTAGTAAAAGTTAATGGGTTAGTCTTTCCTGCTAATTTTTGACTTGGAAGAAGATTACTCTTCTAATTCAACACTAATGTTATTAGGAAGGCCATTTCTAAAAACATCTAGGACAAAAATTGATGTGCATGATGGTACACTCACAATGGAATTTGATGGTGAAATTATTAAATTCAATATTTATGATGCCATAAGGTACCCTAATGATGTGTCTTCTGTTTTTGTTATGGATGTTATTAACCCGTTGGCGCAGGATATCTTTGATCTAATTGATGATGAAAAGCTAAAAGTTACACTTAGCAGACATATCACTCTTGAAGGGCTACGAAAGATCTTGAAGAAGTTTGTGTTGGAGTCCGACCTGCAAGATGCAATCTACGAATTAGAATCACTTAAACCTGTAAGGTATGATGTGTCTTACATTGAATTGCCTCTTTCTCACACAAAACTTCTTCCTTCTATTGTGCAGGTACCGAAATTGGAATTGAAACCCTTACCAGATCATCTGAAATATGCATTTTTGGGAGAAGGAGAAACTCTTCCGGTGATAATCTCAAACAAACTCTCCATATTAGAGGAAGAAAAGTTGATTCAGATGCTTAGAGAGCATAAAGAGGCTATTAGCTGGACTATAGCTGACATTAAGGGATTGAGCCCTTCCACATGCATGTATAAGATACTATTAGAGGAAGATTGTAAGCCGTCTAGAGAAGCCCAACGCCGACTGAATCCAACAATGATGGAAGTGGTAAAGAAAGAAATTTTGAAACTTCTCGATGCAGGTATGATCTTTCCAATTTCAGACAGTAAATGGGTAAGTTTGGTTCAAGTTTTGCTAAAGAAATAGGTATAACTGTAATAAAAAATCCTGATGGAGAGTTAGTAGTGCCCACTCGAATTCAAAACGGGTGACAGGTTTGTATAGATTATAGGAAGTTAAATGCATCAACTAGAAAAGACCACTTTCCTCTTCCATTTATTGATCAAATGCTTAAGTGTTTGGCTGGTTGTACTCATTATTGTTGTCTTGATGGTTATTCAGGTTTTCATCAAATCCCAGTCGCACCAGAGGATCAAGAAAAAACCACCTTCATATGCCCGTTTGGCACTTTTGCATACCGACGAATGCCATTTGGACTTTGCAACGCTCCTGCTACATTTCAAAGGTGTATGATTAGTATATTTTCAAAGTACATAGAAAATATCATAGAGGTATTTATGGATGACTTTGCAGTCTATGGTAATTCTTTTGATACTTGTTTAACTAACCTTATAAAAGTGCTTAAAATATGCATAGAAATGAACCTTGTTCTTAATTATGAAAAGTGTCACTTTATGGTTGATCAATGTATTATTCTAGGCCATATTGTATATTTTAAGGGAATTGAAGTTGATAAAGCTAAGATAGAAATGATCAAATCTTTGCCTTACCCCGCAAGTGTGCGGGAAATTCGCTCTTTTCTTGGACATGCAGGATTTTATCGACGCTTTATCAAGGATTTTTCTAAAATCACTCAACTCTTATGTAGATTATTGTAAAAAGATATGGTGTTCGAATTTGATGAGGTGTGCAAAGGTGTATTCGACAAGTTGAAGGATATGCTGACTTCGACGCCAATTATCCGGCCACCGAATTGGGATCTTCCGTTCGAAATCATGTGTGACGCAAGCAATCATGCAGTTGGTGCTGTTCTTGGACAACGAGTTGGACGAGTTTCTCATGCCATCTACTATGCTTCAAGAACACTTGATAGTGCGTAAAGGAACTATTCAACGACGGAAAAAGAACTTCTAGCTATTGTTTTTGCTTTATAAAAATTTCGTCCATATTTACTTGGCACTAAAGTAATTGTTTATTCTGATCATGCAGCTCTCAAGTATTTGCTGTCAAAGAAGGAAGCAAAACCTAGACTCATTCGGTGGATAGTTTTGCTACAAGAGTTCAATTTGGAGATACGCGATAAAAAAGGTGCAGAGAATTTGGTCGCAGATCATCTTAGCAGATTACGCACAAATGAAGAACCATCACCATTACAAGATGACTTTCCAGATGAGTATCTCTTTTCTATTGAAAAGTCAATCCCCTGGTATGCTGATATTGTTAATTATCTAGTTACTAGAAAACTGCTAGATGATTTGTCTAGAGTTCAAAGAGATAAAATCAAAAGTGATGCTAAATATTATGTTTGGGATGATCCTTATTTGGGGAAACATTATTCTGATCAAATTATTCGAAGGTGAGTCTCTCAACAAGACACTCATTCCATTTTGAATTTTTGTCATTCATATGCATGCGGAGGACACTTTGGTCCCAAAAGAACAGCTCGTAAGGTGTTAGAATGTGGATTGTTTTGGCCTACTTTGTTTCGTGATTCATATATGTTTTGTAAAGCATGTGAATAGTGTCAGAAAACTGGAAATTTAGGGTATAGAGACCAAATGCCACTCACCCCTATTCTTGTTTGTAAAATATTTGATGTGTGGGGTATTGATTTCATGGGCCCTTTTCCTTCTTCTTATGGTAATGTTTACATTATTCTTGCTATGGATTATGTTTCAAAATGGGTAGAAGCTGAGGCTAGTCAGACTGACGATGCTAAAGTTGTTGTAGATTTTGTCAAATCTCATATTTTTGTCAGGTTCGGGACACCAAGAGCTATAATCAGTGATAGCGGGACTCATTTTTGCAACAGAGTAGTGAGGGCTTTATTCAAAAAATATAATGTTACCCACCGTATCTCCACTGCTTACCATCCGTAAACAAATGGGTAAGTTGAAGTATCGAATAGAGAGATCAAGTCCATACTCGAAAAAGCTGCCAACCCAAATAGGAAGGATTGGAGTATGCGGCTTGATGATTCACTATGGGCCTATCGAACAGCCTATAAGACCCCCAGAGGTATGTCTCCTTACTATTTGGTATTTGGCAAACCATGTCATCTCCCAGTCGAACTAGAACACAAGGCATATTGGGCTATCAAGCATTGCAACATAGGAATGGATGAATCAGGCGAACAAAGGAAATTACAATTGCAAGAGTTGGAGGAAATCCGCAATGATGCCTATGAAAGCTCGAGAATATACAAAGAAAAGACCAAAGCCTTTCACGATCAACTAATTTCTAGGACAATTTTTTCTATTGGTCAGAAAGTTTTACTTTATCACTCTAGATTTAAGTTATTTCCTGGTAAATTGCGTTCTAGATGGGTAGGTCCTTTTATTGTTACTACTGTATTTCCTCATGGTGCAGTTGAAATATAAAGTTCGGATACAAGTAAAACTTTTAAGGTTAATGGTCATCGTTTGAGAAGGTTTTCAAGTGTATAATGTTGATCAAATTATTTTGGAATATCTAACTTGTGGTGATTAAGAGGTGGTAACGTCTAGCCAAAGACGTTAAAGAACGATACTTTTGGGAGGCAACCCAACTTTTTGTCTTACTTTCCTTGTTTTCTTTATTTTATTCCTTTTTCTTTTATTTAGATCATTTTTTAGTTTTTTTTATCATTTTTCGGAGTGCATTTGATTTTTTTTTCCAATTTTTTTGGCAGAAGATGGTTTTCGTAACCCGTGGGCACGCCTTATGGAAAATCTTGAATCCTGGAATTGGGCAACAAACCAGAAGAAATTTTTAAATCACTTGCCAGATTCAGGAACATGACAACTTTTCTTGCTTACATGGGATTCACACCACCTTCACCCCCAAGCACGTGACTGATATCTTGGTTGATGCTCAACATTTTCAGGGGAGTTTTCTACTTACTCTTGTTCTTTTATAGTTTTTGAGTATCTATTTTTGATACATTGAGGACAATGTATGGATTAAGTGTGGGGGAGGGTCTCTGACATGTGAATTTGAATTTGATTTTACTTTGAACTTCACTTTTAACTCCATTTTAATCAATTTTTGCGTCATTTTTCAAAAAAAATTTCAAAAATCCAAGTGATACTTTAGTTCTTGTTTGTGATCCTTCTCTTCTTAATTCTAGATTATGTCAATGATTGTCTCAAAAGATCTGGATTATTGAGATAAATTGAGGCATAATAAGGGATTAACATGAATGGTTGAAATTTTATTTACTACACAGTGATTAATTGCTCTTGGTGATTGATTGAATGAAAAATGTGTGGGATCTGATGCACATGACCCTTTTTGTGCGCTTTTGAGCCAATGAGCATTCATATTATATTATGCTCCATTTTCTTAATTGAGTGATTGTCATACACAGTTGATTTTTCTAGAACTTGCTTTGTTATACATGTCAGGAGACTACATTGTTGAGTTGGATGCATTGGATTTATATGGGCATTTAGGTGGAGCCATTTAGCTTTCTTAAAAAGCCTACCTTGATTTTTACCTTAGAAAGCCAATTTTGAACCTTGGCCCTTTTGTTGGAAGTTAACCATGGTATAAGCAATGTCAACCCATTCTTTTGTCGATTTCCCTATTTTGAACCTTGAATTGAAGGATCGTACTAGCTTATTCACATGAAGCTTCAAATTATCTTTGAAAGGATTGAAAGATGCTGGGAATAAAATAACTCAAGTTACAAGTGCCTTGTAATTCTTCAAAAAAAAAAAGAAAAAGAAAATAAGAGACCAGAAAAAAAAAGAGAAAAGTAAAAAAGAAAAAAATAGGCGGCCAAAATGAGAGAAAAGTTGTGCAATTTCAATTGTTTGGAAGTGAATTGATTGAAGAAAACATTTGACGTTATCGAGTTGTGCTTTGTGTGGAGAAGTTAGTATAATTCATTTGATAAAAGTACCTAAAAATCCCTTCTCACCACACCTCACCTAAGCCTCGTTACAACCCATTTAAGACCCTTAGATTCTTTGCATTCAATTCAATCCATTGATGTGATATATTAGCAAGCTTATGGTAAAGATCTTTTATGTTTTGACTTGCGAGTTCATTGATACCCTAAACACTTAGAGCGTATTGAATGAATCCAATGAGAGGGTGTTAGATCCTATTACATTTTGATTTCGAGAAGATCATTGAGGTGATTGTTCATGGTGTGGTTTATAAGAATTTACTCTGTGAAATTGTTTGTTTCTTATTTGTCTTTAGATTTAAATCTTTAAGGAATGATAATTTGGATTATAGAGGATGAGTAAAGGTAGAAGAAGGAACGATGATGAGAAAAGGTGATGGACCTGAGCTATTGTATGCTTGAGGACAAGCATTGTTTAAGTGTGGGGGAATTTGATAAGGATTCATAATATCTATATGTTTGTTATATTTCCTCATGTTTTAATGGTTATAAATGCTTAAATCTTGGATTTTGATTATATTTCGTATTTTATGGAGTAGATTGAAGAGTTAAATGAAATTGAATTCAAAATCAAGAGATTTGTGAAGAAAAGTTGAAGTTCAAAGCTGCAGCGCTGGTTCAAGGGCGCTGCAGCGCTGGAGTAGCACTGGAATGGCAAGATTTGTGAAGATTGGACAGAAACTTGGAGCTGCAACACTGGGAAGTCGGTGCTGCAGCGTTGGAATTTGCAAAATATGTGAAGATTGGACAGAAACTTTGAGCTGCAGCGTCGAGAAGTTGGCATTGCAGCGCTAGTTAGGGTTTGATTTGTTCCTGGCGCTGCAGCACTGGCCGGCGGATTCAGAATATTATAAATAGTAACCCTAGCTGAAAGAAAGGAGATGGCTGATAGAGGGCGCGACTGTTGAACAGAAAATTTCCTCTTCTCTTTTCTTTAGGTGTTCTTTTAATTATGAGTAGCTAAATACTTTTCTTCCAGTTGAAGGATAATTGAAGTTTTGGTTCTTCAAGAATTGCGAGATCTAAATAATTTTCATTGCTCTTTTATTTCTTCTCTATTTATATATCTTCTGTGTTTATTAAAAATTATTGTCTTGGTTGATTGATGCAAAGGGCCCGTTTTTCAATTATCAGGTCAATAAATTGCTATTTAGAACTTTAAATCCGTAATTGTTTAAATATTCTAATATTAGTGGTAAAATAACAAAGTTGATTATAAAGAGATTTTTTATTTATGTTATGGAGATATATAACCTAGTCTAAATGAATCGAGCTTGTGTATTAGTTGGCTAGAATTGGTAGTCTCTCTAATTATTAATGCTGTCGATAGATTAAATCCTAAGAGCTTGTTTAGGGTTGTTTATTAACAAGGAAAGTAATCAAAGAGCTTGTTTTGGTTATCGAGAAAGGAATGAGAGATAGGTTGTTAGAGCCTGTTAACAACCATAACCAATTTAGTAAAGAATAGAAGATTTTATCCTTGTATCTGTGATCAATTCTCTGAACCAATTATGAAATTATTCCTTTGGTTGGATATTTTCCTGATATTGATTTCTCCTTAGTTTTTAGTTGATTATAATTGCTTTCTTGTTTATTTCACTTTGAAATTTCAAAACCCCCATTTTTTCTCCGCTTTAACTTTCATTAAAATAAATTTACCCAATCTCTGTGGATACGACCTTGCTCATCACTGTTGCAATTTGTATTTTTCGAAAGTGAAAATTTTATTATTTGTTGGATTCGACACCCACCAATATTGATATCTTTTTGTAGCCTCTAATGGAAGAGTTGAAACAATTATGGGATGGTGTTGATGCGTCCACCAATCAAAGCTTTAAGTTATGCGCTTCTCTTCTTTGGACCATTAATGATTTTTTAGCATATGCAAACTTATCTGGTTGGAGCACCAAGGGGTGGGTTACTTGTTCATGTTGTGGGGACTCTACGCATTCTATATGGTTAAAGCACGGGGGAAAGTTTTGCTATATGGGTCATCGTCGATGGTTAGAAGAAAACCATAAGTTTCTTTTACAAAAGGATCAGTTTGATGGCACCATAGAGTTGGGATCTGCTCCTATTCCACCGTCTAGACACAATGTTTTAAGACAACTAGAGGGTGGAAACTACATCTATGGTACAACCTCGAAGCCTTCTAAGAAGAGGGCAAGAGAGGATGTTGGTACTTCTACGGGGCAAGTACTAGTGGATGAAGTTGGATGAAGTTGATAACCTTTTTGAGGGTGTGGACGATTTCTTAGAAAATGTTGATAAGGAGGATCTTCCCATGGATGAGGGAGATGTAGATACTTTATGGAAAAAAAAAGAATCATTTTTTTTAGTTACCTTATTGGAAAGACAATTTATTGCGTCATAATCTAGATGTGATGCATATAGAGAAGAATGTATGTGATAATTTGATTGGAACAATATTGAATATAGATGGTAAGACTAAAGATAATAAAAAGACACGCCGTGATCTCGAGGAAATTGGTATTAGAAAAGATCTCCATTTAGTTTTTCTTCCTAATGGAAAAGATCACTCACCTCTAGCATGCTACACTATGTCTACGAAGGAGAAGCACAATTTCTTGACAGTTTTGGTAAATCTTAAAGTTCCTAATGGGTATGCATCAAACATCTCAAGATGTGTCAACTTGAAGGATCGTAAGCTGTCAAACTTAAAGAGTCATGACGGTCACATATTGATTCAAGAAATCCTTCCTATTGCCTTAAGAGCATTTTTGCCTAGACATGTTGTTTATGAGTTATCATCATTTTTCAAACCTTTATGCTTTAAAGCCCTTGAGCCCCAGGAGCTTGACATATTGGAGTCCCGTGTATCTTTGACACTTTGCCAGTTAAAGAAAATATCCCCCCCGGGTTTCTTTACCATTATGGTTCATCTTATCATTCACTTAGCCTCTGAGGCTAGACTTGGTGGTCCCGTAAACTACAGGTGGATGTATCCTGTTGAGAGGTTAGATGTTCATATCTAATTTGTTAATACTTAATTTGTATATTAATGGCTACTAAATTTATCTTTAATTTTTTGGCTTTGCAAGGTATTTAATGCGCTTGAAATGTTACGTACTTAATAGAAGTCGATCCGAGGGGTCAATTGCTGAAGCGTACAATGGGGAAAAATATCTAATATATTGCTCACAATGCTTCAAAGGTGTAGAGACAAAATTCAACCGCCCCCAAAGGAACAATGATACTGTAAATTATCCGGATGAATACACGTTTTCCTTGAGTGGACGAATTATAGGAAAGATTGTAAGTGTTGAGCTCGATGACATGTCATTGGCTCAAGCACATCGTTATGTGTTGCTCCATAATGATAAACTTTCTCACCTTCGTAGGTTAGTATCAATAAAGGAACTTAGTAATCATTTGTTTAAATTGAGTAGTTATTATGTTTTGTTATCTCTGTGAGGGCTAACAGTTTGATAAAAACATCAATCATTGTAGCGAATTTTTGGCTACTCAAAGACTAACCAACCGTTCCAATCGACCAATACAAAGTCTCGAACAGAAGTGGTTGGTTGAGAAATTTCCCTCATGGCTTATGATACATGTTAGGCATAATATCAATTGTCATTGAATGTTATAAGTGTGTTCAATAAAATATTGACTGATGTTGTCTCATATTAATTGTTGGAAAATGTTTAGGTGCCATGGATGGTGGATAAAAATTATTCAGATGAAATAATTGCCTTTGCTTGAGGTCCGAATAATGTTGTTAGGAGATTTAATGGATTCAACATCAATGGCTTTAAATTCCGTACAAAGGAACTTGAAAAGTTTAGATGATCTCAAAATTCGGGAGTTATGGTTGAAGCAGAGATCAAATGTATTATGGTGTGCTCAAAGATATCATCGAGTTGGATTACTATGGGACGTTTAAGATTGTGTTGTTTTGTTGTGATTGGGTGAATATTAATTCACCTAGGGGTTTAAAGAAAGATACGGGTGGGTGCATTCTCGTGAACTTGTCTAGGTTTATACACACTGGTCAGTTATTGAAGGATGGCCGGTTCGTTATTTCATCTCAAGTGAAACAAGTGTTTTATGTGTAGGACCCAACAAGAAAGGAATGGTATCATGTTGTGATCACAAAGCCAAGTGACTTATATGAAATGGGGGAAAAAACGCAGGAAGATGATGATGACACTTACAATCAGTGCATGCCTTCTAATGTAGTGGTAGACAATCAATTAGATTGTATCTCAACTTGGGCTAGGATGGACATTGATGAAGAAACCAATTAGTTATATATGCATTTCCATGTACTTGTATTTGGATGTGTATTTATGTCATGCACATGTGTGTCAAGGAGATTTGTAATGTTTATTGTATTCTTTCGGATTACTGTTGTTTTGTATCACACAGTTCAAGAGTCGTGAACTTTTTTGCCTACAGTTTGTGGAATGTTACTACAGAATGTCGTGAATTTCTATTTTAGTTGTATGATTGCTTATTTCTTGTTCTTTAAATCCTATTTAAAGAACTTATTCGTTCATTTGTTCACAGGTACTCTGAAGTGCTTCCTGCATCAGCCAGTCCTTGAGGTTTTTATTCTAAATCGTATTAAGAATCAAAATAATCATTTACTTAGTTAAGCTAAGTAGAATACACAAAGTAATTCATCCACTGATCTGTGGCAAAAATGGTTGGTCCTTTAGAATTAGTGGAGGCATGATGCAATAAACTATAAACACCTACCAGCCTGGGTTTTTCTTTATCTTGTCTATTGCCTATTGGTGCATGCAACCAATTAATTCTGTTTATTTATTATATTGGTAGCATTCATAGATTTATTTAATAGGATATTGCTTCTGCTATGTTAAAAATTGTGCATTTGATTATAAGCTTAATATTATATAATAGCATGATTAATTATCCTTTTATTAAACTATATAGATATTGTTAATATTTTAGGCCATTCAAATTAGACAGCTTATCTTCTTTATGATCTGACATAAGTAAACATTTGCTTTAATATATTATGATGAAAATATGATTGTTGGATTGAGAATTATATCATTGCTTAGGTTTATGAAGAGGGCCATCTAACAACATTAGTTCTGCCCATACTATTGTCTGATCCCTCAAAATCAAAGAATATCATATAAATATTAGAAGTTCTTGATTGCTGCATTTGCTGCGAGCCCTTGACCATTCCTATCTTTCAGGTGTGGTTATTTTAATTCTTGTTAACTTTTAATGCATTCTGATGATGACTTTGATGCTGGGAACATATCTGATTAGATCTTATTGGCATTTTAGGGTAAGGTTACTTATGGGTGGAAACCTTGGAATTCTAATTTGGTTGCGTATTTTATATATGGTTTTTAATTGTTTTGTTGTTGTGTTTCTTTACATATAAAAAAATTTGTTTTGTTGCTGTGTTGCGCAAGACGCTTGGATTCTTAGGTTAGTTTGTTGAAATTGAGTTTTGGGCTATGGATTGTAAATTTATGATTGTAACTGTGTGTGTGTGTATATATATATATATATATATATATATATATATATATATATATATATATATATAGAGAGAGAGAGAGAGAGAGAGAGAGAGAGATGAGAGGTTATGGATTAAGGGGTTTGGGTGTTTCTTTTTCATGGATGTGGTTTTATAATTCTTTTTCTTAGTAAAGTTAGTATTCTATATGTGGCAGGATACAACCCATTAACCAGAAGACCATCTACAAGATAGTAAGTCATAAAATCAAGGAACTCAAGTCATAAAATCAAGGAACTCAACCTCATTTACAAAACACTTTCTTTTAAGCAATAAACAAAGAGTATTAAACCATCCATTTTTAATGGACTCAAGTGGTGTCTCAACTCCATCAAAAGCCCTCCTAGTGCGTTCTTTTCGAATAAACCAAAAGATAGAAGAGGGATTAACTCATAGGCTTCTTTCATCTTATAATATTATATAATAGCATTACTACTTGTTTTTACAGTAGTTCTTTTTTTCTTCTTCTTAATTACCAGCTAGGTGAAACACAAGGTTTGTTCAGGTATTGACATTAATATCCAGTTTTATGCTATATAGTGTGCTAATCATAAATTACAAGGGCTGGGTTGGTGCTACACAGGGGTTGATGCTGCACCAGCACCTGCATAAGGGCTGGTGCAGCACCAACACATACAAAGGGGCTGGTGCAGCACCAACACATACAGAGGGCTGGTGCAGCACCAGCACCTGTAAATTTGCTTTGGTCAATGACTTGTTTATTTTAGACCAATGTTTGATAGACCTATGAGATATAATTATGTTTATGTTTTTATGTATACAGATTGCAACATGTTTAGGTCAAAATATATTCCTCCCTCAGTCAGAGATAATATATCAAACTAGTCTCCAGCTGGGTCTGCACATTATCAAGAAGATATTGAGCATGAGTATCACCTTGATGATGATCATGACTCTTAAACTGATTCTAAGACTGAGCCAATAACAACGAAAAGTCAAAACAATGCTAACGAACAATACGAGATAATTGGTAACTTTTGTATTATAAGACATTCTCTTTATAACTAGTTTGATATCATATTGTTATACTAATTATAAAATTTATATTTTCAATGTATAGATTCTGAAGGGAGGCTAAGAAAGCAAACACATGTCATGCGAACCTCACAAGTGTGGTTCTTGGAACGTGGGGAGAAAATTGTTGTCCACTTCAATGCACGTAATCAACCTGTTAAAAAAGGTTGACAAATATTAAGTACTTGGTTGGGCAAAGTTGCAAAGAGAGGGAACCTTTGTCCACTTGGTTACACGAATTGAAAGAAGGTGCCTTCTAACTACAAAAATGACCTTGTTTTATTAATTTGGGTAAGTAACAACAACTTAATTTTGGTTTTTCTTCCATTTTTTTTTTTGTGGTGTTGTACATGTATATAATCCCTAACACCAAAAATGCTTATTTGACATGGATTTTTTTTCTTTGTGGTAGAGGAAGTTCCATTATCCTATGATTGAGGCGATCAACAAAATATTATTGAGGATGATTTGGAAAAAATGGAAGGACTACAGATATGTGCTTAAAAGGGACCACGTGAGGAACAAAACAAAACAACAAGTTTTGAGCAATAATTTTCCAAAGGGAGTAAATCAAGACCAGTGGAAATAACTCGTGAACTACTGGTTTTCTGAGCAAAGTGAAGTTGTTTTTTCATAATTATGTTCATTTGAATTCTCATTGTTTATATTTTCTTTTAATGATTTATTAGTCAATTGGTATATTATTGGCGTAAAAATATTCTACGATAGGTACAGCATCACGTGAAAGACAATAATGTCCTCACACGACCAGATCAAAGAGTTTTGCTAGAAAACAAGATGAATATGTGAGTTGATTTGCTTCATTCATCCAATCTTTCATTTGAGATGTAGTGTATTGAGTCATTGTTTGAACTCTTTTCATAAATGGTAGGAGACGAAACATTGAAATGAGCCCGGGCGCATAGAGTTTTTTACTAAAACAAGGATGAAACTTTTATTGATGAAGCATCAAGACAATTTGTGGTAAGGGTTAGTCGTTAATTTGACTTGTTAGTGAATGAAACTTTTGCTGGTTCTTTTGTTTTCATATTGAAATGTTTCATTTGGTTGCTGTTTCTTTCTGTTTAAAAGTGGAAAGTGGAAAGCCATTTGCTTTTAACATTGGTAATTAATTAATATATGATAAAATCTTAAAGCTCACGTTCACTGCCCATGATAAATCTCAGAATTGAAACGAACTAATGAAGAACAAACTTAAGTATTTGCCATTGAGTTTTTCATTGACTCCTAGTATTTGTGATCACTGATTAGTTTTTTCGAAGACAGACTGCTAAGTAACAGTCTTGACATAGTATTCTTGGTGGCTAGTTATATGTTGTCAGTTCTGTACTTGTATGTGATCATTAGTCTTTGTCTTTATTCCTTTAGATTCTAAACACCTTCAATATCCCTCAGGTAGATGGTGCATATCGTTCCAACCATTGACTTCATTATACCCAAAATATTTCAAGTTATAATGGAAAAGGAGTCCCTGGTATTAGACTTGTTTTTTTTTTTTGGTACATTGGTGGGTTGAGGGATCGAACCCAAGCCTATTATATGGAGAATTGTGAAAGTAACCACTAGGCTAAGAGTGCGGGTTGGTATTAGCCTTGTTTCTGTAAGAGAAGGCTGACTTATGCAAGATCCTGTTATGTGTCAAGTAATTTTCCAAGGTGCATATTATCCTAATCAACTTAGACTTGCTATTGAGTCGAAAAAATGGAGATTTGGTAAAGCAGGAGTCGGATTGCTCATAGGGTTGCCATGTTATGTCTTATAGGGTTGTATTTGCAAGCAAGAGAATTATGGGGATTGAGATAGTGCTTTTGAGATCATGAGTTACATGGCCTTTGTTTCAGTTGGATTGAGTGTGGGCTTTAAGATTTCACTGCCTTTGTTTCAAGGGAATTATGGGTATTTGCAAGCAGGGGAATACATGGCCTTTGTTTTACTGCCCCTCAATTTGTTGAAACCTGACCATGTTCAGTGCTCTTTACCTTCCTTCATATCAAAGTCAACCTTTCTTGGCATTCGAGAGATTTGTCATTCCCATTGCTTTATATATAAATACTTTAATCCCTTTCAATTCTAAATACTCTGCTTCCAGCTAGCTCTGTAGTGAGCAGAGGAGCTATATATACTTCTTTCAAGCTTCAAGCTTGTTAATTAATTAAATTTATTTAAGTGATCTACCGGCCCTGGTTGAGCTTAAGGTCCCAGCCAATAAGAGATCTACTCTTACATTTTCATCTGTGTATCACCTCTACCCTTACACCTTCATCTATATGTATATATATCTATAGATATCTATGTGTATGTAGATATCACCTCTGTTAGTCCCTTTTGTTTTAAATGTGATGTTTTTTACTTCTAAAAAAATGTGATGCTTTCTATTTTTTGGGATTCTTTGTAGTCTATATTTCCTTTTGGTTGTGCATATTTTACTGTGATTTGAGGTACACAACGGTTGATTGGATATGGATTTTTCCTTGGTTGTGATTAAGATCCAGAGTCATCATTCAGTATCAAGTTTATGATACTACAGAGAGGTTGTTAATGGTGCATACTTGTTATTATGTATTAAGCTGCCGCAGTGTTTGGTTGCATAGGAAATTAATAAAATTGAATGAGAAAAAATTGTTTCCAGTTATTATGACGACCAAAAATTGGGGAGCTCCACTATACCAAGGAATATCGAGCGAAATGAATATCAATTCTGGTAGTTGGGAACCAAGAGAAAAATTGTTTATATTGATGCATAACGGATTATAATTTATTTTTTTTTGTTCAATCCTTTTTTCTAAGAAGGTCATGACATTTTTTTTTTTTAGATTGAAAGAAGAAATATTGTGATATACTGATATGAAATTTCAATTTTGATGAGCATGCATATTTTTATTGTTTTAATGAAGAAATTATGCAGTGAATTGGGTTACATGCCTTCCTAATTTGTTCTGTTGCATGAATCTTTGCTTTTAAGACTTTAAAGCGTAGGTGAGTGTAGTACATCTAATAATTGGGGCTATCCAAAGGATGCATCTGTTTGGTATTTTGGACAAGGATACTTTGATGGGCAAAACCACACAGATAATAGCACTTGTGTATTGTCTGACTGTTGTGCTTTACTGTTCTATTTTCCTCATAAAATACAATATGGATAAATATAAGCTCCTTGAGACAATGGGGCAAATCTCTGAACTTCCTGTTGTTACTGAGTAGCCTCCCAAATTTGCTCTTTTCATCATTATTTGTTAACGTATTATAATTTTAAATATTTCTTTTTATGAAATTTGTTTTTAATGACTCTTCCATCCTTAATATAGTCAAGTTTGGCGATGCTAATGACATTAACATGTTAGGCATCATGCATAAAGGAGTTATATTTCACTTTGTGAAGCCAATAATCACATATTTTGCTTGAATATATGATTCTAATAATTTTTTTTTTGGATGGCTATTTTATCCTCCATCAGCACAGGATGTTTATCTATTTGGTTTATATTTTTTTGGATTGTATTTTTGTTTTTCATTTGTAGGAGGTTTTATGGAAACATAGGGGAAATTCTGCTAGTTTTTCTATAAAATCTGATAAGCAACGTTTCTTTTATGTTACTTTCGCTGCAAATAACTACTCAATCTTTGGGGGAGTTTAATCCTTGTTGTTTCGTAATTGTAGGTAACAGCTGAAGCTCGTGTGGCCGAACTTGTTGCTTCTTTAGGATCTTCCGATGCTAGCAATAATTTACAAATACAAAATGAAGTCTTCACCGAACTTATGGGTGAAGAGAGTTCTGGACGTGTACCAGGTCAAGGGTTTGGAGTTACACCCTCAACCATGTATGGATTTTTAGCTCAAATTAGGAATGATTTGGGATACAATGAGGCTTATACTGATGAGATACATAATTTGAAAGCACAAATAGAAGAACTCAATCAAAAGCATGAGCATCAGATTCAAGAATTAACAATGAAGCATGATGATCAAATGAACAGTATGCAGTCCCAAATGGATGAGTGGAAGTCTTTACTACAGCGGTTGATTAATGAAGGATCTCATTTTTTATTTCAAGTGTAATGGTAAAATAATTTTTCTGACTTCATTCAAATACTTGGTTTTGTACATATGAATTTATATCTTAATTAACTATGAATGTTTTTTGTGTAAATTAATGAAATGACTTTTGTATCGATATTTGAATTTTTATAGATTTTATGGTACATATATTGAATAATGGGTCTATATATATTTGTTGATATATATTAAACCCAAAATAGTGTAAAAATGCAAACCAAGTGTATTTTGGCGTTTTAAAGTGTCACAAAAATTGTCAATATTTGGCAAAAGCGCCACTATATTGCGGCGCTTAAAAGTGCCGTAATATGCATAATTTTGTCCGTTATATTTCAGCGCTTTTAAGCGCCGTTATATACTGGCGCTTCTAATCGCCGCTATATTTCGGCGCTTAAAAGTGCCGACATATAGCGGTGCTTACAAAGCGCTGAAATATAGCGGTGCTTACAAGCGCTGAAAAAAAAATGCATAAGCGCCGTTACTGGCACTGTTGTGTAAGCGCCGGCATATAGCGACACTTACAAGCGCTGAAAAAAAATGCATAAGCGCCGTTACTGGCACTGTGACACAACACATACTGGTGCTTTATCCGGCACTTTCCATAAGCACCAGTATCACATATTGCAGCACTTTAAAGTGCCAAAATATGCTAAAAAAAGCCCCGGTGTATGTCATTTATCTTGTAGTGGAAGCTTGTTTACCTTTCTTTTTTAATTCTATGACTATGAAAGACTTCATGAAAAATCATGGAATTGTCCTGGATTATTTGTCCATTGACTGCTGAGGAAAAACTAGCTCAGGCAACAAGAATTTCATTTTGGAAACAAAGATTTTTGCAATAACTTTGTAAATAAAGTTACAAAGGCTAATGGGCCTGTAATGGTGGACGGTCCTGGGACTTGGGACTTTAGAGACTAAAACAAGGTTAGCACAATTGAGTTCTCTGAGCATGTACCTATCCTAAAAAAAGGCCTCATTACAACCACCACCTCTTTCTTTAACATACTCCATAATTTGTGAAAGGATATACCAAGGAACCCATTAGGTCTTGGTTCTTTATACGCACATATCTTAAACCTTGCTTTCTCAATTTTTTCATCAAAAATTGGATAGAGGAGTCCATCATTCATTTCTAGTGTAACAAGCCTTAGTATAGCTTCAAATTTCTCATTGTCAATCTTAGTGTTGCCACCTATGAAATAACTACTTCAAGTGCCATGTGAACAATTCACCAATATGCCTCTGACATATCTTTTTGTCTCCATGTAGAGTTCAACTCCTCATATCTTGCTTCAGCTATTATGGGTATCATGCCTTACACCACCTTTTGTCAAATAGTAAGAGGGCTCCCTCAATGAGAGCTCTTTTAGGTTAGGGTATATTTCTCACATTTTGGTCTTATGTCATCTAAGCACGAAGCAATGGTGATGGGTAAGGGACCACCATTTGATATTAAAAGGGGTTAAATCTCTTATCATTGGTCTATATGAGATTCTAAGCAAGGAGATTCAGATGTGGGAAAATAAAGAATTAGAGCTTTCTCTCCTACCTAGGTCGAAGCCTAGCCTCTTATGTTCTACGACAAGTATTTAATTTTTAAGTAAAATTACTACTACCACACACTAGCATACAACACACACAACTTGCGAAAAAACCAAAAGGGTGTAATTTAAACAAATATCACAATCAAAAGGGATACGTGTATACTTGGGATATTACTAACCCAACATTCATTTATTGGACAGTATTGTCCTCTCAATTGATTGCTTTTCAATCAACCATTTGTAATAGCCATAAAAACATAAATCTAAAAATGGAAGTAGATAACATGCCGAAATACAAAAACAAACAAGGATATTATTTTCTTAATCGCATTGGCATATAAAAATATCAATTAATTCAAAGGAAATGCATGTTGATCAAAACAGGAAAAAAAAGAAAAAGTTCCTGCCTGAGCAGAGGTTGAGTCGATCAGCTCAAGGGTGAAACCAATCTGTTCACCATCAAAACCAATTAGTTCACACGCTTCAGATGCAGAATTTGCACAGAAAAATGCAATAAAACATTCATTATTCATCCAAATACATAATTATATAGTGGATATATTGACCTGTATTTAATTTTAATAATGATAAAACACCACTCTAATTGCACTAATAATTTTATCTAAGTGTATAAGCCATAAAAGCATTCAGTACAGAAACAAGAGGCAAGAACTTAACATGTTCACACACCAAAAGAAGACAAAAGATCTAGAATAAACAATAAGGTAACTGAATCAGTCTGTAAATCTCTAAATTCAATTACTTAGCTTGACCTATGGCTCAATTTATAAAATATTTTGACAAAACTATAATACAAAAAGTTTCTAAGTCAAAAATTATTTTGAAAACATGAAAACTGGGTTGAAGGACCAGTCGACTGGGTCTACATATCAGTTGACTGGGATATAGAACAGTAAGTTCACAGTCGACTGGTACTAAGGATCCAGTCGACTGGTAACTTTACCCAGTCGACTGATCCAATGACAAGTCGACTGATACTCTTCCTAAGCTAAAAGTGAACATTTTTCACTTGACCTAGTCGACTGGTATAAGGACTCAGTCGACTGGTAATTCAAAAATATTACCGTTTGAGACGCGGGACTTGAGCATTTAATGCCTCAAACCTACCAAGTCAGTGTCAAACGGCCATATTGATTCAAGGCTATATAAACCAACTTCAATAAGCATTTAAATAAGGAAGATAGCACATTCAATTCATCATATAGGTCATTAATTCTCAAAAGCTTTGAAAAATTTATTGTGAACCATTTCTTAAGCTTGTTCTTGAAAGAGAGATATTGTTCAGTTGTAAAAATCATCCATTGCTATCTCTCTACCATTTACTTTACATTTAATATAATTTATTGTAAAAGAAAAAGAATTGGTGTAACTTTTAGAGTGTTTAGGATTAAACACTTCGATTGTAACTTCCATGAGGAAGAGATTATTGTAAGGTTTGTGCAACACTCGTGAAGTTGTATGACTAAAGTTTAATAGATTACATCAAGGAGATTCCTTGAAGATGTGGACGTAGGGTTGGAAGGAATTCGATCTTGTCAAACCATTATAAACAGAGTTTGCATATTATCTTCCTTAACTCCTTTACTTTCAAGCATATTATTTAATTGTGCGCTTTGTGTATTTAACTGTTTAAAAACTTGCAAGTTAATTAAAAAAAGTTTTTAAAACCCAATTCACCCTCCTCTTGGGTTTGAACCTCGGTTTACAATTGGTATCAGAGCTTTGTACTCAATTTCAAGCTTAAAATCCTTGAGTTGATCTGATGGCATCAAATAGCTATATCGAAGGGTATTCCTATACTAGGCCTCTTTTGTTCAATGGCCCCAACTATAACTATTGAAAAATATAATGAAAATCTTTGGAGGGTTATTGAGGAAGGATCTAGAATTCCTACAAAGGAAATAACTATTGGAGAAATCAATCATACAATACCTAAACTCAAAACTGAGTTCAATGAGGATGATTATAAAATGATGTCTCTAAATAGTAGCGCCACTAGTATGTTACATTGTGCTTTAGATAATTCTGAGTATAATAAAGTTTCTGCATGTGTTTCCACTAAAGATATTTGGGATAAATTATAAGTCATATATAAAGGCACTATCGAAGTAAAAAAATAAAAAATCTATATGCTAGTGTCAGAATACGAATCATTCAAAATGTCTCCTAATGAAACTATTTTTCAAATGCACTCACATTTTACCACTATTGTTAATGGTTTAAAGCTTCTTGGTAAGAAGATTGAGAAGTTTGAACTAACGAGGAAGATCTTAAGGTCTTTGTCATTCACTTGGAAAGCAAAGAAGACAGCCATCACGGAGGTCAATTATCTCGACAAACTTGATGTCGAAAATCTCCTCAGATCACTATTGGCATATGAGATGGAAGAAATGAATTATGTTTTCAATGATGATAAGAAGAATAAAAAGATGATTGCTCTCAAGGCCTTTACAAGCAACAAAGAGGAAGAAAAAGAAGAAGAGGATGAGAGCAGCGAAAAAGATAGTGAGATGGCTTTAACCACGAAAAGGTTTCACAAGTTCTTGAAAAAAAGAAAGAAACCTTACACAAAGGATTCCACTCCGAAAAGGAACCTCTTGTATGTTTCGGTTACAAGAAGTCCGGTCATATCAAGGCCGATTAACCAATAACGAGCAAACCTTATAAGAGCTTAAAAAAAAAGCCATGATTGCAACCACATGGAGTGATGTCTGATAAGTGCTTAAAAATTCATATTTAAGCCCCCTTATTTACATTTGTTAGGTCTTTAATTACGTTAATTTGGTCTCTTTTACTCTATTTGTGTGTTTTACATGTTTTTATAGGGTTTTGGAGAAAAAAGAAGCAGTTTTGGCACTTAAAGGAAGAAATCTGGAATCCCTGGAGCATTCTCTGGACAAATTGTGATCGATCGCGCCATACAATGCGATCGAGCGCACATTGCGATCGTGCGCACACATGAAGGATCGAGCGCACATTATGGGTGTGAACAGTAAACTGCAGAACCCTATTTTGGAAATAAGAGAATTTTCATTTTAGGAAGGTTTAGGAACTCATGGGTCTCTTAGGACTTCTCAAAGACCTATAAATACACTTGTAACTCACACACATAACACACCTCAGATAGAAAACACTTTTCTCTTTTCTTTTACTTGGAGTTGAGAGCTTGGGAGAGAATTAATGCCTCTTCTCTCGGGTTTATTCTTCTCCTTTAATGTTTAATTTATTTATAATGTTTACTTCAGATAGTATGTGTAACTAACTTTCTTATAGGGCTCAATTGAAGCCCTAGTTATGCATTCCCATATTTATATTCATTGATAAAATCTTTGCCAATAGCTTTTATTATGTTACTTAACTTGATTAATGCCTGTGCTTATTTAAATTCCTCATATGTATGTGTAAGGCTAACGTATGCATGTGGTATGGATAGGTTAGTTAGATCAATTTGGATGACCGAGTCCTGGGTCTAACATTAGTAACAAGGGATATCTTATCCGGATACCCGGGTTAATTAACATGGGAAATCGGGAGTAGATACCATGCCCTAGGTCTCATGTGGCTGTCGATTTCCATAGTACTTATGTTTTCTTAAGGAACAACTCAAGCAAATACCATGTTGAATTCTTTAAGGAAGAAAAGAGTTAGAGTAGATACCAGTATCTCGCATATGCCATGAGGACCCCTAGTACCTGCTCTAGCAGCTGAGCGAGTTGAGGAGGATCGCATGGAGACCGAGACACTGGTCATTAGCCCAATACGTGAGAAGGACCATTCGGACATGGGACCCACTGAGTCCCAGCACTTTCTAGCTGAGCTGTCCTCCTTCTGAGGTGAGGTCTCTGCTGCTACCACACTCGTGCATCAGCGCATGGATAGTTTAGAGGCATGGTTAGCACACCAGGAGGCTATGCTGCAGGCCATTCTTGATTGCCTACCTCCGACACCCGGTACCTCTTCGACTGCACCACCTGATAATCAGCAGTGAGAGGATATCACGTCTGGCTGAAGACGTTAAACTTAGCGCTCATGGGAGGCACCCCAATGCATATCCTTTTTATAGTTTATGTTATTATTCGTATTTTATACTTTTATATTATTGTCTATTACTTGTTTTCCATTTTATCTTTGTTTTTCTTTCTTTTTCAAGGACAATGTCAGTGCATCCAGTTGAAGTTTGGGGGCGTGCTCCAAGCCATGCCAGCCATAGAGCTCTCCATCTCCCAGATCAGATCCTTCCATGCTACTCACACATTAGGGACAATGTGCAATTTAAGTTTGGGGGTATGAAGACATATTCACACACTCACTTGTCCCACAGTTTTTTTTGTTTTGTTGCTATTTTCATAGATAAATGCATGTTCATTTTGTCCAATAAACTTTTTTTTTGAGATCTAAACAAAACTTTATGATTCGACTTCATCAGCGAGCTTAACACTTTGAACATATAGGCCAATAATCAAGTTTTGAACCTAGATCACTGCTTTTTAGGCATTTAAGAATTCACAAGTTTAACGTAAATTATCACGAGCACATTAGCACATAATTGCATGGGGTATGACATGTTATTTGGATTTGTATGTTTCTTTGCTTGACTATGAACTAGATGACCTATTAGATTGACCTTTTGGCATATAAAAATAGAAAAGATTGATTCGTGCTCAAAAAGAAAAAAAAATGCTCCTAATGATCAATAAAAACAAATTTTCCGCTGAGTAACTGGCCCTCTTGCCTCAGTAAGCATTGAGTGTCACGTCAAAAGGTGAACAATTTTAAATGATCATTAAAAGGAACTTTCTGCTAAGTAACTAGCCCTCTTGCCTCAGTAAGCATTGAGTGTCACGTCAAAAGGTGGAAAATTCTAAGTGGTAGCATTAAAACCAGTTAAGTTTCGTAGCCTTGTTGACTCGAGCTAGTAAGTCCTTAGGGGTGTCTTTACACCTAATGCCCTAAAACCATATGGTTTGGGAGTTATTGGCTAAATGCTCGTTACATGAGTCAACAAGAAAGCTTAAGGGAACTAACTTGGCAAAAATCTCACAAATAAAAGTCTATGCCATATTTGTTGACTCTAATAGGAAGTTTGGTGAATCTTGAGTCATCGAAACAATACACGTTTGAATTTCTTGGAAACCCAATCTTTTGTGTGCTAGTCACCACACACTAAAGTCAAAATTGTGATGTCTTAAACTACCTCATGAAAATGATTTACGTTCAAAACTCTTATTCATTGCAAAAATATGTTTACACTTGTTAAGCTTGGTCATGAATGCGCATCATAGTTTTGTGAAAAATCTAAACTTTTGATTGACACCATGAACATTGGATCTATCTATGTTTTTCGTTTTAGTTTTTAATTTAGTATTGCTAAGGGACTAGCAATATGTAAGTTTGGGGGTGTGATAAGTTCTTAAATATTCATATTTAAGCCCCCTTATTTACATTTGTTAGGTCCTTAATTACGTTAATTTGGTCTCTTTTACTCCATTTGTGTGTTTTACATGTTTTTATAGGGTTTTGGAGAAAAAAGAAGCAGTTTTGGCACTTAAAGGAAGAAATCTGGAATCCCTTGAGCATTCTTTGGACAAATTGCGATCGATCGCGCCATGCAATGCAATCGAGCGCACATTGCGATCGTGCGCACACATGAAGGATCGAGCTCACACTGTGATTGAGCGCAAGACATATGCGATCTAGTGCACATGTACGGGCGTGAACAGTAAACTACAGAACCCTATTTTGGAAATAAGAGAATTTTCGTTTTAGGAAGGTTTAGGAACTCATGGGTCTCTTAGGACTTCTCAAAGACCTATAAATACACTTGTAACTCACACACATAACACACCTAAGATAGAAAACACTTTTCTCTTTTCTTTTACTTGGAGTTGAGAGCTTGGGAGAGAATTGATGCCTCTTCTCTCGGGTTTATTCTTCTCCTTTAATGTTTAGTTTATTTATAATGTTTACTTCAGATAGTATGTGTAACTAACTTTTTTATAGGGCTCGATTAAAGCCCTAGTTATGCATTCCCATATTTATATTCATTAATAAAATCTTTGCCAATAACTTTTATTATGTTACTTAACTTGATTAATGTCTGTGCTTATTTAAATTCCTCATATAAATGTGTAAGGCCAACGTATGCATGTGGTACGGATAGGTTAGCTAAATCAATTTGGATGACTGAGTCTTGGGTCTAACATTAGTAACAAGGGATATCTTATCCGGATACCCGGGTTAATCAACATGGGAAACCAGGAGTAGATACCATGCCCTAGATCTCATGTGGTTGTCGATTTCCATAGTACTTATGTTTTCTTAAGGAACAACTCAAGCAGATACCATGCTGAATCCCTTAAGGAAGAAAAGAGTTAGAGTATATACCATACCTAACTCGTTGCTTAGGGAAATCAATAGCTTAAGGAGTGGATACCATGCCCTTAGGTTGGCAACTAGTAGGTATACATAATAAGGCTAGTGCACTGATACCTTATACAAATTGGGAAAGTATGACTAGTGGTAGATATCAAAGCCCTGTGTCTTTATTATTATCAAATCACATTCCAACAGTTATTTATCTCTTTTTACTTTAGAGAAACTGATTCTAAAAGCAACTTTACCAATCCCTGTGGAGATGACCTTGCTTTTGCACACTAGACTACACTGATGACCTTGTGCACTTGCAAGTAAAACGAGTGCGATTATCTGCTTAATTATTTAGGTAGATAAACGCTCAACAATGTCGAAGAGGAAGAAACTTTGGACCATGAAGTTGGATACGAGGAGATTGCCAACCTATGCTTGATAGCAATCGACAATGAGAATGAGGTATCAATTTCTTTACTTTCTAATAATAATAATAACATTGTTAATAGTTGTGAAGAGTTAATTGAGGTTATAAATGAAATGCATGAAGAATTGAAGAAATTCGATTATTGGAATATGACCCTAAAAAAGGAAGTCTCGTCTCTTTCTAAAGAGATGGAAGGTTTAAAGGAAGAAAAAGAAAAACTATTTTCCATGCTTTATAACTCTTCACAAGATTTTCAAAAAAATGAAAATGAAATTTTAAAGAAGAAAATAATAGAGTTGAATAACACCATATCTAGACTTATGCTTGGAAAAGAAAAGCTAGATGAAGTGCTATCTAGCCAAAGGTTAAATGGAGGAAAATCCGGCTTGGATTATTTTCCAATAGGCAAGTAAAAGTCAAAAGAGACTTTGTTCATGAAAACAACATGTATGAATGAAGCCTCCACTTCTAAGACCACTAGCAAGATTAAAAGTACTCCTTCAATATATGCTAGTAGGTCTAAGAATGCAAATTTAAATTCTAATGCATAAACTAGAGATAAGCATCCTAGAAATACTCATGCATATATGTATGCTCACTCAAGAAATGCAAATGCTAGGAATGATCATTCAAGGAATGAACATACTAGAAATACACATCCTAGGAACTATCATCATGCATATCCTAGAGAAAATTTGTATACTCATAACTTGCATGGTAAAAGTGGACATCCTAGAAATTACCATCATGTGCATCCTAGAGATAGTATGTATGTTCATAATGCTACAAGTACATATCCTAGAAATTACCATCATACCACTCCTAGAGATAACATGCATGTTCATAATTTTTATAATAGAAACATGTATTCTAGGATTGCTTATCCAAGGAACTATAGACATGCACAATTAAGAAATCCTAGAAATTTCAATAATTATTATCCTAGGATTATGCATCATCAACATGTCTATAATTATAGAGCACCTTATAATGTTAAGAAAGTATGGGTCTCAAAAGGAACCGTATTTTCTAGGACTAACCCCAAAGGACCCAAGAAATTTTGGGTACCTAAAAGTGCAATTGTGTATCATTGTGTAATATAGATATGTTTCCACACCAAGGAAAAATGTAACTATTGGTACCTTGATAGTGGATGCTCAAAGTATATGACCAGTGATCAAAGTATGTTCAAAGAGCTAACTCTAAGGGACGGTGGACATGTTACCATTGGAGACAATACAAAGATAAAGATCATTGGGCATGGCAAAGTTGGTAATGATTTCTCAACTATTGATAATGTTTTATATGTACAATGCCTTAAGCCAAATTTTCTTAGTAATAGTCAATTATGTGACAAAGGCAACAAATTTATATTTGAAACCTCTCATTGTCTAGTTATAGGCATCAAAAGTAATAAGATCAAGTTTGTTGGCCATAAATATGAAAATGTCTATATAATTGATTTTTGCATTCAGAAAATGAAAAATGTTTTTCTACTTTTAGTGAAAATCCATGGCTATAACAGAGAAGACTTGGCCATGTAAACATGGATTTTCTTATAATTATTTCAAGAAAAGATTTAGTAATTGGACTTCTAAAAATCGAATTTGAAATAGACAAAGTGTGTGATGGTTGTCAAATCGAAAAATAAACAAGAATTTCTTTTAAATAAAAAAAATATAATCTCAACTTCTAGACCATTGAAACTTTGGCATATGGACTTGTTTGGTCCAATAAGTACTATTAGTCTAGGTGGCCATCAATATGCTCTTGTTATTGTTGATGATTATTCAAGATATACCTTTGTTATTTTTATTGCTTACAAGGATAAGCATACAAAGGATTTGTGAACTTTTGTAAAAAGATTCAAATTGAAAAATGTATTTCTATTTCAAGCATTAGAAGTTATCATGGAAAAGAATTTAAAAACCAAAGCTTTTCAAAATTTTGTGATGAAAATGGAATTAATCACAACTTTTCAGTACCTAGAACTCCTAAACAAAATGGAGTTGTTAAGAGGAAAAATATAGTTCTAGAAGAATTTGCTAGAACAATGCTTTGTGAAAATAGTTTTCCAAAATATTTTTGGGTGGAAGCCATAAACACTTCTTTCTATATTTTAAATAGAGTTTTAATTATACCTATACTTAACAAAACCCCATATGAATTATGAAAAGGTAGAAAGCCTAATATCTTTTATTTTTGTGCTTTTGGTTGCAAATGCTTCATCCTAAATAACAATAAAACTAATTTAGGTAAATTTGACTCCAAGACCGATGAAGAGATATTCTTAGGATATTCAACCTCTAGTAAAGCTTATAAAGTCTTTAACAAAAAAAACTCTAGTGATTGAAGAATCCGTACATGTTGTCTTTGATGAGTCTAACCAAATTAATAGTAGAGTAGGTTTTTTTAATGATGATAAAAATTTTATTCCAAGAATGGAAACACCTACTCCCATTGTTGACCCGAAGGAGAGCCAACCTCAAATAAGTCAAGAGGCAAATGCTCTCAATCTTGATCAACCATCTACAAGTCGACAAGAGGATAGTTTTCCCAAAGATTGGAGGTATGTGAATTATCATCCAATCGATCAAGTGATTGGTGATCCTTCACAAGGGATATGAACTTGTTCCTCTATAAGAAATATTTGCAATTGTGTAGCCTATCTATCTCAAGTAGAACCTAAGACTTTTGTAGAAGTCAAAAAAATATGTTGATTGGATAAATTCTATGCAAGAATAATTAAATCAATTTGAAAGAAACAAAGTATGGAATCTAGTTCCTAGACCAAAAAATCACACTATAATAGGAACTAAATAGATATATAGAAATAAAATGGATGAAAGTGGAATAATAACTAAGAACAAGGCTAGGCTAGTTGCTAAGGGATATAATCAAGAAGAATGAATAAATTTTGATGAGACCTATGCTCCCGTAGCTAGATTAAAAGCCATTCGTATGTTATTGGCCTTTGTGTGCTTTAATAAATTTAAGCTATTTCAAATGGATATAAAAAGTGCATTTCTAAATGGTTTTATAGAAGAAGAGGTGTATGTTGAGCAACTTTTTGGATTTGAAAATCCTAGTCTTCCAAACAATGTCTATAAGCTTTCTAAAGCTCACTATGGGTTGAAGCAAGCTCTAAGAGCATGGTATGAAAGACTAAGTAAGTTTTTGCTTGAAAATAGTTTGACACACTACTAGTCCAAATATATGTTGATGATATTATATTTGGTGCTACTAATGAATCTATGTGTCAAGAGTTTGCTAAGTGTATGCAAGGTGAATTTGAAATGAACATAACGGGAGAGCTTACCTATTTTATTGGACTTTAAATCAAACAATTAAAAGAAGGAATCTTCATCAATCAATCAAAGCACACCTATTAAAAAGGTTCGGGATGGAAAGGTCAAAATCAATTGGCACTCCTGTGAACACTTCTACAAAAATTGACCTAGATGGGATGCTCGATCCGAGATGGTATGATCTACTCGAAGGTTGGGAGGAACATACAGATCAGTGATGATGACAGCAGCGAGGAGGATGACGAGATGCCAGGTGATACAGCTCCTCCCACTGCCATGGACACTAACCCTAGTCCACAGCATGCTAGCCATGGTGGCTATAGCGGTGGTCAGGCTGGATACGATGACCTACTACAGGCTGTTGTGAGTGTTTAGCTGTTTATGTAGTCGAGCTTCCAGAGCTTGAACTCTTTAGTCGATCACATGCATAGCGACCTTCGCACACTCAGAGACGATTTCGAGTTACACTAAGAGCACACAGAAGGCTCTTTGGCTGAGCTTCGGGATCTTCTTCGAGACAACTCTGATTCCCCCGCTCGCTGAGTTTTTTTTTTATCATCTATGTTATCCTTGTATAGCTCTTAGATATTTTAGCATGAACATTCATTTTCTCTGTATATATTCATGTCATTGTACTTAATTTTCAGTCAGCTTCCTAAAAGCTCTTGATATATATATATATATATATATATATATATATATATATATGTTACTTTTATGCTATATGGTTGCTTCGTTTAAACTATTTGTGCTCATCTATATGCTTTAACTAGTAACACTTATGTGTATACTTATGATTCTTCTCGGGAAGCCTTTCCACCCCCGAATCATACCTAGTTTTTGTACACAGTTTATTTTTGCCTTTTCTTTATGACCATGGTTTTATTTTGCTTATTTTTCAATTTACACCCCCTTTTCTACTATTATCAAAATGGGAGAGAAAAATGAGAAAAAAGAGAAAAATCAATGTAAAATGAAAACTGTACGTAAACTTAGAGTAAAGCATAAATTTAGGGGCATCATCACTATGAACATGTTAACAATGTAAAATAGTCTTGCATTGCTTGGTTGGGTTTGATATAACTGTATATGAAATGTATTTGGAATGCTTATAGGTTGGTTTTATCAGAAAAACAGAGAAAACTCTGTCTAAATTTTTTCGAAAACCTAACACTTAGCTTTTAAAACTGTTTTTCTCTCTTTAGGTTTGTCATCATAAAAAATGGGGAGATTTTTTTTACCCGTATTTGATTTTAATAATGACAAAACACCACTTTAATTACACCAACAATTTTATCTAAGTGTTTAAGCCATAAAAGCATTCAGTACAGAAACAAGAGGCAAGAACTTAACATGTTCAAACACCAAAAGAAGACAAAAGATCTAGAATAAGCACTAAGGTAATTGAACCAGTCTGAAAATCTTTAAATTCAATTACTTAACTTGATCTATGGCTCAATTTACAAAAGACTTTGACAAAACTATAATAAAAAAAGTTTTTAAGTCAAAAACTATTTTGAAAACATGAAAACTGGATTGAAGGACAACCCAGTTGACTGGGTCTACATACCAATTGACTGGGAGACCCAGTCAACTGGGAGACCCAGTCAACTGGGATATGGGACAGTAAGTTCCTAGTCAACTGGTACTAAGGACCCAGTTGATTGGTATCTTCACTCAGTCGACTGGTCCTATGACTCAGTCGACTGGTACTCTCCCTAAGCCTAAAAGTAAACATTTTTCACTTGACCCAGTCGACTGGTACAAGGACTCAATCGACAGGTAATTCAAAAATATGACCATTTGAGATGTAGGACTTGAGTATTTAATGCCCCAAACCTACCAAGTCAATGTCAACCGACCATATTGATTCAATGCTATATAAACCCACTTCAATGAGCATTTAAACAAGGAAGATAGCACATTCAAATCATCATATAGCTCATTAATTCTCAAAAGCTTTGAAAATTTTATTGTGAACCATTTCTCAAGCTTGTTCTTGAAAGAGAGATATTGTTCAGTTGTAAAAAGCATTCATTGCTATCCCTCTACCATTTAATTTACAGTTAATACAATTTATTGTAAAGAGAAAGAGTTGGTGTAACTCCTAGAGTGTTTAGGATTAAACAATTCGATTGTAACTTCCGTGAAGAAGAGATTATTGTAAGGTTTGTGCAATACCTGTGAAGTTTTACCACTAAAGTTTAGTGGATTACTTCAAGGAGGTTCCTTGAAGAGAGTGGATGTAGGGTTAGAAGGAATCCGATATTGCCGAACCACTATAAATAGAGTTTGCATATTCTCTTCCTTAACTCCTTTACTTTCAAGCATATTATTTGATTGTGTGCTTTGTGTATTTAACTATTTAAAAACTTGCAAGTTAATTAGTAAAAGTTTTTAAACCCCAATTTACCCTCTATTGGGTTTGAACCTCGGTTTACAGGATCTAAGCTACATGACATATAAAATTATATAAGACATAAAATACTAAGTTAAAAGTCAAACCATGTTTATCACATAGAGTAAGGTGATTTAAACATCGTGTCATCACCTATTTCAAGTTACGAGGAATACCATGACATATATCTAAATAAAAAGAAATTACTAACCGTTAGAAATGATTTTATAGAGCCACATGTAGGACTTTGTTGTTGCCCTTAGAGATCCTTTTCAACTCATTTAGATTAATGAAACTTGAAGCCTTGGACTTGCTCTGGAAGATAACCAATTACAATGAGAGAGTAAATGAAATTTGGCTTGTGTTTTGAATGTGATGGTGTTGATTTTTTGAGAGCCCGATGTATTACCCAATCTAACCAAAAATGAACCCCAAAAGACTATTTTCTACAAATAGAAATTGCTAGAGTTTCAGCTAGGTGTGAAGGATATGTAAAAATGGGTAAGTATATATAGGATAATTAGAGGGGGGAGATATGAATGGTGGTTAATTTGTGATTGAAGAGGTCATTGAAACATCGTCAGAAGACAATTCTGTAATGACTTCATCAATCAAGGGGGACAAGATCACAAGAAAGAAGTTGGAGATTAAAGTTGTTGTATGTGTAATGGTTGCGAGCTGATCAGTTCAGTCAACGAGCCGATTGGTTCCTTGACCGAACTGATTGGCCCAAATCATGGACCGATTGGCCCAATTGACCTAGACAAACCTTTGGTCTGGGTTATCGGGTTTTAGCACTGGTTTTAGGTCTAGTTAACAATACCCTGATTCTTTTTTTTTTTTTTCTAGATCTGAGCATTTTAAAATCGAATTCTTATCATTGGACTCCACACGTGGCCCAATCTAAAATTTGAAATGAAGTTTGGTGTTTATAATTATATATTCCCCTCTCTTTGAATCTCTCAGAGATCCTTGTTAAACCTATCAATTTATAACTTAGCATTGCCAACATAATACTTATTTCTGTGTTGTAGGTTTTTCCTACAGCCACAAAGATGCTTTGCCCATTTAAACATTGGGAACCCTCTGATTTCTTCAGCCAAACCCTCCTTAATAACTTTGCCACACTCATCAAACTCAAGCCATCTAGACTCAAATTTAAACCAACTATTGGGACCTCTAAGGACCATATAGGAGTCGATCAGCAAAGGCACATGATCAGAACCACTTGAGACTTCATGGAAAACCACAGTTCTTGGGAAGGCCTCTCTCCATTCCATATTAGCCATAACCTTATGATCAATCCTCTCCCTTACATTCCCTTCCTCACAACGCTTGTTAGACTAAGTGAAGTTTTTCTTTTGAAACCCCTAATCAACCAGATGACACTAATTAAAAAAAATCATGAAAATCCCGCATGAGACTGGTTCTTGCTAGACAATTACTTTGCTGTTTAGCTTGACAATAGACAGCATTAAAGTCACCACACACCATCCATGGAACCATATCGGTAGGCTTAAAGAGAGCCAACTTTCTCTACACTGCAACCCTCTTTGCGTGAACTGATTGCTAAATACCTTTATGATCAGGTTTCGTAACAATGCAATTCATAAAGTACCTTGAGGAGTCCAAAAATTTTATTTGGACATTATCATTCCACCATAAAGCAAGCTCGCCCCTAATTCCAATGGAATCAACATAAGTAGAATAAGAAAAACCACAACTCCTACGAATTCTTTCCATACTACCTATTTTTATTTTGTTTCATTTAAGTAAACCATACTAGGGCTATTCTTTCTTACTAGCTCTAGCAGAGATCTAACTATCAAACGTTGCCCAAGCCCTTGACAGTTCCTAGCTAGAGTCCTCATTGATCTCTTTGTAGCTATTAGTCAGCCTCCACTGCCATATCGTTAGATAAATTGTTACTAACACCAATATAATGAGATAGTACTAGAGCATTACTAAAAGAAATAAAATCCTTTTTGTGAACCACATCGAGTTCAACTGAACCAACAATAGTATTCGTATTGTTATTACTTCCAGTGTGGGCAACATGTGATCTGACCAATTTTTTCCATTTTACTCTTTTGGGGGAATGGTGGAAAGGTGTGGAATTATGCTCTATAACAAACTGGCTTAATCCTTGTGAATAGGCTTCAATACTTGTAGAAGGAAAAGTTAAACTAGGAGAAGAGATATGGGTAGGTAAAATAGCACCCAAATAAGAATGGGGCAAGGTGACAACAGTAGAGATAGAGTTTGGGTTTAACATTTTTTATTTCTTACTGGGGTGAGGGAAGAAAATGTCTACAGGCTTCCTTTTGTAGGGGTTAAGTAGGTTTTAGGCTTGGGCTTCATCAATACATTCTATTGGAATTAATGTAACAGATGGGCTAGGAGTAATAATGGGTCTTACCTCAAAATGAGTGGAAGCCCATTTAGCAGAAACAACTTCCTTCGTCTTGACTGTAAAAGCCCCTTGGCCCATAAGATTTCATGAATTAAAACAATCTTGCTTAGTGCTAGGCGTGAGCTTTAGGTGGTGAAGCACATTAAATGCATTTTAGATGATCCCTCTAACAGAGATACGCTGTGGCTTGGAGCGACAATAGTGGCCTGAAGCTCTAAACCACACACAACAGTCATTGCAAGAGAATTAATGTCATGTATACTTGGCCTTGAATGCACCAAACTACTTTTCAAAAATGACTTAGTCAAGGGTCTAGCAAAGTTGTTCCTAGAACACGTGGCCATCTCTGATTCTTTGCTACACTGTCCTTTCCGGTTCTAGACCTATCCCACTTACTTCACGATAAAATTAACCGTCCTAGGGCGCATTCCGTTAGCCACCTCTATTCGCCTTGCGAAGTCTTAGCACCAAATTTTGGCTAGGTGGTCTTTGATTGGGTAGGAAACTTGCTACCTGATAGGACGATCTTCTTCTTAGGAGGTGGCTCGCACCTAGTGCAGAACCCATACCGTTGAGTTTGGACTCTAACATCGTCACCATTCACTTGAATAAACGGACAATGCTTCATTACATTGCCAAGTCTTTCACAACTATAGCAAAATTTTGGAAGACGTTCGTACTTAATGTGAGCCCAAGTAGGATGAAGAAGATCTCTTATACCATTAAACCCAATTTTCAAAGGTTCTCAGATATCAAGTTCCACCTTAATACGCAGAAATATATGAATATTCTTAGCCTCTTATAGACTTAGATCAACCTCCAAAAGCCTTTCAAACATTCTACAAATCTTCTTAGTATTTTTTATATTCATTGGATTGAAGGGTAACCATGGACTTGTATAAAAAAATAGGGCGGTGGTTTAAGGGTGAGCAGATTTCGATTAAAACTGAATACAGAACCGCACGGTTCGGTTTTTAAAATTCGATGTGATAAATTTGATTTTTCAATGTTTTACTGTTCGTGCTTTTATTAATTTCGGTTTTTCGATGATCAGTTTGGTACAATTTATTTTCAACCATACCGAAACAAAGCACTGAATTTAATTTGCTATAGGTTCACACACAGTGCCCTAAGTTCCCTAACCAAAACACCAATTCTGAAATCAAATCCCTAACCAAAACATCGTCTTCTCTCTCTCATCTCTCCCCCAACCTCCACACCACAGTTGACAAGCCTCAGTACTCACTTCACTAGTCACGACCATTGCGTCTTAGTCAATCAATCCTCCTTCTCGTCATCTCGGTCTCCCGTCTGGCCGTCTCTGGTCTACCATCTCCCTCATCGTCTCCCTTTAGTTTCTCGACTCTTTCCCTCACCATCTCTCCCTCTCTGTCTCTCACCGGCTTTCTTTCTTTCACTGGTTCTCTTTCCCTTACCGGTTCTCCCTCTCTGTCTCTCACCGAATTTCTTTCCCTCACCGACTCTCATTCTTTGTCTCTCATTGGATCTCTTTCCCTCACCAGTTCTCTTTCCCTCATCGGCTCTCTCTCTCTCTGTCTCTCACCGGATCTCTTTCCCTCATAGGTTCTCTTTCCCTCACTAGCTCTCCCTCTCTGTCTCTCTTTCCCTGGCCGTCTCTTTACACAAGTTACAACTAACTTAATAGAACAAGTAAGTTTTATTTTGTAATCTTTTTCCTTTTTTCCTTAAATTTTTGGTATAAATCATCCTTAATTTTTTTTTTTCAATTTTGTTCCCTGTGCAGTTGCTTACAGGCCTCTAGACCTAGTTGCAGTCCTCAGTCCTTTGTGTTCTCCTAGTCCTCATCTTCTTCTCTCTCTCGTCACAATTTCTGGTAAGGATGAACAGTTTGACACAGTGATAATTATCACCACGTTATTATGTGTTTTTTAATGCTTTTTTGAATGATTGGTTAGCTTCCCATTGATGTTTCTTTTTATTCAATAAGCGTGCAAAATCTAATTTTATTAATTGTTATCAATGTATTTTCTTACATTAATTTTCTCTTTGACTAAACAAATAATCATGTTTTCCCCCACTGTTATCACTGTAGATTCTTGTCATTGATAAATATGTTTTTATTTACTCAATTTTTTTATTTCCTTATTTTATTTAGATTTTGCTTATGTTAGATTGCAACAACTATTTAAAATCCTGATAACAGCTATATTCATGTTCATATAGATTCTTGTATAGTAATGGTATTTGGAAATTAATTAATTTCCATATATATCAGTATTCTTGAAACCAAATCCAGAAGAATAGATGTTGCCTACTGACTTTATAAATGAAAACGAAAGCTACTTTGAAAGAACTTCTGAAAGTGTACGATGAGAGTTATGATTTGATTGAAGACGATAATTAGGATTTTGAGAGAAGTATAAAGATTACTGCATAATATTTTAAATTATTAAAATACTTATTAATTATATATGATAATAAAAAAGTGTTCTTTAATTCCATATATATCATTATATCTTTTGTTAAATATACGAGGATGATTATTGTTTGTATATATGAGCTCCCAGCTTTCTCCACGTCTCTCAATGGTGGTCTTTTCTGTCCTAAAAAAATCTGAAAACTGCTCTACCTGTCCTGTCAATCTTGATAAGTTATTATGATATCTCTTTCTCTATGTGTTTTTGGGGTTAGTATTGATATCTTCAAATTTAGCTGCTGCAACTCTTTTTGGGGATCGTTGGCTTGTTGATTGTTTGTTGTTGATCTAGGTTGTCATATTTTGCTGATGGTTTTGTGTGTCAAATGTCTGATATTACTCAATAGCATAATAGGTTTCCTATTTTGGTTTTGGGATCATGCACTGTTTTATCAAGGGTATATTTGTGATGATGATAAATGTTTAATCCCGTCTCACTATGAGACCTTTCATAGTCTGGCGAATATAATATGATGAGGTAAAAAAATATGATGTGTTTTTTTTTGTGATTCACATGTTGTTTACAAAGATATCTATAATTATCTTTTCTTTCTTTAGTGTTGTTTTGGTTACGCCAAAAACATAACGCGGTTATTGTAGTACAGTTTTGGGGTGTCGATTCCACAGAGAAACAAGTTAAGTACAACAGAAGGTGTAAACCTCAACACAAACGATAAAATATTAAAAGGATAAAATCTGAGTTGTTTTGAGGAAAGGGTAATTTTGTAAATAAGTTTAAAATTAAAATGACAACAAGGTTCCGAGAATCCTCCCTAGGTTCGTTGCTTTAATCCAAACTTGATTCAGTTGTTTTTATCTCGATTACAGGTTTCACATCCCAAACAGGCAATCGGAAAATATTCAATTAAAGCACATTTATAAATTCTAATGTAATCGCTATAAATTATTCTTTACTTTTTAACACACATGACCTAACTTATAAATTATCAAGAGACGACGATATATCTAAAATGACGATACCGCAGCAATGGACAAATCTATAAAAGAGATCTACCGGACTCAATCACACCCAAACAGGTACACATAAGAAAAGTCTGACTGAACTTATATGGAAAAAAAGCATGCAACCACTGGAGTTATAATAAATCTACTAATTAAATTAAGAATAAAACATAACAATATTTAATGAAAATAATTTCAACTACAACCGAATCAAATAAAGGAAAATAAGAACAACTACACCTAGGGATTCATCCCTTCGCCTTGCTTGGAGATTAGCCGGCCATGGGGCTCATGCATCCTCGAGTTGCCTCCGGCCTCCCGACGATCATCTCTCCCGACCTTCAAACTTTAAACTTCGGGTTCTTCCTAAAGGCCTTTTAGATTGCTCCTAAAGGCCCTCTGGATTCATCCCCGATTGATTGATGATTTCAGCTGAGCAGAGTGGGTCTTTATACAGGCAAACTCCCGGAATGCTATGTGTTATCTAGCCAATGTGGGATACTGTCCGGGTGCGCTCGATCGCAGCCCGAGTGCGATTGATCGCACATGCGCTCGATTGCGGCTTGTGCGCTCGATCGCATATGCGCTGCAGAGTACCTTGCTCGATGTGGGATGTGCGCTCGATCGCATTGCTTGTGCGCTCGATCGCAATTCAGGCAACAATCCATCTTGTCCTTCCAGAAGCATGGGATCTTGGTCTTTTAAGCAACGATCGCTTCTTTTTCTCTTTTAAACTTAAAGTACCTGTAAATTACACTGAAATAAGTCAGTGGTCCAATAATATTACTTTAGAGTTATTAACATATAAAAGCACAATAAAGACCGAGATCAATCCTAAAATGCTAACAATTAACCACTGCTGAGAGGTATTTTATGACTCTCATCACATTCAACCCCCAACTAGCTTATTGCTAGTCCCTAGCAATTCAAGCGAAATTAAGAGATGAATTCTATGGTGGGAATCAAAGTAAATGAAAAGCAATATTAGTGTTAACCAAGAGTAATTCACATTTTGTCTCAAAATTTGCACACAACACACGGCACAAAGAATCATTAAATTTCACCCAAATCCAAAAGTGATTCAAACATCAATCTTAAAATCGTTATTGACTCTTAAAATCCATCTTACCACAATCCATTTATCCAAACATCCGGATGATTTTATGCATAAGATTCGTGAATACAAGTCTTGGCCTCTAAAACATGATAAATTTTGTGGCATCAATCACAAAAACAAGCTCCATATGCTTACATTTCAAACCACTCTCCACTATTATAGAAAAATCACACTACATTGGATCAAAAGGTCTTTAATAAGCTTGTAACGTTAGACTAAGGTAAAGGCTAAGGAAGAATGGGAAAGATTCACAAATAAAAAAACTCAATCTCTTAGCTTTAAACACAATCACTTTAAGCACTTGATAACCTTTACTTCTATACCCAACTCTTTCAACTATTTTTCGAGCATTTCTTTCAACAAATCACCATTTTTTCTTTTCTTTTTCTTTCTTTCTTCTTTCTTTCTTCTTTCTTTCTTCTTTCTTCGCCATAACCCATTTTTTTTTTTTTTTTGGCACATAACCATTCACACTCTTTTTCATCATTTTTTTTTCCTTATCTTTTCCACAACCCCCAACTTAACTCCTTTAATGTACTTGGGTTGCGGTAGTGATATTTTTTTTTTTTTCATATTTCCACCCTTACTCCTTTTAAGTAATTCTCACAACATGTGTATAACTAAGTTCTTTTAAAAGAAAGGTAAGGATAAAAATATTTTTAGGCTCATAAAGGTAAGTAAATGATTTATCGAAAGAAAAAAGGCTCAAATTTTCTTTTCAAGAAAAAGGCTCAAATAGGTGACTAGTGATAAATATAGCAATGGTAGGTTTGAAAGGCTCAAACGGTTCAACAATGGCCTATATCATATCCTAAGTAGTGTGCATTCTAGGAATTCGTCTCAAGTGGTTATCAAGTAAGTTCTAAAGCTTGTCGAGACCGCAAAAATATTCACAAAATAATCACACATAAAACTTTTCTAAATGTTTAAGACTAATCATACAACCTTACCACAAACTAGAGTCTCAAACCAGATCAAGATTGATACTTAAATTAATTTCAAACCGAAGCAAGATTTAACTACTTCTGAATGCTATATGCTATCTCAATTAAGTTTTATATCATTGACATGTAAATTGACTCTAAAGCTAACACAAAGCATGCTAAACACAAAACAAAGATGGCACCAAGCAGTTCAATGATATGCAATAAGAAATGTATATCTTCCACCCCCAACTTAAGATAAGCATTGTCCTCAATGAAAAAGTAAAAGTTAAGGAAACTCCCTTTTTAACCAACGGTGCATGGAGTTGAAAGTTGTGCACGATCATTTGAACTGCTTCGTTTATTTATCCCTGAAAAATAAATACTAAAGCAAAATTGGAAAACAGCAAAATAATAATAATAAACAAGAAAAAGAAATATGAAAAATAGTAAAAGTAAAAGGATACGTTGTGGGCTGCCTCCCACGAGCGCTAAGTTTTACGTCTTCAGCCAGACGCTCTTATTCCCTCCTCGAAAAGCATAGGTTGAATGCATTCGCCGCTGCTGCACTGCCAAATTCGGTGCCTCTATGCTTTTGGGGGGCCTTAAGGATATCATCAGTAACATCCATAAATGTTGGCTCGATATATGCTTTGGTGAAGCCATGGGTGAAGGTGGACTCTAATGGATTAAGGTGCTGGACCTTTTCCATGAACGAGTCCATCATGTATGCTTGTACATGATGGCTTTCAGCCACATCCTCTGATTTTTTCGTTGTTGGGATGTGTACTGATTTACCACCAAGTGTCTCAATGGCATTCACCTCCTCCAAATTCTTTTGTGCTAGGTGTTGACCATGGGGTGTGGACTGAGCTTGAGAAGGGAACTTACCTTGCTCAGTCACACTCAAGTAGCTTATCAATTTGGACACTTAGCTCTTAATTTTTGTATGCTCTTCCATCACCTGCGTAAATAATCCCTTAAACCTTTGGTTTGTCTTACCTTGTGCCTCTATAAAGGCCTGTAAGGTGTCTTCTAGTGAGTTCCTAGAGGATGAGGGTGCATGATAAGGTGCAGGGGATGATCTAGGGGGTTGTGCATGCTGGTTTTCAGATTTTCAGCTGAAGTTGGGGTGATTTCGCCACCCCGGGTTATAAGTGTTAGAGAAAGGTGCAGGAGGCCTCTTGTACATGCCTAAGGCATTACATTGTTCCTCATACGCCCCTCTCATATCAAAAAATGTGGGGCACTCTTTGGCGAGATGATCTACCCCGCCACACACAAAGCACGGCTCTAAAGACTCGGCATGATTAGCCACAAGTGTTTGTTTTGAGCCTTTAGTTTTAAATGCATCAAACTCTCTAGTGAGCATCTCGACCTTGGCTCTAAGGTTATCCTCTACCCTAAGATGGTAAATTCCACCACCATTTGGGTGCCCTATAGGTCGTGACCTATTTGTGCTTTCAGTAGCACTAGGTCCAGTCCAAGTATGAGCTTTTTCAGCAAGCTCATTGAGGTACTCTATGGCCTTATCAGAATCTTTCTCTAAAAACCCACCATTACACATCATCTCTACGAATTGGCGCTCTCTATAGGTAAGTCCCTCATAGAAATAGCTCACTAAGCGCCAACTCTCATACCCATGGTGGGGGCACATACTCAATAACTCCTTAAATCTTTCCCAATACTGATATAAGGTCTCACTATCCTTTTGTGCAAAGGTGGAGATTTGCCTTTTCAAAGCGTTGGTCTTATGTTGGGGAAAGTATTTGTTAAAGAAAACCCGAGTCATCTCAGTCCACGACCCAATAGATCGTGGTCTAAGTGAGTATAGCCAACTCTTGGCTCTATCCTTCAAAGCGAAAGGAAAGAGCTTAAGTTTTATAATGTCATGAGTTTCGTTTTGACTATAAAAAGTCGCAACTACTTCCTCAAACTCTCTAATGTGCACATATGAGTTTTCATTATCCAAGCCATGAAATATAGGGAGTAATTGAATCATCCCTGGTTTAAGATCTTGATGGCGAGTATTGACTGGAAACATGATACATGATGGTATGGCTGTGCGTGTAGGGTGGAGGTAATCCTGAAGTGTCCTAGCAACATTCTCATTATGGTTATCGGTCATGTTAACAAAGTCCTCTAGATTCTCACTTGGGTTTTCTCTATGGGTTGATCTAGGCAAGATTTCACTATCAGACTCGGAATGAGAGGGTAATTATAGCTCAGGTTCTCTAATGAATCTACCTTGCAGATCTCTTGTCTAAGCATGCACCAAATGAATTAGAGAGGAAATAAAAGAAATAAAACAAGAATTTTTTTTTCTTCTTTTTTTTATTTTATTTATTTAATTATTTTAATTATTTTTATTTTTTACTGTCACACTCAAAGTTGACAAGCTTCCTTGTACTTAAGCGCGTTTCTCTAGCAACGGCGCCAAAATTTGATTACGCCCAAAACATAACGCAGTTATTGTAGTACAGTTTTGGGGTGTCGATGCCATAGGGAAACAAGTTAAGTACAACAGAAGGTGTAAACCTCAACACAAACGATAAAAGATTGAAAGGATAAAATCTAAGTTGCTTTGAGGAAAGGGTAATTTTGTAAATAAGTTTAAAATAAAAATGACAACAAGGTTCCGAGAATCCTCCCTAGGTTCGTTGCTCTAATCCTAACTTGATTCAGTTGTTTTTATCTCGATTGCAGGTTTCACATCCCAAACAGGCAATCGGAAAATATTCAATTAAAGCGCATTTATAAATCCTAATGTAATCGCTATGAATTATTCTTTACTTTCTAACACACATGACCTAACTTATAAATTATCAAGAGACGACGATATATCTAAAATGACGATACCGCAACAATGGACAAATCTATAAAAGAGATCTATCGGACTCAATCACACCTAAACAGGTACACATAAGAAAAGCCTGACTGAACTTATATGGAAAAGAAGCATGCAACCACCGGAGTTATAATAAATCTACTAATTAAATTAATAATAAAACATAACAATATTTAATGAAAATAATTCCAACTACAACCGAATCAAATAAAGAAAAATGAGAACAACTACACCTAGGGATTCATCCCTTCGCCTTGCTTGTAGACTAGCCGGCCATGGGGCTCATGCATCCTCGAGTTGCTTCCGGCCTCCCGACGATCATCTCTCCCGACTTTCAAACTTTAAACTTCGGGTTCCTCCTAAAGGCCCTCTGGATTCATCCTCGATTGATTGATGATTTTAGCTGAGCAGAGTGGGTCTTTATAAAGGCAAACTCCTGGAATGCTATGTGTTATCTAGCCAATGTGGGATACTGTCCGGGTGCGCTCGATCGCAGCCCGAGTGCAATCGATCGCACATGCGCTCGATTGCGGCTTGTGCGCTCGATCGCATATGCGCTGCAGAGTACTTTGCTCGATGTGGGATGTGCGCTCGATCGCATTGCTTGTGCGCTCGATCGCAATTCAGGCAGCAGTCCATCTTGTCCTTCCAGAAGCATGGGATCTTGGTCTTTTAAGCAACGATCGCTTCTTTTTCTCTTTTAATCTTAAAGTACCTGTAAATTACACTGAAATAAGTCAGTGGTCCAATAATATTACTTTAGAGTTATTAACATATAAAAGCACAATAAAGACCGAGATCAATCCTAAAATGCTAACAATTAACCACTGCTGAGAGGCATTTTATGACTCTCATCATGTTTCTATCTGTTTTTATATATAAGTTATGCTTGGAATTGTATGATTTACATGTTGTTTTTCTTTTTTTTAGTGTTGTTTCTTTCTGTTTTGTACTAATAATTCAATCTAATCTAAATCACCTTCTAATTGCAGATATCGCAACATTGAAGATACGCAATGGCAATTAAGGAGGATCAAACTGAAACTAGCAATGCTAATGCCTCTTCAAATCTACCTCCGGGGTTCGAACATGAAGTATCTTCAAAAGAACCTTCTAAACAGAAAAAACGTGGAAGAAGAACTCATATGGATACTGATGCCTCTTCAAATCCACCTAAAGCTACCAAAAAAGCAGTAGAGCTAAGGTCTAAAGTTTGGGCACATTTCAAAAAAGTTGAAGAGGATGGTAGAGCAAAAGGTGAATGCAACTACTATTCTAAAAGATATTGTGCTGATGATAAAAAAATGGCACCTCACAACTTAAGCAACATGTGACTAAATGCAAAATATTTCCTCATACTATAGAATCTTATCAAATAGAGTTAGTACAAATGAAAATATAGGGAGATAATGATATGGATAGGAGTGTTAGCATTATAAATTTGATCAAGAGGTTCTTAGGAAAACTGTGATGCACATGATAAATGTTGATAAGTTGCCATTTAAGTTTGTTGAAAGTGAAGGGTTTAAGCATGTGATGTGTACTGCATGTCCTAGGTTCCATTTACCATCTAGATAGACTGTTGCTAGGGATGTTTACCAATTTTATGAAGAGGAAAAGTTGAAGTTTAAACATTTTTTGAAAATATCTTCTCAAAGAATCTTTCTTACCACTGACATATGGACTTCCATACAAAGAATCAATTACATGCTTCTTATTGTCCATTTTATAGACAATGATTGGAAATTGAGGAAAATGATACTAAGTTTCTGTCCAATTACAAGTCATGTGGGTGATGCCTTAGGTAGAGCAGTAGAGAAATGTTTGATGGATCGGGGAGTCTATAAAATTTTATGATCACTGTAGATAATACCTATTCAAATAATGGTATAGTCGATCACTTGAGGAAAAAAATTGCTCAATTGGAAAACTACAATAGCAAAAGGGGAATATCTTCATATAAGGTGTATTGCCCATATTATCAATTTGATTGTGGGTGAGGGGTTGAATGAAATGAATGAGTTTGTTGCTCGTGTTAGGGCTGTAATAAGATATGTGAGGCAATCTCTAACTAGGTTTCAAAAATTTAAAGAATGTGTTGTGCTTGAAAATATAGATTGCAAAGCTAGTTTGTGTCTAGATATTTGCACTAGGTGGAATTCCACATATTTGATGTTGAACGTTTCTCAACAATATGAGACTGCATTTGATAGGTTTGAGGAGTTAGAGAATGAATGTATGGTGAGTGAACTTAACACAAATGGAAAAGGGATGCCAAATGCACATAATTGGAGTGAAGTTAGGAGGTTAATTGGGGGGGGGGGGGGGTTTAAAACATTTTTATGAGTGAACTTTACGGGTCTCAGGGTCTTTGTATATCACATCAAACACTTTTTTAATGAGATTTGTGAGGTTGATTGCCTATTACGATCATCGTCAAACACTAATGATCTTGAATTGAATGATATGACTAAGAAAATGAGGCTAAAGTTTGACAAGTATTGGGGAAACTTTGAAAATATGAACAAATTGATTTATGTTGCGGTTGTGCTTGACCTTCGATACAAATTGGCATATGTGAGGTATGTTCTTTCTCGAATGTTTGAAAGTTTGAAATGTGTGGAGATGGGAGATCAAATGAAAGATATCACATATAAAATGTTTAATGAGTATAAGGCTATGATGCTACCTCAATATGGTGAAACTAGTGTGGAAAATCAAAAATCAAGTACTGTTGTGGAACCTGGGAAACAAGTATTTATGAACATAATATAGTTGAAGTTCTACAACAAGACAGGAGGCGTGGATAACAAATCTGAGTTGGATAGGTATTTGAGTGAGGATATTGATAAGCATAGTGATGACTTTAATATTTTGAAGTGGTGGAAACGCAATAGTGCAAGATTTGAAGTCCTCTCACAAATGGCTTGTGATGTGTTGGCAGTTCCTGTCTCTATGGTTGCTTGTGAATCAGCTTTTAGCACGGGAGGACGTGTTCTTGATCCATTTAGGAGTCCTGTCTCCTAAGATAGTATAAGCTCTTTTATTTGCTTAATATTGGACTCGGGGTTCATTTAATCAAGTTAATGTTAAGGAAACATTGGAGAATGTTACTAGAAGTGAGGATGATAAAGAAACTTTCTTTCTATGGTTTTTTTAATTATTTTCTTTCAGAAATTTAATTGTTCTAAAAACAATGTTCATATTTCTCTTTTTCTTTCTTTTCCTTCAGAAATAGCAAGATATAGAATTGCAAAAGACATTTGAATGCCTTGAAACAAGTGGTGATGATTTGAAAATGTTGGTAAGTCACTAAGTCATAGTTTTCTACTCTTCTTGTATTGGCTACTGTTGTTGCAAATATCCACATAAATTAATGAGCAAATAATTGAATAGTTTTACTTGCAAGTGCACAAGGTCAACAATAGCATAGTGTGCAAATACGAGATCATCTCCACAAGGATTGGTGAATTTCGTTTTAGAATCAGTTTCACAATATAAAATGATAGAAATAAATATTGAGTTTAGATTGATAATTATAAGAACATAGAGTTTTAATATCCACCACTAATCATACTTTCCCAATAAGTAGTGTGTCAATGCTCTAGCCCTACCATGAATACCTTAATGTTTGTCAACCTAAGGGTTTGGTCCGCTCTTTAGGCTATTGATCTCCCTAAGCAACGAGTTAGGCATGGTGTATACTCTAACTCTTCTCTCTCTTAAAGGATTCAACATGGTGTATATTGAGTTGTTCCTTACGAGAGAATAAGATTTATGGAAATCGACAACCACACGAGACCTAAGGCATGGTATATACTCCCGGTTTCCCATGTTAATTAACTCAAGAACCCCGACATGGATTTCTTTTGTTACTATTGTCAGACCCAGACTCGGTCATCCAAATTGATCTAACTAACTAATCCATACCACATGCATACGTTGATAAGACAAACACATATGAGGAATTAAATAAAATAGACATTAATCAATCAAAGCATCATAACACAGCTATTTGCAAAGGTAACAATGCTTATATAAGGAAAAGCATAATTAGGGCTTCAATCGAGCCTTATTTAGAAGTTAGTTACACATGTTTGTGATGCTAACCATCTTCATAATGTAAAATAAATAGAAAAGAATAAACCCGAAAAAATACTGTGGAGAAGATTCGTCAATGCATCTCCAAAGCTTACAACTGAAAGGCATATAAAAAGTTAAGTTTCTATGTTTTACAGGCCTATTTATAAGGTTCTAAAGACACCTCGAAACTCTAATTTCTAAAACAAGAACCGGACTCTTCTTTCCAAAATTGGCTCTGTCATTTCACTGCATGTGTGCGCTCGAGCCCATGCTTTTGTGCTCGAGCACCTTCTATGTGTATGCACGAGTGCTTGTGCGCTCGATCACACTCTTTTGTGCTCGATCGTACTTGGCTGCTTCTAGGACTTCCAGTTTTCTTTCTTAGAGTTCCAAAATGCTATCTTTTCTCCAAAAACCTATAAAAACACAGAAAACACAAAAATGAAGTAAAACATAATAAAATATGTAAACAAATAGCTTAACAAATGTAAATTAAGGGGCTTAAATATGAATATTTAAGCACTTATCACACCCCCATACTTACACATTGCTAGTGCCTTAGCAATACAAAATGAAAAACTAACTGAAAAATCATATCAAAGATAAATTCATCATTCATGATATCTAAAAATTTGGGTTGCACATAAAACCATGATATTTATTCATGAGCAAGCTTAAAATATAAACACATCTTCGTACTGAATAAAAGCTTTAAAACCTAATTACTTACTCTATGCTGGTTAAAGCATCACAAGTCTGTCTTAGTGTGTGGTGAATTAGCACATAAAAGATGAAGCTTTCAAATAACTTCAATGTATAGTAACATCCATCGAATTTCCTATCAGAATGAACAATAATAGCATAGTTTTATTTCTTTCTTTTTCTTTTATTATGAGATTTTTGCCACGTTGAGTTCCCTTAAGCTTTCTAATTGACCCATGTAGCGAGTGTTTAGCCAATGACTCCCAAACCAGATGGTTTTAGGGCATTAGGTGTAAGACACCCCTAAGGACTTACTAACTCGAGTAAAAAAGACTACAAAACTAACTGGTTGCTACCAAACAAAATTCCCACCTTTTGACGTGAACACTCACTGCTTACTGAGGCAAGAGGTCCAGTTACTCAATGGAAACTTTATTTAATGATCATTATAAGCACAATTCCCATCTTTTGACATGAACACTCACTGCTTACTGAGGCAAGAGGTCCAGTTACTCAGTGGAAAGTTTATTTAATGATCATTAGGAGCATTTTGTTTTCTCATTTTGTGTAAAAAAAAATTTCCATTTTTCTATGCCAAGGTGTTCTTCTAACAAGTTATCCGATTACGATTAGGCCATGGAAACATACACATAAAAATTATGTCATACCCCACATAATTATGTGCTAATGTGTTCGTGTCAGATTTAGATCAAACTTGTGAATTTTTAAATGTCTTGAAGCAAGTAATTAAACTTTTAAAACTTTATTATTAGCCCATGTGTTCTAGATTTTAAGCTTACTGATGAAATCTTATCATAATACTTGTTTAAATCAATGAAAATTTTCAAAACAATATGAACGTGCATTTATCTTTTCAGTAATACTAAAAAAACAAACTAGGACAGAGTGTGTGAATGTGTCTCCCATACCCCCAAATTTAATATACACATTGTCCTCAATATGTGAGTGACATGGAAAGATCTGACCTGGGAAATGGAAAACTAGATGGATGGAATGGCTTGTAACACACCCTCAAACTTGAACTGATGCACCCACTTTGTCCCTGAAAAAGAAAAACAAACGTAATACCAAAAAACAAGTGATACTAATAATAAGTAGTTATAAAAGTAAATACTAACAATAAATGTAAAAAAAATACTAAAAATAAAAGGATATGCTATGGGGTGCCTCCCATGAGCGCTAAGTTTTACCTCTTCAGCCAGACGGTGCACCTGTCTCACTGCTGGTCTTCATATGGTGCAGTTGATGAGGTGTCAGGGGTGGGAGGTAGTCGATCAAGAATGGCCTGAAGCATCACCTTTTGCCTTGCAAAGCGTGCCTCTAAGCCATCGATGAGCTGATGCACTAGTAATGTCGCCTTCCTATCCTCCCGGCGAATGTCAGAGAGCTCATATCGAAAAGAGGACAGCTCCTCAAGAAGGTGTTGGTACTCGGTGGATCCCATGTCCGACTAGTCCTCGTCCCAAGTATGGCTCTCTGTGGGATGCTCGGTGTCCACGGGATCATCCTCCACCCTCTCAGCAGCAGGTGTAGGCTCTCAAGGTCTTCTGGGCATGTGGGACTGGCTCAAGGTCCACTGAACCTTCCCAAAGAATGGGTGCTCCTATACTGGTCCATCAATGGAGGAGCCCATAATCCCCTTCTTCTTAAGTAGGTAGCTGAGGAGGAATGGGAATGTGAGCCCCCATGCATTCGCCGTGGTAACCTGGCGCGCATGCACATGGTCTCGAAACTTATGTAGTTGACTCCAGATGACAGCTGGGATGGAGTACCAATGGCCTCTGTGGAACGCATATAAGGTCTGCAAGAACTGGTCCCTCCTCTGTGTCTTGTGCCCCAACAGGCAAACATTCCACTGGAGAATGGAATCTGTTGGGATTTTTCAAAGAATTAAACAGATGAAAAGTTCAGCATCAGCTCCAGGTTGTGCGCCATGACACAGGTTGTGCACCACGGCTTCTAGCAAGTGGAGGAAGTCCTCCTTTAGGTGCGCACCGTGGCATGGACCAGCCGCACCGCGGCCTCCAGCAAGGCAGTAAGTTTCCCCTCTTCTGAGCCTCAGCACGAAGGACACCTGACACCAATTTTTTTAGCACTTTGAGATGGTGCGTTGGACTTGGTTAAAATGCACAGGATTACTTAGAAGCTTTGAGAGCCATAATTATTTGGTTCTTGAGATCTAAGGGTTGAGATTGATCTCAAAGATTGGATGAGGTAGTCGTTACTCTATATAAAGGGTCTTCTAATAACAAGTGAAGACATCATCATAATCATCGCAACAAGAGTGAATGACATGTGAATGTGTGTGAAATAGAACACATGGTGTGTGAGAGTGCAAAGACACTAAACACAAGAGAGACTCATTTAAGAGAGGTTGGTTGTTTAGAGAGAGAGTAGTATAGATTGGGGATTCAAGGGCTTTGTAATTAGAATTTTCTTGGGGAAATTTCCAAGGAAACACATAGTCCTTATCACTTTCTTTTTCTCTTCTTTTGTTCTTCAAGAACAAGAGGGTTTTTGAAGAGGTGTTGCTGTAATTGTAAGAACTCCATTGATTTAGTGCAGAGAGCTCGGATGAGATCACGGGGACGTAGGCACATTGCCGAACCTCGATAACAATTGCTTGTGTTCTTTCTTTGATTGTCTGATTGCTGTTTATTACAAGTCATTCTAGACTTGGGTGTTTGGAAAGATCACAACCTAGGATTCCGTAAGAAAGTGATTTTCCAATAGTGGTATCAGAGCTCAGTTTCAAGAATCAAAGGATTCTTTGGTGGTGATACAGTGGTATCAGAGCTTTGGACAGCGGGTATCAGAGTTGAACAGGGGTCAACTGAGCAAGATTCCAAGAATCAAAGAAAACTTCTTGCGTGATTCAAGAACGGAATAGAGATCAAGATCTGATCTTGTTCTTGAGGTTCAAGAATGGTGTTAAGATCAAGATTTGATCGTGTTCTTGAGATTTAGAAGTTGGAAAGCAATTGTGGGTGCTGCATGAATCTGGGATTTTTTTTCCGCAAGATGGGTTCAAATTTCATTGTTGAGTAGTTTGATGGAAAGGGAGACTTTTCCCTTTGGAAGCGGAAAATCAAGACAGTTCTTATGCAACAGAAGGTGGACTTGGCGATTGGAGAAGATAACGGTTTTCCAGCAAGTTTCACGGAGGTCCAGCGGAATGAGATAAAGAAGATGGCATACAACACCATCTTTCTGCGCATGTCGGATAGTGTGAACAGGGAGTGTGGAGACTCAGAAGATCCAGCTGTCATTTGGAAGAAACTAGATGAGTTGTTTCTTACCGAGACTCTCCCTAATAAGATATATCTTTGTAAACGAATCTTTGCTTTGGATCCTGATAAAGCGTTGCAAGATAATCTTGATACCAAGATGAGGGAAGCATCAAGTGGATAAGGGTTATTCGTTAGAGGAAGGCCGACAACTCAGTATGGCAGCAACATACATGGCTACTACCGGGATAAACCATAAGGTAGAGGACAAAGTCATGGGAGAGCGCACTTTAAACTGAGATTTGGAGGAAAAAGAGGCTTCTACTACCGTAAGGAGGGTCATTTCAAGAAAGATTGCAAGAAGATGATGAGGGATGAGGGAGGAAGCCATACCAAGAATGGAGAGGCTTCGGTTGCCAAGGGAGAACAGCAAAATAATGATGTTCTTGTTGTGTGCTCAAATGTGAGCAAGGGGAAGGCAGCGAGAGATGGATCTTGGATTCTAGGTGCACTTATCATATGTGTCTTCACTGGGATTGGTTCAAGAATTTCAAGGAAACCGATGAGGGAAAGGTTTTCCTGGGGAATGATACTTCTTGCCAAGTGAGGGGCACGGGAGACATCCTGTTGAGGATGTTTGATAGAGTTACAAGGCTGCTGCGGAATGTGAGATATCTTCCGGAGTTGAGAAGAAATTTGATCTCATTGGGGCAGCTAGATTCCATGGGGTACACGTACAAAGCAGAGGGAGGAAAGATCAAGGTAACCAAGGGATCTTCGATAGTGATCAAAGCAGCAATGAAGGATGGTCTCTATGAGATTATCAGAGACACGAAAATCAAGGATCAAGCAGCAAGCTTAATGGCTGAGATGGATAAGGTAGCCCTTTGGCATAATCGCTTGGGACATATGAGTGAAAAGGGCCTGCAAGTTCTCAGCAAGAATGGTCTACTTGATGGTGACAAGGTAGAAAAACTTGATTTCTGCGAATGTTATGTTCTTAGGAAACAACATCGGGTCAGCTTCAACACCGAAGTGCACAAGTCTAAGGGCATTCTTGACTACATTCATGTGGATCTTTGGGGACCAGCAAGAATACCAACACAGGGAGGTAATCTTTACTTTCTGTCTTTAATTGATGATTATTCTAGAAAAGATTTGGTTTATTTGCTTAAAAATAAATTAGATGCTTTGAATAAATTTGTGGTGTGGAAAAAGCTGAAAGAAACTCAAACGGGCAGGGTAGTTAAGGTGTTAAGAACTGATAATGGCTTAAAATTTTTTAACAATAAACTTGATCAATTTTATAAGTTAAATGGGATTCTAAGACATAGAACGGTTGTGAAAATCCCCTTAGCAAAATGGAGTTGCTGAGAGGATGAATAAGACCCTTATGGAAAAGGTTAGGTGCATGATTATAGGATCCGGATTACCCAAATTTTTTTTGGGGGGAAGCGGTGTCTACTGCTGCATATTTGGTTAATAGATTACCTTCTAGGGTTGTCGACCTTAAGACTCCCAAGGAGATGTGGAGTGGAAAACCCCCTGAGTTGAATAAACTTAGGACTTTTGGGTGTGCTGCGTTTGCACATCAAAAAGATGATCAACTTAGCCCAAGGTCTAGAAATGTGTGTTTCTATGATATGGGGAAGGGTCTAAGGGGTATAGGTTGTGGTTCTTAGAACAAAAAGGATTTAAACTCATAATAAGTAGGGATGTCATTTTTAATGAGCATTTATTTCCCTATTTGGAGAAAACTAACCCTGCAGGGGATAGTGAGCAAACCAATTCGGTATTTGTGGAGTATAGCATCAAGGAAAATTCAGTTCAGGTATAGCAAGGAAGGCAAGAGAGTTCGGACCAGGTAGAGCCCATTGATGAATGCCAAGCTCAAGACACTCGAGATGAGGCTGAACTAGAAGGGGATGATACAGCAAGTCAGAATGACTATCAATTCACAATGGACCGGGAAAAAAAGCTAGTCAGACCACCTTTGAGATATGGTTTTGCAACTGCGAATGCAGCAGCTCCTTAGACAGAAGAAGGGATAAGTGAACCAGAAACTTACATTGATGTCATGGGATGTAAGGATTCGTCAAGATGGAAGCTAGCTATGGAGGAGGAAATGCATTCTTTGAGGAAGAACAACTCTTGGGAATTGATGCACATTCCAGGAAAACAGAGAGTTGTGGATTGTTAGTAGATTTACAAGATCAATGAAGGGAACCCTCTAGGAGATGAAATCTGGAACAAGGCTAGGCTGGTGGTGAAGGGATTCACGCAAAGAGAAGGTATAGATTTCACCGAAATATTCTCACTGGTTCATAAGGTGGAGGAAATGGTGAGTATCCTCATCTATGCTGATGATATGCTGTTAGTTGATAACAGTAGGGAGAGGATGAAAAAGTTGAAATCTCAACTCAGTTTGGAGTTCAAGAGGAAGGATCTTGGCCTTGCACAAAAGATCCTTGGGATGAGAATAATCCGTGAAAGGGAGAGAAACAGGTTGAAGGTTTCTCAATCTTTCTACATAGAAAAGATGTTGTCTAAGTTTTCTATGGAAGATGGTAAACCAGTGAAGATTCCCCTTGCTGGTCATTTCAAGTTCTCCAGCGAACAATTTTCTAGAAAGAATGTGGAGAAGAAGGAAATGGAAAAGGTCCCTTACTCTAGTGCGGTTGGATCAGTCATGTTCATGATGATAAGCACTAGACCCGACATTTCTCAGGCAATTAATGTTCTCAGCAGATTTGTGAGTAATCCCGGAAAGGGGATTTGGCTTGGGATGAAGTGGTTGCTGAGGTATTTGAAGGCTCAGTTGCAGCCGGTGGTAGCACTCTCAACAATCGGGGCTGAGTACATAACGACAACGGAAGCCACAAATGAGGCTATGTGGTGCAAAGGGTTGTTGGAAGAGTTGAAGGTCCTAAAAGAGCAGGTGGTGGCGTATTCGGATAGCCAAAATGCGTTGCACTTGTGTAGGAACCCAGTGTTCCATGAGAGGACTAAGCATATAGATGTTCGGTATCATTTCATTCGAAAAAATGTTACAAAAGGATGTATTCATGTGGACAAAGTCGCAACAGAAGAAAATCCTGCAGATTTAGGTACTAAAGTTCTACTTCTAAGTAAGTACCATCATTGCCTTGGACTTCTTAGGATTGGAGTCAGTTGATATGGTGACTCAAGTTGAGTTTGGATCCTGAGTTCTCTGCACAATGGGTTCGGGTTTAATTGCTTAGAAAAAGTTAGAGATTGTTGGGATTTGTCAAAGAATTAAATAGATGAAAAGTTCAGCATCAGGTCCAGGTTGTGCGCCGTGGCCTCCAGTAAGTGGAGGAAATCTTCCTTCAGGTGCGTGCCACGGCACGGACCAGCCACGCAGCGGTCTCCAGTAAGGCAACAAGTTTCCCCTGTTCTAAGCCTCAGCATGCCCTGTTCTGAACCTTAGCACGAAGCACACCTGACACCAATTTTTTCAGCACTTTGAGATGGTGCGTGGGACTTGGTTAAAACGCGCAGGATTACTTAGACTCTTTGAGAGCCATAAGTCTTTGGTTATTGAGATCTAAGGGTTGAGATTGATCTCAAAGATTGGATGAGGTAGTCATTGCTCTATATAAAGGGTCTTCTAACAACAAGTGAAGACATCATCATAATCATCTCAACAAGAGTGAATGACATGTGAATGTGTGTGAAATAGAACACATTGTGTGTGACAGTGCAAAGATACTAAACACAAGAGAGACTCATTTAAGAGAGGTTGGTTGTTTAGAGAGATAGTAGTATAGATTGGGGATTCAAGGGCTTTGTAATTGAAATTTTCTTAGGGAAAATTCCAAGGAAACACTTAGTCCTTATCACTTTCTTTTTCTCTTCTTTCGTTCTTTAAGAACAAGAAGATTCTTTAAGAGGTGTTACTGTAATTGTAAGAACTCCATTGATTTAGTGTAGAGAGCTTGGAGGAGCTCACGGGGACGTAGGCACATTGCTGAACCTCGATAACAATTGCTTGTGCTCTTTCTTTGATTGTCTGATTGCTGTTTATTATAAGTCATTCTAGACTTGGGTGTTTGGAAAGATCAAAACTTGGGATTCTGCAAGAAGGTGATTTTCCAATAGAATCCATGAGCCAGAGTAGTGGAGGCAACTTGGACCGGCTCCATACATTGTTGTGCCGATCAGTGTACTGCTCAGAACACATGTCCTCAATAATGGAGGACATGGGAAAGGGCTCCTACTGCTCCTCCATCTGGGTGTCCTCAGGAGGGGACTCATCACAACAGTGAAGGGCAGTTGCTATATCAGCAAAGGTCACATCTATATACTTACCCTGGACTGATGAGGACAAGACATCCGGCCTGCTGCAGTCGAATGACAGGTTCTCATAAAATTGGGTAATGAACTAGATGTAGGCAGTGGAGCATACAGGCTTGAACAGCCTCTTCAATCCCTGGTGCTTGAACTTTTGGACCGCCCATTGAGTGGCTTCCAAGTTCTTGAAGTCAGCGTCAATGCTGAATGTAGTTTCGAACAAGATCTCTCGTTGTTTGAAACTTGGTCGGGATGACTGGGCACGGCTGCCTGAGGCACGGGAGGTGGAGGCAACTTGTTTTGGCATTTGGGGTAAGTTTCTATCCAAATTACGCTCGATCACACTGATGTACGCTTGATCTCACTATTGTCCTAGGCTCGATCACAGATGTCTTCCGCTCGAGTGCACTGAGTCAAGCAAATGATCAAATAGGTTGTGAGCAACCTGAAAACCAGTTGAAAAGAGAGGACTCCGAAGTTGTTCTAACCCCTTGCAAATCACCCAAAACAACCATAGAACAAGAAAACCAAGTGTATACGCAAATAATTTTGGTTAGAATGTATTAAATCGGATTTATATATGCAATGTAGGGGGGAAATAGGAAACAGAATGTAAAAAGGAAAGAATGGAGTAGGGCTATGTACCGTACGGTGGGGAGGTGGCGTTTTATGGTGGTAGGGTGGTGATGATGGGCGGTGAGAGTGGGTGGTGAGAGTTTGAGTGTCGTAGCTAATAGCTGCTGTGCGAGAGAGAGAGAGAGAGGGAGAGAGAAAGTATAGAGTGAAAGTGTGAGGTGTGATAAGTGTATTTAAAATCAACAAGTGACTGTCTGCCCCGAATGCGCTCGATCGCACTTATGCACAAGTGTGTGCGTATGCATGCGCTTATGCACTATTGGGCGCATGGTGATTCTGTGCTCGAGTGCACTATAACATGCGCTCAATCGCAAGGGCAGACAGTACTAAATGACAAACTAGACTATGAACAGTTAGAAAAAGTGAAAAATAATAAAAATAAGAACAAAAGTAGAAATGTGCCATACTCAGTGGCCTTAGTACCACTGACCTTAATAGAGGTGCTTGAGCTACACATTTATCAAAGTCGAAACTGCTTAACCGCTCTCTATAGTAGCTTCAGTGCTACTCTCTTGGAAGGGGGCACTTAAAGTCAACCTCATGTGACTTAAGTGCTCTCGGTTCTGCTGCATACTGGACAGATTATAGTGCCAAATCTTCGTCTCTAGGTGGTAAGTTAATTTCAAGATATGGCTTGACTCTGTATCCATTTACCGTGAATGTCTGATTACCGTTTAAATCATGAATCTCCAAAGCACCATGGGGAAAGATCTTGGTGACCACATAAGGACCAAACCATCGGGACTTTAGTTTGCCTAGAAATAGTCTTAATCTTGAGTTGTAAAGCAACATCTTTTGTCCCATATGAAACACTTTCCTAACCAGTTGTTTATCATGATAGGCTTTTCTCCTTTCTTTGTAGAGCTTGGTGTTCTCATATGCATCATACCTTAATTCTTCCAGCTCATTTAAATGCAACTTCCTCTTCTCTCCCGCTTGCTTCATGTCAAAATTGAACTGTTTTATGGCCCAATATGCTCGATGCTCTAACTCCACCGGCAGATGGCATGCTTTCCCAAACACTAAGTTGTATGGAGACATGCCAACGGGTGTCTTGTAAGTTGTCCTATATACCCATAGAGCATCATTTAGACGCAAAGACCAATCCTTCCTACCAGGATTCACAGTCCTCTCCAAGATGCCTTTGATATCTCGGTTACTTATCTCTACTTAGCCATTGGTTTGAGGATGATATGGAGTGCCAACTTTATAGGTGATCCCATATTTTCTGATGAGCGCGGCAAAAGAGTGATGATGAAAGTGGCTGCCATCATCACTGATGATTGCTGTTGGAGTCCCAAACCGGGTAAAGATGTTATCCTGTAGAAACTTCACAACTTCTTTGTGATCATTAGTCTTTGAGGGGACAACCTCGACCCATTTGGATACATAATCCACACCCACAAGAATATATAAATAACCATAAGAATTAGGAAATGGACCTATGAAATCAATACCCCATACATCAAAAAGTTCTACTATATGCATATTTTGTAAGGGCATCTGATTTCGGGATGAGATATTACCTGTCCGCTAGCATCTATCACATGAGCTGCAAAATGAGAAAGCAACTTTAAACAAATTAGGCCAATACAAACTGGAATGTAATACCTTAAGAGTTGTTCTCTTGGCCCTAAAATGTCCTCCACAAGCAAACTAATGACAATGTTCTAATAGGCTCAAATGCTCCTCCTGTGAGACACACCTTCTGATGATTTGATAAGGATAGAATTTGAATAGGTAGGGGTCATCCCAATGGTAGTGTCTAGACATAGATATCAACTGCTTCTTTTCTTGACTAGTCATACCTAGAGGAAAAACATTAGCAGTTAGATAATTGACAATATCAGTTTACCATGGAAGTGTTAGCTCTAGTGCGAACAATTGTTCATCGGGGAAGTTCTCATTCAAAGGTAGCTCATTTTTGTTATCCTCATAAGCTAGCCTAGATAAATGATCTGCAACCACATTTTCACTACCCTTTTTGTCTTTAATCTCCAAGTCAAACTCTTGCAATAGGAGTACCCATCTGATTAACCTAGGCTTTGCATCTTTTTTAGAAAACAAATATCTCAAAGTAGCATGATCAGTAAAGACAATAACCTTAGAGCCAATCAGGTATAATCTAAACTTCTCTAAAGCAAAAATAACAGCTAACAATTCCTTTTCAGTAGTATAATAGTTTAGTTGAACATCATTTAAAGTTCTAGAAGCATAGTAAAGAGCATGAGGTACCTTATTGACTCTCTGGCCTAAGACAGCTCCCAAGGCGAAGTCACTGGCATCACACATCAGCTTGAATGGAAGACTCCAATTAGGTGCCATCATTATTGGTGCGGAGGTGATCATGTTCTTCAATGTGTTGAAAGCTTCCATATAGTCATCAGTCCAATCAAACTTGGTATCTTTAGCTAACAATGCACAAAGAGGTCTAGAGGTCTTGGAAAAATCCTTGATGAACCGTCGATAGAATCCAGCATGTCCAAGAAAACTTCTGATACTCTTGACTGTTAGAGGAGGAGGCAACTTTGAAATGATGTCGATCTTAGCCTTGTTTACCTCAATACCTTTGTTGGAAATGGAATGACCCAACACAATGCCTTGTTGAACCATAAAGTGACACTTTTCCCAATTTAGCACTAAGTTGCTTTCTTCACATCTCTTTAGAACACTCTCCACATGATTGTGGCATTCATCAAAATTAGACCCAAAAACACTAAAATCATCCATAAATACCTCAATGAATTTCTCCACCATGTCCGAAAAAATGCCCATCATACATCTTTGAAAGGTGGCTGGTGCATTACATATACCAAATGACATCCTTTTGTAAGAAAATGTACCGAAAGGGCATGTGAAAGTAGTCTTTTCTTGATCCTCGGGTGCTATGGCAATCTGGTTGTACCTATTATACCCATCCAAGAAGCAATAATAGCTATGGCTAGCTAATCTCTCTGACATCTAATCAATGAAGGGCAAAGGGAAGTTATCTTTTATAGTCACCTTGTTTAATATTCTGTAATCAATACATACCCTCCAACCAATTTTTATTCTTGTAGGTATAAGCTCCTCATTTTAATTCTTCACCACTGTGATCCCACTTTTTTTCGGAACAACTTGGACTAGACTTACCCATTTACTGTCTGAGATGGGGTAGATAATGCCAACATCTAATAATTTTAATACCTCTGCCTTTACTACCTCCTTCTTGTGTGGGTTAAGTCTTCTTTGAGCATCCCGAGTGGGTTTTGTTTCATCCTCAAGGTAGATATGATGCATGCACTTTGCTAGACTTATCCCCTTGATGTTAGAAATAGTCCATCCAATAGCAGATCTATGCTCCCTAAGAACTCTCAATAGTTTCTCTTCTTCCCTAACACTTAAATTAGCAGTAAAAATCATGGGTAAGGTCTTATTCTCTCCCAAATAGGCATAAGTTAAATGCTCTGACAGCTGATTCAATTCCAAGTTTGGTGCCTGGACAATAGAAGGGAGAAGAGTAGTATTAGTAGGTATAAGAGATTCAAATGGAGAGACATACTAATGAGTGCCAAATATTGCATATTTTGGCTCCTTAATTTACATTTGTTAGCTTAGGAATTTGTTACCTTGAGTTGTTTTTTTTTTTTTTTTTTTTTTTTTTGTTTTATAGGTTTACAAGCACTTGGAAAGGAGTTTCACTAAATTGCAAGAATTTCCCATTCAGATCAGTCATTTTTGCGGATTAAACTGTATTGATTCAGGAAGAATCAGGAGATGAGCCATATATTCTTGGAAAGATCCGGATGTCTATTTTCTGGGGAATTTTATGGCTCGTAAATATGATCTTTCTAGAGAAAGTTATGGCAATTTTAGTAGACAAAGGTCAGGCAGTGTGTGATTTTAGCGTGGCAGAAGTGATTTTTACGGATTAAACTGTAATGATTCAAGAAAAATCAGAAGATGACCCATATGTGCTTGGAAAGATCCGGATGTCTATTTTGAAGGGCATGTGACGGCTTAAATCCCACATCGATTGGAAACATATTCTATATCCCACATCCTATATCGAATTAAAAACACATTGCACTCATGGAGTTCCCCTATAAAAGCCCCATTTCACTTCATTAAAAAGGTGTGCAATCCGGAGGACTTCTGCTAGCAATCTGGGGGATCTCCAAGGCTTTGCTACCAAAGAGGAAGCTCCGCACAACAGCTGCGAGTGAAATTTCTCTCAATATATAGTCGGTTTTAATTTATTTCTTTTGAGTTTAAAGTTTTATGTTTAGCACTTTAATTGTGAAATTTAGTTTCATAATCATGAGAGGCTAAAACCTTCATCTAAGGTTGAAGATGAAGCCTCGTTATTGTTTGGCATAATATTTTCATATATGTTCGTACAATTCTGATATTTTTCGTATTAATGTTCTGTTTCAATTGTTTGAGTAAATTCTTACGATTGATTGTGTTTAAAATATTCAAATTGGATATTCCTTGTGTTTCATCTGCCGGATACGACAAATCATCCAAAGTAAATTGGATATCCATTGTGATTTGAAAGGGATACATTGGATGATTTGGTTGAATTAGGGTATTCACTGTGATTTGTATAATGGTAGATTCATGGAATTATTTGATAGATCATTTTTATACAGAACATGAAAATATATGCTTTATTTTGGTGAAGTGGATTCAGAAACCTTAGTATTTTTATCATTTCTTTCAACTCAATTTAGTTTACTTTATATTCTTTGCAAAATACAATTCAAAATTCAAAACTAGGTTAAAATAGGTTTAGTTTAGATAAAAATATATTTTCACGATGCAATTCCCTGTGGATTCGACCTCGCACTTGCACACACTATATTGCGAATGACTCGTGCGCTTGCGAGTAATTTAAAACTCACAACAAGTTTTTGACGCCGGTGCCGGGGAGTTGTTTTGTTTGTGAAAATTAAATTTTTGTCTGAATTAATTTTATTTTTCTAGTAGTTTAGTTAACATTTTTGTAAATATATATATATATATATATAATTTAAAAATTAAATTGTGCCAATTTTTGTTAGCTCATTTTTGTGAGTATTATGTTGTCTTTTTTTGCATTTATTTTATTTTATTGGTTTGCTAGTTAGTTATTTTATTGCTGTTTGTTTAGTGTATGTGTGGTCGGAGATCCCTGAACTTAGAATCGATACCTTTAGATCCCAAAATAGGAAGAACTCTTAGGAGACAAAAGAGATCACTTGTTAAAAGAGAGACAATTGAGATGGGGGACTATTTTAGGAATGCAAATCAATCAGAGAATGTAGAGCAACATAGAGCTTGGAACGTGGACTTCACTACATCCCTTAGGGATTTGTTCGCACCTGTTGTGACTAACTCCCCTTCTTGTATAGTGTTGCCACCAACCAATGCTACCCATTTTGATCTAAAACCACAACCATTGGAGGATAGCCTCAAGGATTTCATGAAGATGACCGGCCAGTCCATCAATGCAGCCAATACATTCAATGTTAATAGTTGTTCCATCTGTGCTAGTCCTATACATTTAGCACAGAATTATCCATCTATGCCAGCTTTTGCCGAGTATCCCATTGAAGAATAAGTGAACACTTTCAATGACTATCGGAAGCAATCAAATAGATCTTACTCCGAGATTTACAATCTATGGTGGTAGAACCACCCTAATTTTTCATGGAAGTAGAACCAACCGATGAATCAGGGAGGAGTCCCTCATCATGCTCACAATTAACACCCTCCCAGATTTCCCCCACCAGTTCCAAGTCATGGTCGCTCAACCCATCCAGCACCATCACCCGCTTACCAAGCTCTCACTCAAGCGTCAACGTCGGTTTCACAGTCATTGGAGGACACTCTTAAAGATTTCATGAAGATGACCAGCCAATCCATCTGTGAAGTGAGGAGTGCGACAATAGTAAACACCCAAGCGATTGCCAAGCTAGATAGTCAAATGGGTCAAATTGCAAGTCACTTGGGTGAAAGAGAGAAGGGAAAGTTCCCCAGTTAACCCGTGCCTAACCCGAAGGGACAGTTTGTGGTTGAAAATTCATCAACTCCTACGCACGGGCAGGAACAAGTGCAATCGATTGTCACATTGAGGTCTGGGAGACAAGTAGACAATCAAGTGGAAGATAACCCTGCTATGCATCAAAGGCAAGAAAGTGGCAACAAGGAGAAGAGAGATGCTGAGCCATCTACAGCCATACCTACTGTTAAGGATCTTCCTAGGTCATTTGTACCTAAAGTGCCTTACCCTAAGAGATTACAAGCACCCAAGAAAAAAGGGAAGTCTGAGGACATTCTGGAGGTGTTCAAGCAGATCCAAATCAATATCCCATTTTTGGATGCCATCCAGCAAGTGCTATCATATGCCAAGTTCTTAAAGGACTTGATCACTATCAAGAGGAGGACGAATGTCCCGAAGAAGGTGTATTTGACCGAACAGGTTAGCTCAATCCTTCAGTGCAAGCTGCCCATCAAGTATAAGGACCCAAAGTGTCCTACCATCTCTTGCGTGATAGGAGTCAACTGGATTGAGAGGGCTTTTTTGGATCTAGGGGTGAGTGTGAATCTTCTACCCTACACAATCTATTTGTAGTTGGGGTTAGGAGAATTGAACCCATATCCATGATGCTTCAATTGGCTGACAGGTAAGTGAAGATACCACGAGGAATAATTGAGGACATTTTGATAAAAATGGATATGTTTTATTTCCCCGTGGATTTTATTGTGCTTGACACAAAGCTGGTTCAGAATGTGGGGATTCCGATACTGGTGATTCTAGGGTGACCATTCTTAGCCACGTCTAATGCCCTGATAAATTGTAGGACAGAGGTGATGAAGATTTCCTTCGAAAATATGACAGTAGAGCTGAATATCTTTAATATCAGTAAGCAACCATTGGAATATGATGAAGTGAGAAATGTATGCTTGATAGAGGAGATTATTGAGGAGACTGTGGGTGAATCAAGCATTGAGGACCCCCTAGAGGTATGCTTTGCTCAGTTTGGAGAGGATTTGGATTTGGATAAGTTACTTGAGCAAGCAAATGCCATTTTGGAGTCTGTTCCTCGGGAAAGTAGTGAGACAGAGGAGACCGCAGTACCTGAGCCCCCCAAGAAGGAACTTAAGCCTTTACCAGACAATCTTAAGTATAAGTTCCTAGGTCTAGCAGATTCTTTGCCTGTGATTATAGCTTCAGATTTGGTTAATGCTCAAGAGAAGAAATTATTGGACGATTTAAGAGAGTATAAGGAAGCTATCGACTAGACTATTGAGGATATCAAAGGGATCAGCCCCTCGGCAGTGATGCACAAGATACATTTGGAGGAGAATGTCAAGCTATCGAGGGAGCCACAAAGAAGGCTCAACGCAGCTATGCAAGAGGTTGTGAGGACTGAAGTGATAAAGTTGTTGGATGCAGGGATCATTTATCCAATCTCTAATAGCAAGTGGGTGAGCCCGATTCATGTCGTGCCCAAGCGGGCTGGATTGACGGTAGTAAAGAATAAGGACGATGAGTTAGTGCCAACTTGTGTTCAGTCAGTATGGAGAGTCTGACTGAAGACGTAAAACTTAGCGCTCATGGGAGGCACCCCATAGCATATCCTTTATATTTTTATTATTTTTCATATTTCTTGTTACTGTTTATTTCTAATATTTTTTCCAGTATTTTTTTAGTTTTTATTTTTCAGGGACAACGCATACTTCAGTTCAAGTTTAGGGGTATGCTATGAGTCATGCCAGTCCAGCTAGCTCTTCATCTCCCAGGTTAGCTCTTTCAATATTATTCACACATTGGGGACACTGTGTAATTTAAGTTTGGGGGTATGGGAGACACATTCACACACACTTTGTCCCAGTTTTTTTTTATATATTATTGAAAAGATAAATTCATGTTCATGATTGTTTTGAAATTTTGGTTGACCTAAACGAATATTGTGATGTGATGTCATTGGTGAGCTTAAAATCTTGAACATATGATTTGATGATAGAGTTTTAAAATTTTGTCACTTACTTTAGGCATTTGAGAATTCACATGTTTGATCTAATCTGACATGAGCACATTAGCACAAAATAGTGTGAGGTATGACATGTGATTTTAATGTGTATGTTTTCATGACTTAACTGAAACTGGATGACTTGTTGGATAGACACTTTGGCATAGAAAAGTATAAATAAAGAAAATTGCACAAAAAGAGAAAAATGCTCATGATGATCATTAATAAACATTCCACTGAGTAACTGGACATCTTGCCTCAGTAAGCAGTAAGTGTTCATGTCAAAAGGTGAGAATTTTATTCGTAATGGTCAGTGAGAAACTTTACGTTGAGTAACTGGACCTCTTGGCTCAGTAAGCAGTGAGTATTCACGTCAAAATGTGGGAATTTTGCTTGGTAGCATTAAGGCTAGTTTAGTTTCGTAGCCTTTTTTACTCGAGTTAGTAAGTCCTTAGGGGTGTCTTTATACCTAATGCCCTAAAACCATCTTGTTCGGGAGTCATTGACTCAACACTAGCTATATAAGTCAATTAGAAAGCTTAAGGGAACTAAACATAGCAGAGCCTTATAATAAAAGAGAGAAGAAAATAAAACTGTGCCATTATTGTTCATTTTGATAAGAAATTTTGTTAAACTTGAGACATGGAGACATTGCACGTTGAAGTTATTTGGAAGCCTTATCTTTATATGCTAATTCACTTTACACTGAGTCAAACTTGTGATGCCTTAGCCTGCCTTTTGTAAGTAATTAGATTTTAAAATTTTTATTCATTGCAAAGATGGATTTATATTTTAAGCTTGCTCATGAATGAATATCATGGTTTTGTATGCTACTTAAATTTTTGGACACCATGAATGATGGATTTATCTTTGTGTTCTTTGTTTTTCATTTAGTTTTTTTATTTTGTTTTGCTAAGGGACTAGCAAAATGTAAGTTTGGGAGTATTTGATGAGTGCCAAATATTGCATATTTTGGCCCCTTCATTTACATTTGTTAGCTTAGGAATTTGTTACTTTGAGTTGTTTTCTTCGTTGTTTTATAGGTTTACAAGCACTTGGAAAGGAGTTTCACTAAATTACAAGAATTTTCTGTACAGATCATTCATTTTTGCAGATTAAACTGTATTGATTCAGGAAGAACCAGGAGATGAGCCATATATTCTTAGAAAGATCCGGATGTCTATTTTCTAGAAAATTTTATAGCTCGTAAATATGATTTTTCTAGAGAAAGTTATGGCAGTTTTAGTAGACAAAGGTCAGGTTGTGCGTGATTTCAGCGTGGCAGAAGTGATTTTTGGGAATTAAACTATAATGATTCAAGAAGAACCAGGAGATGAGCCATATAAACTTGGAAAGATCCGGATATATATTTTCTGTTGAATTAATGGCTCGTAAATATGATTTTTCTAGAGAAAGTTATGGCAGTTTTAGTAAACAAAGGTTAGGCTGTGCAGGATTTCAACGTGGGCAGAAGTTTTAAAGGGCATGTGAAGGCTTAAATCCCACATCCCACATCCTACATCGGATAGAAAACACATTGCACTCATAGAGTTCTTTTATAAAAGCCCCATTTCACTTCATCAAAAAGGTGTGTAATCCGGAGGACTTCTGTTAGCAATCTGGGGGATCTCCAAGGCTTTGCTACCAAGAGGGAAGCGCCACACAACAGTTGCGAGTGGAATTTCTATCATTGTATAGTCAGTTTTAATTTATTTCTTTTGAGTTTAAAGTTTTCTGTTTAGCACTTTAATTGTGAAATTTAGTTTCATAATCATGAGAGGCTAAAACTTCCATCTAAGGTTGAAGATGAAGCCTTGCCATTGCTTGGCATAATATTTTCAGATATGTTCGTACAATTATGATATTTTTAGTATTAATGTTCTGTTTCAATTGTTTGAGTAAATTTTTATAATTGATTGTGTTTAAATTGTTCAAATTGGATATTCCTTGTGTTTCATCTGCCGGATATGGCTGATCATCCAAAGTAAATTGGATATCCATTGTGATTCTAAAGGGATACATTGGATGATTTAGTTGAATTAGGGTATTCGCTGTGATTTGTATAATGGTGGATTCATGGAATTATTTGATGATTACTTTTATACAGAATATGAAAATATATGCTTTATTTTGGTGGGGTGGGTTCAGAAACCTTAGTATTTTTATTATTTCTTTCAACTCAACTCAATCTAGTTTAGTTTATATACTTTGCAAAACACAATTCAAAATTCGGAACTAGGTTAAAATAGGTTTAGTTTACATAAAAATATTTTTTCACAACGCAATTCCCTGTGGATTCAACCTCGCACTTGCACACACTATATTGCAAATGACTCGTGCGCTTGCGAGTAATTTAAAACTCACAACACATACTTACTTGGATGTTTTGGAGAAGCCTCAAGGAGGTTCACAACTTTAATGATGTCATCAATAACATCTTCAGGTTCTTGTTCAATATTCGTTTTTGTAAAACCATGGGTAAGAGTAGTCTCCAATGGATCAATGTGATGGACCTGAAAAGCTTGCTCAAGAAAACTTTACATTAAAGCATTCCATATCATCTTGAGATAGTTTTAATACATCAAATATTTTAAACTCTATTTTCTCACCATTTACCTTCATACTTATTATACCATTTTTCACACAAATCTTTATATCAGTAGTTCTCATGAAGAGTCTTCCTAAGATGATGGGCAGAGGTAATGGCATAGGGCATTCTTTTATATCTAACACAATAAAATCAGTAGGTAAAATGAACTCACCTACCTTTACCAGGACATCCTTAAGAATACCTCTAAGTCTTTTGATGCTTCTGTCTAACCAATTGCAAAGTAATGGAAGTCGGTTGAAGCTCCCCCAAACGTAGTGTTTCGAATACTATGTATAGTAAAAAATTTACTCCCGCTCCCAAATCCAGTAATGCGTGCTCAAAAAGCTGATCACCTATCCTGTAGGGAATGGTAAAACTACCCGGATCTTTCAGTTTTGGTGGTAGTTTTCGTAATAGCACAACACTTACCTCTTCTGTTAAAGCTACTATCTCATGTTCCTAAAACTTCCTCTTATGTGTGCAACAATCTTTCAGAAATTTAGCATAAGCAGGTATTTGTTGAATTGCATATAATAAAGGAATGTTTATTTATACTTTCCACAAAGTTTCAAAGATATCAAGCAGTTTATTTTCTTTCTTTTGTTCTACTAACCTTTGCGGGAAGGGTGGTGCATTCACCTTCTCCATCTCACTTACCTTTGATGCCGATGGTTTCTCTAGAGATGCTTTTGCAGACTCATCGGTTCCTATGACTTTACCATTCCTGAGGGTTGTGATAGCCTTCAGTTGTTGGTGCCCCCTTGGGTTAGGCAGTGTTTGAGCTGGAAGCTCACCTTGCTTTCTGCCACTCAGTTCTTTAGCCAATTGCCCCATTTGTACCTCTAACCTTTGAATAGCTTGTTCATGTTTTGCAGTGGTTTATCTTAGCTTAGTCCAAAATTGCCTTTCATCTGCCATGAACTGTTCTTTTGAAGTCATCAACTATTATTGCTGAGTTGCCAGTTGCCTCACAAGACTTTTTAATCACTTTTCTTCGATTTGGGAACTGAGTGAGCTGCTGGCTGGGAGTTCCTTTGTCCTTGATGGTTCAAGGTATTCTAATTGTTACTCCAAGAGAAATTGGGTTGGTTTCGCCATCCAGGATTGTAAGTGTTTGCATATGGGTTGTTCTTTGACGGATAGTTGTTTGGTCCTACATAATTCGTTTGCTCTAGATCTGCAGATGAATATAAAGGACATGTCTCAGTATTATGATCAAAATGAGAACATATAGCACATACCTGGAGTGGTGTAGCTGGTGGATTAGGCGAGGCATTCTGAACAGTCATGGCTTTAACAAGCAGATCTAGTTTCCTATCCACAACAACTCTTTGAGTAGAGGATCCACCATTTAGAGTCACCTCATACATACCTTTGCTCTTGGATCCTTGTCTACCTCTAGAGGAGAATTGCTGGGTGTGCTCACTTAATGTCTCGAACAGCTCCATGGCTTCTTCGCTGCTCTTCTCCATCAACACACCTCCATAACCTGAATCCACAATACTTTTATAGTATCACTCAAACCTTCATAGAAAGCTTGTACCAGTTCATCTGAGGTAGATTGTGATGTAGGAATTTGAGTAGCAGCTCTTTGAAATGTCCCCATGCCTCAAAGAACAAGTCTTCATCCTTCTGTTGGAAAGATTGAATCTCCTTTCTCATTTGTCTTGTCTTTTGAGCTGGGAAAAACTTTCCTAGGAACTTGCTGGCCAACTCTTCCCAAGTGTGGATAGAAACTGTAGGCAATGAATTGTACCACAGTTTAGCATTATCTTTTAATGAAAAAGGGAAAAGAATTAACCTGATTCCCTCTTAGTCTAGGCCTCAGATATGCTGAAACTTGCAGAGATAAAAAAATTCCCGAAAGTACAAGTGTGGATCTTCAGTAGGTGTACACCTAGAGTGAGTTAATGCACTGAGTATCTGCGAAGATATGTAATAATTGCCTTCCGCCTCTGGTTGATAAGCAATGCACGATGGCTGGTCGAGGTTCCGTGGGATGAAGGATTGCTTCGTAGGTCTTCGCTCAGGTGGTGGTTGGTTGTCAAGCTGATTTTCCATTGATGCTTCTCCCTCAAATTCTTCTTCTACCTCCTCAACATTGTCTCTAAGCCTTTGTCTAATGGTCCACTCAAGCTCTGTATCAAGGGGAAAGAAAGTGGGATTCCAGGATCGAAGCCCTTGCATGAATCAGCAAAACCGCTTCAGTGCAACAGTTTCTGTGCTACTGCCTGGGTAGACTCTGCCTCAAATGCGCTCGATCGCACCAAGGAGTGTGCTCGATCGCACCAAGGAGTGTGCTCGATCGTAGTGCCATAGATGAAACAACTGCAATACCTGAAACAGAATAGAAAACGAAAATAAATTAGGTTTATGATGAAACTGAATAATAAAAATAAAAATGAATGAAAAATAATCCTAAAAAGAAATTTAATGCAATCCCCGGCAACAGCGCCAAAAACTTGTTGTTGTAAATATCCACATAAATTAATAAGAAAATAATTGAATAGTTTTACGTGCAAGTGCACAAGGTCAACAGTAGCATAGTGTGCAAATGCAAGATCATCTCCACAAGGATTAGTGAATTTCGTTTTAGAATCAGTTTCACAATATAAAATGATAGAAATAAATATTAAGTTTAGATTGATAATGATAAGAACATAGGGCTTTGATATCCACCACTAATCATACTTTCCCAATAAGTAATGTGCCAATTCTCTAGCCCTACCATGAATGCCTTAATATATGTCAACCTAAAGGCTTGGTCCGCTCCTTAGGCTATTGATCTCCCTAAGCAACGAGTTAGGCATGGTGTATACTCTAACTCTTCTCTCTCTTAAGGGATTCAACATGGTGTATACTGAGTTGTTCCTTAAGAGAGCATAAGATTTGTGGAAATCGATAACCACATGAGGCCTAGGGCATGGTGTATACTCCCAGTTTCCCATGTTGATTAACCTAAGAACCCCGCGTGGATTTCTTTTGTTACTATTGTCATAACCAAGACTCGGTCATCCAAATTGATCTAAGTAACTAATCCATACCACATATATACGTTGATCAAACAAACACATATGAAGAATTCAATAAAACAGGCATTAATCAATTAGAGCATCATAACATAACTATTTGCAAAGGCAACAATACTTATATAAGGAAAAGCATAATTAGGGCTTCAATTGAACCCTATTTAGAAGTTAGTTACACATGCTTGTGATGCTAAACATCTTCATAATGTAAAATAAATAGAAAAGAATAAACCCAAAAAAATACTGTGGAGAAGAGTCGTCAATTCGTCTCCAAAGCTTACAACTGAAAGGCATATAAAAATTTAAGTTTCTATGTTTTACAGGCCTATTTATAAGGTTCTAAGGACACTTCGAAACCCTAATTTTTAAAACAAGACCTGGACTCTTCTTTCCAAAACTAGCTCTGTCGTTTCACTGCACGTGTGCGCTCGAGCCCATGCTTTTGCACTCGATAGCAGGGATGCGTTCGAGCCTTTTATGTGTGCACACGAGTGCTTGTGCGCTCGATCACTCTCTTCTATGCTCGATCGCACTTGGCTGCTTCCAGGACTTCTAGTTTTCTTCCTTAGAGTTCCAAAATGCTATATTTTCTCTAAGAACCAATAAAAACATAGAAAACACAAAAATGAAGTAAAACATAATAAAATATGTAAACAAAGAGCTTAACAAATGTAAATTAAGGGGCTTAAATATGAATATTTAAGCACTTATCACTTACTGCTTTGGGGCTGTTGTATTTTTTTATTAGTTAGCTGTTGCTGACAGTTGACACTTATTCTTTGACACCTATCCTTTATATTTTCTTTTCTGCATTTTAGATTTGTGGATTCTGTGCTGGCATGTTGTTGCTACTTTCTGACATGCATTGAAGGATGAAGACATTGAAAAGCACTTAGGGATTGATCTCATTGGTGTTGACTTGTTGTTCCTTTATTTTTGTTGCATAATTGCATTGTTGGTGCAGACTTGTTGACAGATGACAACTCTTTTTTTTTTTTTTCTTGTAATAGTGTAGTATAATGTATTAATGTTTAAAGGCTTAAAGAATAGAGCCTACTGCAACTTCTTGATAATAGTTAACTGCTAAGCTTTAAACTTGAGATATTTTAAATATCTTAGATTTGTACTTTTTGCATTTGAATCAAGAATTGTAACAATGTATTATGTTGATTTTGGGGGCTCAAAACCAAATCTTTTTTTGCATTTGGGAGGATGAATGAGCATTAGGAATGATGAAAAGTGAAAAATAGGTTTTAAAATTATTTTTTTACCAATAAATAAGGCTACTATCAAACAAAACGGAATTACAAAATAACTGACCGAAACCGAAAATAATCAAAAATAAAAATCGAACCGAACTGACTGATTATTTGGTTTGATTTGGTTTAATTTTTTTGAACTGAAAAACCGAATTTTTTTACACCAAACTGAATCGAAAAACCGAATACTCACCCGATGGTAAACTTAATATCTTCAAAAGGTAAGATTTGGTAGCCATTCTTTGAGCATCAATATATGAGGAGTAAAAGAGTGGGAGAGGTGTGAGGAGAATAAATATGGGGAGATATATGCTAACAAACCATAGATATGGGTCCTACTAAGGGAATGAAAGATAGGATAAATGATAAGGATTAAATAGAGGAGATAGGTAAGATGTGATTAAGGTAACAAGATGGTGGAATCATAAATGATCATTGGACAAGGAAAACCCTATAAAGTTTCCTATAGGGAGACTGAGTCTCTACCTAGAGAGAAGATGAGTTATGTTTCAGTAAAGAACAAAAAATAAAGAACAACACCAATAACAATACAAGAATATTACATCATTGATTTTTACTTTATTAGATCACATTCAAATTTTCATCCTAGAGAAATAGGCTGACAAATAAGCTAAACAAACCTCAAAATATCATCATTTCTTCATCCAATTAAGGATAATACTATTCGATGAGACTTTGTGATCAATTAATATTATAAAATATATATTTTCAAATATTATTATAAAATGACTAAAAGACAAATTTTTACTTAAAAAAACTAAAATGTTAACTTTTAATATTTGCCATGAATTGATATACTGTATAAACAATTCTGCTAGATATGTCTCTAAATTAATACATAGGTCTTTATCTTGTTACAAACATTAATACATAGGTCATAAAGAAAAAAAATGTAAATTTGTTTAATAAATAATACTTCATTTATCAGGCATTAGTCTGACCCTAATAAATATAATACTTCCTAATAAAGATATGATTCTAATTCAATTCTTGTTGTCATTATAAAAAAGGAGGTGAGAATCCACCTAGTAAATTAGAAGAAGTTCTCTCCTCAATGTATTATTGGATGAATATTACATAGTCTATAATATTGATGTGACAATCATCTAACGGTACATTGGAGGGAAAAAAATCTTCCAAACAATCATCTAAAGGTACATATGATCCTTCCAAATTCAATCTGGGCAATTGAATCTGAGACTTTCAAACATGGAACCATTATAAGACTTATGCTAGAAATCAACTCAATTTAACATTAAGAAAACATGTTTTAGTTGCACGTGTGTCATCGATTGGACAGTACTCAATGGCAAAACTAGATTTTTGGTTTTATTGATTAGGTGTACGAGCATCCCTACGTATAAGGAATGGGTTTCTTGCATTTTTGCCAATGTAAAGTTTTAGGTTAATATATATATATATATATATATATATATATATATATATAAACAATGATTGAATTAGAACCCAAAACAGCAGTTGGACCCAATTTTTCAAACTCCCAAACTATCTCGAACTAGACCACCAACAGCAGCCAAACCTGAGCACTGATCAATCCTGGAGTTGTCCGCACGAGGAAGAGAAAGAGATATCTCTGAAAAAGCCACTGAACAGATCTTTTGATGGTGTCAATATTATACTTATTTCCCCCAATGACAGCCTCATTCCTCTTTGTCTAAAGCATCCAAAGAGAAGCAAAGAAAAGAATATTCCAATTCTCAAAATATACAGTAGCAGTACCCGTATTATAACGTAGCCAATCATGTAAAGAACTAGTATAAAACAAATCTTTCAATTCATCTGGCATAAAACTATCCCAACTTTGCTTCGCTGCATCCTTCAAAAGAGCTTGGCATCTAGTATAAACTGGTTTGTCAGTCATACCCCGGATACACCTGACTTCATTAGTTAAGAGATGATCTTGCACAGCAAGCCAGCTTAGAGAACAGATCTTATCTGGACAACGACTCTTCCAAATCCAACTCCATTGTTATTGAGAATGAGTAGGAGTAGATGAAGAAAGTAAATTATATGTTGATTTCACCGTAAACAAACCATCACCAGCAGCATCCTAAACCAAACTGTTTGTTGGGGCATTATACAAAGGGATAAGAAGAGATTCAATCATGTTTAACAAAGAAGAGGGAATCTGAGTTCTCAACAAACTGAAGTTCCACCTACCATTATCATCAATGAGATCAACCACCTCAAGATCAATAATCTCAGGATGAATAAGCAAACCATCAACTGAATTTAAAGGCCTACCTCCAACCCAAGAATCATTCCAAATAGAAATAGGAGTCCTATCCTCAATACGCAATCTCAATCCCCTCTTTGGACAAGGAACAACAACCAAAACACTTCTCCAAACAAAGGAAGCATAGCTAGGCTTTGTTGCTGTTAACATATCAGAATTAAACAAATATTTACCTGTCAAAACAAGGACCCAGAGAGAATGGGGATCCTTCAAAATCTTCCAACCAAGCTTGTCAAGCAAAGGATGATTAGTATCTTGCTCTTTTTGAACCCCTAAACCTCCAACATCCTTTGGCCGACAAACATTATCCCTGTTGACTAAGTGAGTATGTCGGGCTACAGGGGTATCATTCCAGATGAAATTCTTTTTAACTCTGTCAATAGAGTCACAAATAGATCTAGGAAGAAACGAAGTTTGCAGACAGACCAAATCAAAGTAACTCTACTTGCCAGGTTCAACGTATTGGCCTTCCAACCCGCTGACTTAGCGTGCATTCTCTTAACAATTGGAAGGAAAGAATTTTTGGTAACCTTGCCATGAAACAGAGGTATACCCAGATATTTACCCAAATCAGAAGTGAGCAAAATACTACACTCTACACTAATGGCTGCAGCGTTTCTTCTAGCAAAATTTGGTGAAACAAAAAGCTTTGACTTAGCAAGACTGATTTTTCACCGGATAAGGAACAAAACTCCTCAAGAGTATTCATAATACACTAGGCTTGATTCACCGAAGCCTTAGAGAAAAAGATGAGAGATTTTCAAACCACCACAAGAAAAACTCATGGACAGCCAAGAGCCATCATCAACCCCATGGATAATAAGATGTGACAACGTTTTCATACATAATACATAGGTAAAAAGATAAGGGGTCTACTTATCTAAAGCCACTCTCAAGTTTAATAGGGTCAAGAGCTTCACCATTCCAAAGAATTGAAAGTTTAGCAAAAGACAGACGGTGCATAATGAGATTAATAAGCAACTAAAGCAAATTGAAATCAATAAGAACCCAATACAAAAAATCCCAGCGAATGTGATCATATACTTTCTCCAAGTCGATCTTGAAAGCCATCCATCCTTATTTCCCTTTCTTCCTCTTCATTATATGCGTTGCTTCTTGAGCAACAGTAATATTATTTGTAGTAGTGTTGATGCTGAAAATCTGCTACTAAGCTGGAAGTCTGGTATTCCACGGTCTGCACGAAGAAAGAATGATGAATTAAAAAGTCACTGGAGGAAATAGGGGGTGGTGCCTCCGAGGACTCTCCGATGCCTTTGTCAGTACAAGGTTTTGAAAAAATGGAGAGAGTTATGATATCAGTGTTTCAGTGATGAGACCAAATTTTTAGATGGGATTGGATTCACATACCTTAGGCCTTTTATGATTTAGAGGCATGTTGACCACGTACTAGGGATGGTGCAATCCCTGAGATGCCTCTCCTCAGGTGAACGGTCTTGTCGTGTGTTCAAAGATCGCTATATCCCTGAAATCACACTTACACTTCTGCACGGGGAGAGTCCGTTAGTGACGATGGCTTCATCAACTGCTCGTCTACTTGTCGTCCGGCCATTGGAGGGGAGTTGTACATGTGTCATCAGGTTATTAGAGGGTGAATTATTGGTGTGGCTACGTGTCGCCCGATCATTGGAAGTGAGTGCTATCCATATGTCACCAGGCTATTGGAGAGTGAATTTATTCGCTGCATCAGAGGCTCCCCACTTCCTTAAATGAATTTATGTGCTTGAGGAAGTATAATAGAGCTTTACGTCATTGGTTGTGTGCTTCGGCTTGTAAGGCTTGGGGCCGATCATATGGACCTTGGTCAAAATGATCAGCCTTAGAGATTTTTTAGAGACGTGGGACCGAGCATATAAAGCTAAATCAAAATGCTCGGCCTTGGATATTTTTTGGGAGACTTTAGACCAAGCATATGAGGCTAAGTCAAAAATGCTCGGCCTTAGAGATTTTCTGGATACATAGGACTGAGTATATGAGGCTAAGTTAAAATGATTGGCCTTAGAGATTTTTCTGAAGATGTGGGATCGAGCATATGAGACTCAGTCAAAATGCTCGGCCTTGGAGATTTTCTGGAGACGTTGGATCGAGTATATGAGGCTTAGTCAAAATGCTCGGCCTTGGAAATTTTCTAGGGACGTGGGACCGAGTATATGAGGCTAAGTCAAAATGCTCGGCCTTGGAGATTTTATGGAGATGTGGGACCGAGCATATGAGGATAAGTCAAAATGCTCGGCCTTGGCCTTGGAGATTTTTTGGAGACGTGGGACCGCATATGAGGCTCAATCAAAACACTCGGCCTTGGAGATTTTTTGGAGACATTGAACCAAGCATATGAGGGTTAGTCAAAATGCTCGACCTTGGAGAGTTTTTGGAGACGTGGGACCGAGCATATGAGGCTAAGTCAAAATGCTCGGTCTTGGAGATTTTCTGAAGACGTGGGACCAAGCATCTGAGGCTAAGTCAAAATGCTCGGCCTTGGAGATTTTTTGGAGATGTGGGACCGAGCATATGAGACTAAGTCAAAATGCTCGGCCTTGGAGATTTTTTGGAGATGTTGAACCGAGCATATGAGGCTTAGTCAAAATGCTCAGCATTGGAGATTTTCTGGAGACGTGGGACCGAGCATATGAGGCTAAGTCAAAATGCTCGACCTTGGAGATTTTATGAAGATGTGGGACCAAGCATATGAGGCTAAGACAAAATGCTCGGCCTTAAAGATTTTCTAGAGACGTGGGATCGAGTATATGAGGCTCAGTCAAAATGCTTGGCCTTGGAGATATTTTGGAGACGTGGGACCGAGTGTATGAGACTCAGTCAAACTGCTCGGCCTTGGGATTTTCTGGAGACTTAGGACCAAGCATTTTGACTAAGCCTCATATGCCCGATCCTGTTGATGCCGAAAATCTGTTGCTGAGATGGAGGTCTGGTATTCCTACATAAAGAAAGAAGGATGAACTAAAAAGTCACCAGAGGAAAATGGGGTGGTGCCTTCAAGGACTCTCCGATGCCTTTGTCAGTACAAGGTTTTGAGAAAATGGAGAGAGTTATAATATCGGTGTTTCAGTGATGAGCTCAAATTTTTTAGATGGGATTTGATTAACATACCTTGGGCCTTTTATAGTGATTCAGAGGTAAGTTGACCACGTGCTCGGGATGGCGTGATCCCTAAGATCCCGCTCCTCCGACGAAAGGTCTTGTCAAGTGTTCAGAGATGGCTAAATCCCTGAAATCACGCTTACATTTCTGCACGGGGGGAGTCCGTGAGTGACGATGGCTTCGTCAACTGCTCGTCCATATGTCGTCTGGTCGTTGGAGGGGAGTTATCCATGTGTCATTAGGCTATTGGAGGGTGAATTATTGGTGTGGTCACATGTCACCCGATCATTAGAAGTGAGTGTTATCCACGTGTCACCAAGCTACTGGAGGGTGAATTTATTCATTGCATCAAGTATTCTTCCCTAAAATGAAATTAGCTTGGAAAGACCCCACCACGGAAGATAAAAAAGGTTGTAACCAATTAATAATCAACTTTGTAATCAGCTTGTAACTAATGTTACATAAGCTAATTGGTCTTAGCTGATATATTGACTTCGGATGCAAGACTTTCGAAATCATAGCAATATTCGTCAAATTTTTCTCGTACGAGAAACTTCCATGAAAGAAAGCGTAAGTAACAAAATCCAAGATGGTAGGCGCCACTACCTCCCAATTTATTTGTATAAAATGTAGCTTGAATACCATCAGGTCCTGAAGCCTTGAAAGGTTGCAATAAAAAGGGAATTTTTAATTTTATCAAAACTCAGCTAAACCATCAGAGCCTCAGGGCATGTTTGGGTAACAAATTCTAGTTTTCAGTGTTTGAAGATTGTTTTCGAAAATGAAAACTGAAAACAGTTTTATGAAGAAAACATGTTTGGATAACTGTAACTCGAAAACTATTTCTAAAACAAAAAACAGTGAAATGTTGTTTGGATAATCTGATTTTGAAAACTGTTTTAAAAACAAGAAACTGTTTTGATACACCTTCATGTAATTGTTTTCGGTTTTCAATTTAAATATGAAATCTATATTAATGTTATTTCTCATATTTACTAAATATAATTTTTAGCACACACCAAATACTTGAAAATAATTATTAATATTTTATTTTTAAAATTTTAAGTTTTTTTTATATACCATGGATCAAACATTGAAAACTCCTCTCCCTCGCCATATCACATTTTTTTTTTGCAAAATTAATTCTAAAAATATTAAAATAATTAATACAATGCAACTTTCACAATTTGATAAAATGTGAATAACCAACCCATCATTCTTATTGGAAAATTGTTCAATATCTAAAACATGGCATAGTTTTCTTGTTTAAAATACGTTAGTTGAGGACAACTTTAACATATAATAATCATTGATCAAATAAAAAGCTAAGAAATTGATAAAATGGAAATGAACGACCCAAAATTCTTCTTGCAAAAGGGTTTGCCTCAACTACCCAATTTGGTTGGTTTGTCATTGTTGACCCTTATCTAAATTTTAATAATGAAAAAACACTACTCTAATTGTACTAACAGTGTTATCTAAGTGTTTTAAACGATAAAAGCATACAGCAAAGAATCAAGATGCAAGAACTCAACCCGTATCAGACACCAAGTCAAGACAAAAGATCTTGTATAGGTATAAGGTATTGAAACAAGTTGTAAATCTCGTTTGTTCAAGTAACAAACTTGTCTTATGGCTCCTTTTGTAAAATCATTTTGACAAAAATATTTATTCAAATTTTTCTAAGTCAAAAACATTTCAAAACATGAAAAATTAGGTTGAAGGGCAACCTAGTCGACTTGCTCCTTATACTAGATGACTGGGACATGGGATAGTATGTCCCCAGTCAACTGGGTGATCTATACCAGTCAACTAGAATCTCGAACAGAATGTCCTCAGTTGACTGGTACTTATGACCCAGTTGACTGGTACTCTCCACAGCCTTAAAAGTGAGACTTTTCACTTGACCCAGTTGACTGGTACTAAGACCCAGTCAACTGGTAATTCGAAAAATATGACTGTTAAGGCGCCAGACTTGAGCATTTAATGCACCAAAACATACCAAGTCAGTACCAAACGGCCATATTAATTCAAGGCTATATAAACCCACTCTAATGAGCATTTAAGAACATATGATTACACATTCAATTGAGTTTTTTCTCATTAATACACAAAAGCCTTGAAAGATTTATTGTTGAGCCATTTTTCAAGCTTTACTTTGAAAGAGAGATATTGTTCATTTGTAAAAGCATTCATTGTTATCTCTTTACCATTTACTTTACAGCAACTCATATTTATTGTAAAGGGATTAACTTCCGCAAGGAAAAGATTAGCTTCCGAGAGGAAGGGATAAGCTTCCAAGTGGAAGGAATTTTTTGTAAGGTTTGTATAACACCTGTGAAGTTGTACGTCTAAGAGTTTTAGTGGATCACTTCAAGGAGGTTCTTTGAAGAGAGTGGACGTAGGGTCGGAATGAATCTAATATTGCCGAACCACTATAAACTGAGTTTTCACCTTCTATTCCTTGAACTCTTTTATTTAGAGTACATTACTTGTTTATACGCCTGTGCATTTAACTGTTTTTATAACCTTGCAAGTAATTAGTGAAAGTTTTTAAAAACCCAATTCATCCCCCTCTTGGGTTGGAACCTCAGTCTACAATTGGTATCAGAGCCTTGTTCTCAATTTCAAGCTTAAAATCCTTGAATTGATCTGATGGCATCGAATAGCTATTCTAAGGGATATTCCTACACTAGGCCTCCCTTGTTCAATGGCTCCAACTATAACTATTGGAAAAATATGATGAAAATCTTTGTCAAAGGACAAGATTATAATCTATGGAGAGTCATTGAGGAAGGACCTAGAATTTGGAGAAATCAATCATATAATGCCTAAATTCAAAACTGAGTTCAATGATGAGGATTGTAGAATGATGTCTCTCAATAGTTGAGCCACAAGCATTTTACATTGTGCTTTAGATATTTCAGAATATAATAAAATTGTCGCATGTGTTTCGGCTAAGGAGATTTGGGATAAATTGCAAGTTACATATGAAGGAACTAATAAGGTTAAAAAATCAAAAATCTATATGCTAGTATCTATATCTAGACTCATGCTTGGAAAAGAAAAGCTAGATGAAGTGCTATCTTGCCAAATATTAAATGGAGGAAAATCTGGGTTAGATTATTCTCCATTAGGCAAGCAAAAATCAAAAGAAAGCTTATTCATGAAAGCATCATGTGTGGATGAAGCCTCTACTTCAAAGACCACTAGCAAGGTCAAAAGCATTCCCTCAATGAATGCTAGTAGGACTAGAAATACTAATTCTAATGAATATGCAAGAATGAAACATCCTAGAAATACTCATGCTTATATGTATGCTCATTCAAGAAATGCTTATACACATCTTAGGAATGACCATCATGTGCATCCTAAAAACAAAAATGTATAATCAAAATTTGCACATTGCACATGCATATCCTAGGAATTTCCATCATGGTTATCCTAGAAATAATATGCATACTCATAATAATGCAAGCATGTATCTAAGAAATCATCATCATACATTTCCTAGAAATGACATGCATATTCCTCACATTAGAAACATGTATCCTAGGAACTCTTGTCTAAAGAATTGTAGACATGCAAAACTAAGTCATCCTAGAAATTTCAATAACTACTACCCTAGGATTGTGCATCATAAATATGTCTACAAATATAGAACACCTTATGTTGTTAAGAAATTATGGGTCCCAAAAGGAACCGTATTTTCTAAGACTAACCCCAAAGGACCCAAGAAATTTTGGGTACCTAAAAATGCAATTGTGTATCCCTGTGTGATGTAGATATGTCTCCACACCAAAGAAAAAGGTAACTGTTGGTACCTTGATAGTGGATACTCAAAGCACATGATCGATGATAGAAGTGTATTCAAAGAGCTAACTCTAAGAGATGGCGAACATGTCACCATTGGAGAAAACACAAAAATAAAGATCATCAGGCATGGAAAAGTTGGTAATGATTTCCCAATCATAGATAATGTATTGTTAGTACAAGGACTTAAGCCAAATTTACTAAGTATTAGTCAACTATGTGACAAAGGCAACAAAGTCATATTTGAACCTCTCATTGTCTAGTTATAGACATCAAGAGTAACAAGATCAAGTTTGTTGGCTAAAGACATGAAAATGTTTATATAGTTGATTTAAAATCCTTGCATTCGGAAAATGAAAAATGTTTTCCCGCATTTAGTGAAAACCCATGGCTATAGCATAGAAGGCTTGGTCATGTGACATGGATTTGCTTAAAATATTTCTAGAAAAGATTTAGTCATTGGACTTCCCAAAATTAAATTTGAAAAAGATAAAGTATGTGATGTTTGTCAAATGGGAAAACAAACTAGAATTTCTTTTAAATAAAAAAAATGTAGTCTCAACTACTAGACCATTGGAACTTTTACACATGGACTTATTTGGTCCAATAAGTACCATTAGTCTAGGTGGCCATCAATATGCTCTTGTTATTGTTGATGACTATTCAAGATATACTTTTGTTATCTTTATTGCTTACAAGGATGAAGCTTACAAAGGATTTGAAAACTTTTGCAAAAAAATTCAAAATGAAAAAAGGGATTTGTATTTCAAGCATTAGAAGTGATCATGGAAAAGAATTTGAAAACCAAAGCTTTTCAAAATTTTGTGATGAAAATGGAATTGATCACAAATTTTCAGCTCCTAGAACTCCTCAACAAAATGGAGTTGTTGAGAAGAAAAATAGAGTTCTAGAAGAATTTGCAAGAACAATGCTTTGTGAAAATGGCTTATCAAAATACTTTTGGGCGGAAGCGGTAAACACCTCTTGCTATATCTTAAATAGAATTTTAATTAGGCATATGCTAAACAAAACTCCATATGAATTATGAAAAGGTAGAAAGCCTAATATCTCATCTTTTCGTACATTTGGTTGTAAATGCTTTATCCTAAATAACAATAAAACAAACTTTGGTAAATTTGACTCTAAAACCGATGAGGGGATATTCTTAGGATATTTAACCTCTAGTAAAGCTTATAGAGTCTTCAATAAGAAAACTCTAGTGGTAGAAGAATCCGTACATATAGCCCTTGACGAGTCTAACCCAATTAGTAGTAGAAAAGTTTTTTTTAATGATGATGCAGATTTCATTCCAAGAATGGAAACACCTACTCCCATTGTTGACTCAAAGGAGAGCCCACCTCAAACGAATCAAGAGATAGGAACTCTCAAATTGGACCAACCATCTACAAGTCAACAAGAGGATGGTCTTCCCAAAGATTGGAGGTATATAAATTATCACCCAATCGATCAAGTAATTGGTGATCCTTCACAAGGAGTAAGAACTGGTTCCTCTATTATAAACATTTGCAAGTATGTAACCTATTTGTCACAAATAGAACCTAAAACATTTGTAGAAGCCGAGAATGATAATGACTGGATAATTGCCATACAATAAGAAATAAACCAATTTGAAAGAAACAATGTATGGAATCTAGTTCCTAGACCAAAAAATCATACAATAATAGGAACTAAATGGGTATTTAGAAATAAGATGGATGAAAATGGAATAGTGACTAGAAACAAGGCTAGACTAGTTGCTAAGGGATATAATCAAGAAAAAGGAATACACTTTGATGAGACCTATGCTCCTGTAGCAAATTAGAAGCTATTTGAATGTTATTGGCCTTTGCATGCTTTAATAAGTTTAAATTATTTCAAATGGATGTAAAAAGTGCCTTCTTAAATGGATTTATAGAAGAAGAGGTATACATTGAGCAACCTCTTGGATTGAGAATCCTAGTCTTCCAAATCACATCTACAAGCTTTCTAAAGCTCTATATGGGTTGAAGTAAGCTCCAAGAGCATGGTATGAAAGACTAAGTAAATTTTTTATTGACAATAATTTTATAAGAGGAAAAGTAGACACAACACTCTTCACAAAAACTCACATAAATGACACTCTACTAGTCTAAATATATGTTGATGATATTATATTTGGTGCTACTAATGAATCTATGTGTCAAGAGTTTGCCAAGTGCATGCAAGGTGAATTTAAAATGAGTATGATGGGAAGAGTTACCTACTTCCTTGGACTTCAAATCAAATAATTGAAAGGTGGCATCTTCATCAATCAATCAAAATACACCATGGACCTACTAAAGAGGTTCGGAATGGAAAGCTCAAAGTCACTTGGTACTCCTATGAGCACATCTACAAAACTTGACCTTAATGAAAGAGGTAAGTGTGTAGACACTAAATATTATAGAAGCATGATAGGATCTTTACTTTATTTAACTACAAGTAGACCTAATATAATGTTCAGTGTATGCATGTGTGCTAGATTTCAAGATAATCCTAATGAATCACATGTAATTGCAGTGAAAAGAATTCTTAGATACCTACAAAGAATTTAAACCCTAAGATTATGGTACTCTAGAGATTCATCTTTTGAGCTTGTGGGATATTCAGACACTAACTTTGCAGGGTGTAGGTTAGATAGAAAAAGCACAAGTGGAACATGCCAATTCTTAGGTTTAATGTTAACCTCTTGGTTTTCCAAGAAACAAAACTTCGTTGCACTATCAACCGCCGAGGCGGAATACATAATAGTTGGAAGTTGTTGTGCTCAAATATTGTGGAATAAACAACAACAAGAAGACTATGACATGAATTTTAAAAGAATCCCAATACATTGAGATAATACAAGTGCTATCAACTTAACCAAACACCTAGAAATTAGACATCATTTCTTAAGAGGCCAGGCTAAAAAAAAGTGATATAAGACTAGAATTCATACCTTCAGAAGATCAAATAGCTGACATTATTACAAAACTTTTAAGTGAAGCTAATTTTTGTATGGGATTATTAGATTATGATAAACTGTATGCTTGATTGCATCATCTTTCATCATTTGCATACTTGACATCTAGTGAAGGAGTATTAAACCTTATTTAATATTTCTCTCACTCAAGATGGCATAGATAAACAAATTTCATGCTAAGACTCTAAACTGAAAGTTTTCTTTTAAAGGTCCAGTTGACTGGTAAGTCTATCCTAGTCGAATGGTAACACACTGCCTATTTACCCAGTCGACTAGTAGAACAAGTCCTTGTTTGGAGCCAAAATTTGAATTTCTGGTAACTACCTAGTTGACTACTAAGTGTGACCCAGTCGACTAGTATATCTCTGCCAGTTTACCCAGTCGATTGGTGTCCCAACCCAATCGATTGGTATGTTAAAAATTCCAAATATGTAAAGGACCCAGTTGACTGGTGCCCTAACCCAATTGACTAGTATCGCGATTCTATAAATAGTCTCTTCAGATTTTTCAGTTTTCACGCCATTTTTGAAAAACCTAAACTTTCTCTCTCTAGAAAGTCTCATCATTCTGACCAAAATAACACCAAACCACTCCATAAAAGCCTTGATCTCATCCTACATATTAATTATTTCAACTTTCCACTGTTGAAATTTCTATTTTTCGTCAAAACCTCTCACTCTCCCCAAAAACACTTTTCTTCCACAATGTCTGAAAGAATCCATATCAAAACCACAGTTGGGGGACCTCATGCGCTTACTAGGCCAAGATCCAAGAAATCTACGGCACTAGACACCAAAGGGAAAGGTTTAGTGGGCTCTTCGAGCAAAAAGGCGAGGACAAAGCTCGATGACTCCCTGTTTTCTAGTCCAGCCACAAAATAGAGGTATACCACTATCATCCGTAACAAAAAGATCATGACAGGTAGATTCATTGACTTCAAATCTATTCGTCATGCTAACTTTGATATATTACCTTCTTTTGAAGTAATTCGCTTGACCCCACTAGTCAAGATACACCAAAAATTTTACTCACGCTTGATTCACCAGTTCTACGCAAACTTGGTGAAACCTAGTCCACTAGCTCTTCGATTCAGAACTAGTGTGATAGGTGTGGAGTTCGAGGTCAACACTGACCTTCTAGTGAGCATTCTGGATTTTGGACGGATGGCCAGAAAATTTCGACTACGAGGAAGCATGTCAAATCATTAGGGACGACCCTAACTATATCTTTCAGCCTACTACATTTACACATGTAGTGACATGCCCATCGATTCGAAATTGTTCAACCTCATTGTGAGTTGGACCATTCATCCAGGACTTGAGAGTCGGGGCTATCTCTCGAAGATAGATGTGGTATTGATTTGGTGTCTTAAAACTAGACACCACTTTAATATTTACCCCCTACTACTCACCAACATGATAAACGGCGAAGCTAGTGACTCCGGGTGCCTTCTCTATGGGATGCTCATCACCCTCATCCTCCAGTACTTCCAGGTTCCTCTTCCTGCCTCTAAGGCTCAGGACATCGGCCCCAAGGATATCATCAACATCTTTTCTCTGAAGAAAATAAGGTGCACGGTCCGAGATGGGATGATCTATTCCAAAGCCAAGAAGAACATCAGGATTGGCAAGGATGACAACAGTGATGATGGTGAAGAGGGTCCAGATGCTGCAGCCCCTGCTATGGACACAGATGACCGAGCACCACCTCTTGGCAGTTCTAGTACCGGTCCAGCTAGATACGATGATCTTCTCCAGGCCATTACAAGCCTCCAGCTATCTATGCAATTCGGGTTCCAGAGCTTGAGCTCTTCTGTAGACGCCATGCATCATGACCTTCACTTCCTTAGAAATGACTTCAAGCTGCGCCGAGAGCACAAAGAGGGCTCCTTGGCTGAGCTTTGGGATCTTATTCAAGACAGCTCTGATTCTCCCACTCTCTAAGTTGCTTACTGTTATGTTTTTCAATTGTATTTATAGCTTTTAGTTGTTCTTGGCATGAACATCACTTTATCATACATTTTAGTTTTCATTTTCAGCTCTTTGAAGCCCATGATGTATGGATATTTGTTTTATATGACTATATTTCATGATTACATTATGGATTCATGTAATTGCTTTACTTTTAAGCAATATATTTACTTCATGTAAATCCTTCTTTACTCGGATATATTGCTGTAACTACTTATGTACGTATGGAAATTTTTGGCTCTTCCCAAGATGTCTTCCCAGCTCTAAATTATACATAATTTTTGCATACAAGTTTATTTATGCATGATATTACTATCTATAATGTCTATGTGGCTTATTTTTTGAGTTACTACCCCCTTTTCTAATGTTATCAAAATAAGGGAGAAAAATGAGAAATAGAGAAGTATAACTGTAAACTTAAAATAGAGCATAGATTTAGGGGGAGCATTGCTCTGAAGAACTTATTGAATATAAGACTATATGTTGAGTTGCTTGGTTAAGTTGATTATAAACTATTTGAACTATTTTATAGGTTGGTTTCTTCAAAAAATAGAAGAAACTCTGCCCATTTTTTTTCTTCTAAAAACCCAACACTTAGTTTTTAAAACTGTTTTCTCTCATTAGTTTTGTCATCATCAAAAAGGGGGAGATTGTTGACCCTTATCTAAATTTTAATAATGACAAAACACTACTCTAATTGTACTAACAGTGTTATCTAAGTGTTTTAAACGATAAAAGCATACAAGAAATAATCAAGATGCAAAAACTCAACTCGTATCAGACACTAAGTCAACACAGAAGATCTAGTATAGACATAAGGTATTGAAACAAGTTGTAAATCTCGTTTGTTCAAGTAACAAACTTGTTTTATGGCTCCTTTTGTAAAAGCGTTTTGACAAAACTATTTATTCAAACTTTTCTAAGTCAAAAACATTTTAAAACATGAAAAACTGGTTTGAAAGGCAACCCAGTCGACTAGCTCCTTATACCAGACGATTGGGTGATCTATACCAGTCGACTGGAATCTCGAACAGAATGTCCCCAGTTGACTAGTACTTATGACCCAATCGACTGGTACTCTTCATAGCCTTAAAAGTGAGACTTTTCACTTGACCCAGTCGACTGGTACTAAGACCCAATCGGCTGGTAATTCGAAAAATATGACCATTAAGGCGCCAGATGTGAGCATTTAATGCACCAAAATGTACCAAGTTAGTACCAAACGACCATATTAATTCAAGGCTATATAAACCCATTCCAATGAGCATTTAAGAACCGATAATTACACATTCAATTAAGTTTTTGCTCATTAATACACAAAAATCTTAAAAGATTTATTGTTGAGACATTCTTCAAGCTTTACTTTGAAAGAGAGATATTGTTCATTTGTAAAAGCATTCATTGCTATCTCTCTACCATTTACTTTACAGAAACTCATATTTATTGTAAAGGAATTAACTTTCGCAAGGAAGAGATTAGCTTCCGAGAGGAAGGGATAAACTTCCAAGTGGAAGGGATTTTTTGTAAGGTTTGTACAACACCTATGAAGTTGTACAACTAAGAGTTTTAGTGGATCACTTCAAAAAGATTTCTTGAAGAGAGTGGATGTAGGGTCGGAACGAATCCAATATTGTCGAACCACTATAAACTAAGTTTACACCTTGATAAGAGCTATAAAATGCATCTTAATAGTACTTAATTGTTAGCATTTGAGAGTTGATTTAGGTTTTAATTGCACTTTTGTATGTTAACAACTCTAAAGTGTCATCTTTGGATCACTAATTTGTTTTGATGCATTTTTCAGGTATTTTGAGTCTTAAAGAGATGGAAAAGCTATTGTTGAATGAAGCACAAAGATTCCATGTATACCGAAGCAAAGTAGTGCTTTCGGAAAGGCTAAACAAAGAGATCCAAGCATGTGCGCCGCACCCTGGAACCAGCTGGGCCGCACCCTATAGAGCAAGCAAAGAAAGCCATCAGGTCAGGGTGCGCCTTGGACCAAGGGGTGTCACGCCCTGAGGTGTGAGGTGCACCTTGGATTAATCTAGGGTGTGCCTTGAAGAGCTGAGGTGCACCCTGGATGGAGCTGCGTCACACCTTCCAGCAAGTTCACAAAGCTGGCCTAAAACCAAGCCTAGGCGCACACACGAACTTTGTTCTCCGAGTTATGATGTAATTAGGTCATTAATGATTGTTTAAAACCCTAAAACACCCTTGGACCCTTGTATTATAAATAGATCACTTAAGGTTTGATATTAGACACTGATTAAGCCTGGGAAACTCAAGGAAGCAGCTGCTTCTCCTCCATTAAAGTGTTTAACCATGAGACCCATGGCCAACTAATCTCCAAGCAAGGCGAAGGGATGAATCCCTAGGTGTAGTTGTTCTTACTTTCTAGTCTTGATTCGGTTGTAAAGATTTAATGTTAAAAAATTGTTAATGATTTATTATTTGATCAAACAAGAAGAATTAGGGTTCATGTGACAGCTACACTTTTTATTCTTCTTATCTTAGATTTTCTTAATCCAGTGATTGCATGCTTCTTCTCCATATAAGTCTAATCTTGCTCTTCTTATGTCAATTTGTTCAGGTATGATTGAGTCTGATAGATTTCTCTTTTAGGGTTGTCCATTGCTGCGATATTGTCATGGTGATATATTGTCGTTTCTTGATAACTCTATAAGATAGGTCATGTGTGCTTGAATCGAAATCAATGAGTATTTTCATAAGGAATTACTTTAGGATTTATATTTGTACTTAATTGAGTATTTATCAATTGCCTGTTTGGGATGTTAAACTTGCAATCGAGATAAAAACAACTTAATCTTGATTAGGATAAGGCAACGAACTTAGGGAGGATTCCCGGACCCTTGTTGCTTCTCCATAATATATTCACACGACTATTTACACAATTACTATCAAAACTCAAATTCTTTCATTTAATCTTTACCGTTCGTGTTTAGGTTTACCTTCTCTTGTAGTTAACTTGTTTCCTGTGGAATCGACACCTCAAAGCTGTGCTACAACTACCGTGTTACTCTTTGGGCGTAATCAAATTTTGGCACCGTTGCCGGGGAAACGCGCTAAAGTACAAAGAAGATTGTCAACTCTAAGACGAAACAATAATATCATTCCTTTATTTAAGTTTTTGATTTTTTTGATTTTATTTATTTTATTTTTAACTCATTTCTTTTCTTTAAGTTTTGATTTCCTGATTTCGTTTATTATTTATTTATTCTGTTAACATGGCTGAAAACCCTAATGAGAATGTTGCTAGGTACTTAAAGATTATTTATATCCTAGCCGAACAGCCACCCCATCTTGTATCGTGTCACCCCTAATGTTCAACAACCTAATTTCAAACCTGGCATGATCCAATTGCTACCAACCTTCCATGGGTTTGAGAATGGAAACCCCTATATCCACATTAGGGAATTTGAGGGAGTAGTAGCAACCTTTCAAGGTAGGGCTGATATGGTAGACACCGTCAAACTTTGATTTTTCCCCTTTTCACTTAAGGAAAAACCCAAGGCTTGGCTATATTCGTTAAGGCCTAGGTCCATAGGTAGTTGAGATGAGATGACACGAGTTTTCTTCCAAATACACTTCCCAACCCATAAGACCAATAACCTCAAGAGACAAATCTCAAACTTTGCACAAAAAGAGAGCGAAACCTTATATCAAGTTTGGGAACGCTTCAAGGACCTGTTGAATTCTTGTCCACACCATAGGTATAAGAGTTGGCAGGTAGTTAGCTATTTTTATGATGGACTCCTAAGTAGGGAAAGGTAGTTCATAGAAATGATGTGTAATGGGGATTTTCTTCAAAAAGATCCCGACCAAGCCATAGATTTCCTAGATAACCTATCAGAAAAATCCTACACTTGGACAGGACCAAATGCCATGGAAAGCACTAGGAGAAATCAACCTGCTGGGATTTATCAACTCAAGGAAGAGGATAACCTTAAAGCCCATTTAGAGGCCCTAACTAAGGAAATTGAAGCCTTAAAAACCAAAAATACTAGAGCCCCTGAACCGGTTGTTAGGTCAGAATCCCCTTGTTTCATGTGTAATGGGGTAGATCATTTACCTAAGGATTGTCCAGTTTATTTTGAGATGAAGAAAGAGTGTAATGTTGTAGGTATACCCTTTGGGAAACCACACTCACCCTACTCTAACACCCATAATCCCGGTTGGAAGAATCACCCTAATTTCAGTTAGAAATCCAACATGCAACCCCCTACCCACTCTAGTACCCAATGGCAATCGAAAACAACCTCATTTAATGCACCTCAACAATATTTACCTTTGGAAGATATGTTTAAGTCATTTATGCAGGTACATGCCAAGAGTGTGGAAGAGCAAGGCAAGATAAATCAACGGTTATTAGAGGAGCAACAAGCGATCAAGGAGGAACAAAAGGTAATAAAGAGTCAACTCACCAAGTTGACTAGTTTCTTGACGATTCAAGAACAAGGTCGCTTTCCTTCACAGCCACAACCTAATCCAAGGGGACAACATATGGCATAAACCTCCAATCCTGAAAATCAAAACATTAGAGAGGTTAATGCCATAATTACTCGCAGCGGTAAGAAAATTGATGGACCTACTCTACCATCAAACCTGATTCCTAACACCGTGTGCAACAAGAATAAAGCCCCCAAGGAACAAGAGGCCCATGATAATTATTCTCCACTATTGCCTTTCCCTTAAGCACTCCTTAAACTTAAAGAGATAAATACAGCACTAAAAGGTGAGATTCTTGAACAACTTCAGCATGTGAAAATTAACCTCCCTCTACTTCATGTTATAAAACATATTCCCAGCTATGCTAAAGTCATCAAGGATCTATGCATACTCAAGAAGAGGCACAATGTGAAGAAGACAGCATTCTTAACAGAGGAAGCAAGTGCAGTAATTGATAGCAAGACACCACCCAAATATAAAGTTTTGGGCTATCCAACGGTAGCTTGCCAAATTGGAAACAAATCTTGTGGCCAAGCATTGCTAGATTTGGGTGCTAGTGTGAACCTCATGCCATACTCCATGTACTTGCAGCTCGGTCTAGGTTAGATCAAACCAACCTCCGTGGTACTTCAATTAGCAGATAGATCGGTAAGAAAACCAAGAGGTATTGTAGAAGATGTTTTGTTGCAAATTGATAATTTCTATTATCCTATTGATTTTTTGGTTTTAGATACTGTTTCTACTGTAAACAAGGAGTCAAAAATTCTTTTGATACTTGGAAGACCATTCCTTGCCACCACTAATGCCCTCATTAATTGTAAGAATGGCCTAATGACATTATCATTTGGAAATAGGACTCTAAAGGTAAATATTTTTCGAGTCTCATGGCAGCCACATGAAGAGGATGAGTACATCAAAGATAATTCTAACTCTTCGGAATTCATTCCTAATAATTTTGAGTTCAATGATTCTTCAATTTATTCCCATACCGTTAATGTTATTGATGTTTTTGATAAGCCACGGGAATTTATTAAGAAATCTTGGCAACCATGCTTTGAGGAGTTGCTTGAGAGAAGTCACATGGATGCAGGAATCAAATACCCTACTGCTGATAATAAATGAGCATCACCAAAAAACACTTGAGCCACATGTGGTAGATTTTAAGTATTCCTTGCCAAAAAACTAGCATTGAGGCCACTAAGTATGAAGCCTTATCTTCAGCACCACAATGAGGCCAGCAGTGAGAGTGATGCAGCATCTGGCTGAAGACGTAAAACTTAGCGCTCATGAGAGGCAACCCACAACATATCCTTTTATTTTTTTGTTTTCCATATTTCTTTTTCTTGTTTATTATTATTATTTTGTTGTTTTCCAGTTTTACTTTCGTATTTCTTTTTCAGGGACAAATATACGAAGCAGTTCAAATGGTGGTGCACAATTTTCAGCTTCAGTGCACTTTTGGCTACAAAGGGAGTTTCCTTAACTATTGCTTTCACATTGAAGACAATGCTTATTTTAAGTTGGGGGTGGAGGAAAGGAGGAAACATATTCCTGTTCTTCATATTTTTCTTTGAACTGCTTTGTGTCATTTTCCTTTTTGTTTATTTTTAGCATGCTTTGTGTTATCCTTAGAGTTAATTCACATGTCAATGATATAAGCCTAATTGAGATAGCATATAGCATTTAGAAGAAGTTAAATCTTGCTTCAATTTGAAATTAATTTAAGCATCAATCTTCATTTGGTTAGAGACTCTAATTTGTGGTAAGATTGTATGATTAGTCTTAAACATTTAGAGAAGTTTTATGTGTGCTTATTTTGTGAATATTTTTGTGGTATCCACAAGCTCTAGAACTTATTTGATAACCATTTGAGGTGAATTCCTAGAGTGTACATTACTTAGGATATGATATAGGGCATTTTTGGATCGTTTGAGCCTGTCAAACTTACCATTGCTATATTTGCCATTAGTCATCTATTTGAGCCATTTTCTTAAAAAAAAAAAATTTTGAGCCTTGTTTCTTTCAATAGCCCATTTACTCACCTTTATGAGCCTAAAAATATTTTATCCTTACCTTTAAAGAACTTAGCTATACACATTTGTTTAGAAGCACTTAAAAGGAGTAAGGATGGGAATATGAGAAAATATCACTACCATAAACCAAGTACATTAAAGGAGATAAGTTGGGGGTTATGTGATGAGTGCCAAATATTGCATATTTTGGCCACTTAATTTACATTTGTTAGCTTAGGAATCTTTTACTTTGAGTTGTTTTTGTTGTTTTTCAGGTTTACAAGCACTGGGAAAGGAGTTTCACTAAAATTGCCAAAATTGCCTGTACAGATCAGTCATTTTTGTTGATTTTACTGTATTGATTCAGGAAGAACCAGGAGATGAGCCATATATGCTTTGAAAGATCCAAAAGTCTATTTTTTGAGGAATTTTACAGCTCATAAAAATGATTTTTCTAGAGAAAGTTATGGCAGTTTTAGTAGACAAGGTTAAGTTGAAGATGTCTAGTGCGCTCGAGCGCACCAGACTTGCGATCGATCACAAGTGCGCACTCGCACATCCCACATCAGCTAAAAATGCTTTGTAGTGCACCAATATGCGCTCGAGTGCACCAGACTGCGATCGAGCACACTCAGGCAGTATCCCACATCGAATTTGAAACACATTCTACTCCGAGAATTCCCCTATAAAAGCCCCATCTCACTTCATCATTCGGTGTGCAATCTTGAGGACTTCTGCTAGCATTCTAGTGGATCTCGAAGGCTTTGGTACCATGAGGGGAAGCGCCGCCCAACAGCAAGTGAAATTTCTCCCCATGTATAGTCAGTTTTTAATTTACTGCTTTTGTTAGTTTTAAAGTTTAATGTTTAGTACTGTTATTGTGAACTTTAGTTTCATGATTATGAGTGGCTAAAATCTTCAGCTAAGGTCGAAGATGAAGCCTCACCATTGTTTGGCATAATATTTTCAGATTTTTTTATACAATTCTGATGTTTTTTTTAGTATAAATGTTCTGTTCAATTATTTGAGTAAAATCTTATGATTGATTGCGTTTAAATTGTTCTGTTGGATATTCCGTGTGTTTCATCTGATAGATACATCGAATCGTTTTTTATTAAATTGAATATCAAATAAAATTTAAACATGTTTTTTGTCGTCATATAAGAAATTTTTTTTATCCTCATATTCAATGACTATTGATATATTATTTTCTTTTATTTTCATAATAATGTTCATCTGTCAAAACAACTTTTTTTATTTCACAATTAAGTGATTTATATGTTTTTGAATTGTTACACTTATCAAATAAAATTTAAACACATTGGATTGTTTTGGTTTAATTGGGATATTTGTTGTGATTTGTTTAAAGTTGGATTCACGGAATGTTTTGATAGATTATTTTTATATAGAACATAAAGATATATGCTTTACTTTGGTGGGGTGGATTCAGAAACCCTAGTGTTTTTATCATTAGTATTTAAATCAATTTAGTTTAGTTTATATTTTTTTTACAAAAGACAAATCAAAACTTGGAACTAGGTTAAAATAGGCTTAGTTTAGATAACAATATTTTCACAACGCAATTCCATGTGGATTCGACCTCGCACTTGCACAACACTATATTGCAAACAACTCATGCGCTTGCGAGTAATTTAAAACTCACAACATTATGTAAAAGAAAAAAATGAAAAAGAGGTGAATGGTATTATGCCAAAATACAAAAGAAAAGAAAAGAAAAGAGATGTGAATTATGGCAAAGAAAGAAGAAAAGAAAAGAAAAATGGTAATTTGAGAAAAATGCTCGAAAAATGGTTGAAACAGATGGATGTTGAAGAAAGGTTGTCTAATGCTTAAAAGTGGTTGTGTTTAAAACTAAGAGATTGAGTCCTTTTACTTATGAATCCTTCCCATTCCTTCTTAACCTTTACCTTACAAGCTTATTAAAGACCTATTGACCCAATGTAATGTGATTTTTCTACAATAGTGGAGAGTAGTTTGAAATGTAAGCCTATGGAGACTGTTTTTGTGATTGATGTCACGCAGTTTATCATGTTTTAGAGGCCAAGACTTGTATTCACGAATGTTATGCATAAAATCATCCGGATGATCAGATTAATGGATTGTGGTAATATGGATGTTAAGAGTCAATAACGATTTTAAGATTGATGTTTGGATTACTTTTTGGACTTGGGTGGAATTTAATAATTCTATATGCTATATGTTAAGTGCAATTTTTGCGACAAAAAGTGAATTACTCTTGGTTAACACTAGTATTGCTTTACTTTACTTTGATTACCACCATAGAATTCATCTCTTGTTTTCGCTTGAATTGCTAGGGACTAGCAATAAGCTAGTTGGGGGTTGTGATGAGAGCTATAAAATGCATCTTAATAGTACTTAATTGTTAGCATTTTAGAGTTGATCTAGGTTTTAATTTCACTTTTATATGTTAACAACTCTAAAGTGTCATCTTTGGATCACTAATTTGTTTTGATGCATTTTCAGGTATTTTGAGTCTTAAAGAGATGAAAAAGCTATTGTTGAATGAAGCACAAAGATTCCATGTATACCGAAGAAAATGAGGGTTTTCGGAAAGGCTAAACAAAGAGATCTAAGCATGTGCGCCGCGCCCTAAAACCAACTGGGCCGCACCCACCAGAACAGAGGCCAAAGCCAGCAAAGAAGGCCATCAGGTCAGGGTGCACCTTGGACCAAGGGGCGCCCCGCCCTGAGGTGTGAGGTGCGCCCAGGATTAATCTAGGGTGCGCCCTGAAGGGTTGAGGTGCACCCTGGATGGAGCTGTGCTGCACCCTCCAGCAAGTTCACAAAGCTGGCTTAAAACCAAGCCTAGGCGCGAGAAAATCCAAGCCTAGGCGCACACACGAACTTTGTTCTCCGAGTTATAATGTAATTAGGTCTTTAATGATTGTTTAAAACCTTAAAACACCCTTGGACCATTGTATTATAAATAGATCACTTAGGATTTGATATTAGACACTGATTAAGCCTAAGAAACTCAAGGAAGCAGCCGATTCTCCTCCATCAAAGTGTTCAACCATGAGTCCCATGGCCAACTAATCTCTAAGGAAGGGGAAGGGATGAATCCCTAGGTGTAGTTGTTCTTACTTTCTAGTCTTGATTCGGTTGTAAATATTTAATGTTAAAACATTGTTTATGATTTATTCTTCGATCAAACAAGAAGAATTAGGGTTCATGTGATAGCTGCACTTTTTATTCTTCTTATCTTAGATTTTCTTAATCCAATGATTGTATGCTTCTTCTCCATATAAGTCTAGTCTTGCTCTTCATATGTCAAGTTGTTCAGGTGTGATTGAGTCCAGTAGATTTCTCTTTTAGGGTTGTCCATTACTGCGATATTGTCATGGTGATATATTTTCGTTTCTTGATAACTCTATAGGATAGGTCATGTGTGCTTGAATCGAAATCAATGAGTATTTCATAAGCAATTACTTTAGGGTTTATATTTGTGCTTAATTGAGTATTTGCCGATTTCCTGTTTGGGATGTAAAACTTGCAATCGAGATAAAAATAACTGAATCTTGATTAGGATAAGGCAACGAACTTAGGGAGGATTCCCGGACCCTTGTTGCTTCTCCATAATATATTCACACGACTATTTACACAATTACTATCAAAACTCAAATTCTTTCATTTAATCTTTACCGTTCGTGTTTAGGTTTACCTTCTCTTGTAGTTAACTTGTTTCCCTGTGGAATCGACACCCCAAAGCTGTGCTACAACTACCGCGTTACTCTTTGGGCATAATCACACATTCTATTCCTTAAACTTTTTTATTTAAAGCACATTACTTGTTTATACGCCTGTGCATTTAACTGTTTTTATAAACTTGCAAGTAATTAGTGAAAGTTTTTAAAAACCCAATTCATCCCCCTTCTTGGGTTAGAACCTCAGTCTACAGTCATCCTCACACCCTATAAGTCAAATAATATATCAATATGTGAAATATATTCCTAAGAATAACAAAAAATAATTCAGTAAGTAAAAAATTAAATTAAACAAAAATAAGGTCATTAAATTAACTAACTCTTACCGACAAATCATAACATTACTACCATATATTCAATCAAATACCAAAAGAGTATGCCCACATCTGATTGGAAATAAGCTCACGAAACGCAGCAATAGCCGCTGCACATGCATCAGACAAATCTACTGTATGATTATTTGTAAATGTGCTCGACCCCCTTTCGCTTTCTACTTCATGGCCTTCTACTTCCCATTCATTAAACAGTTAATCACTCTGAGAAAACTGACGTACAAAATTATGTAGGACACAACAAGCAACAACTATAAGAGGTTGTCTAGCGGGCTTGAATATAGGTATCATTTTTAAAATTGGAAAGCGTGCCTTTAAGATCCCAAAGCAATGTTCAATGACGTTACGTAGAGATGAGTGCCTATAGTTAAATAGTTCTCTATAACCCAATGGTTGGCGTGTTCTACCTTGATATTCATTTAAGTGATACGGTTCACCTCTAAACGATGGAAGAAACCCGGCTGTACATGGATAACCGGAATCCACCAAATAATACTCACTTAAATTCATACAAATTCTCTTAGTATATATCAATAAATTAGTATATAATATCAACTTAGTACTAAAATAGATTTACCATTAGTAGACCAAAGAAATTGAGCATCCGATCGAGTTAAGGTGTTCAAAAAGACTCATGAATCGTTAGCCATATCCCATCCACTATACACGTATGTGAATTTCATGTCGAATGAACATGCACACATCACATTTTGTGTCACAACCGTTTTCTACCTCTATAACTAGTAGCTTTTTCTGCTAGAACCCATGCACTGATGTGTGTTCCATTAATTGCTCCAATACATTTATGCGTCCATTAAATTGCATACGATTAGAATCAGTTTGGTATTATATATTGTATATACAAAACTAAACTAATAAATTAACAATCAATCATAAGATTTGTTACCTTAAAAGTTGGGTAAAATCTTCGATTGCGTCTAATTTGTGGAGGCACCACGTGGTCATTCGATGGACAAATTATATTCTTTGCAAACTTGTTTAATGCTCTCATTACTATCTTAAAATGTCTATTAATTGTTTCTAATGAATGTTGAAATTGATTAACTACAACTCTGTGCCCCACAACAAACAAGAAAATGGCCATATTTTCCTCTGCTATGACACCCCTTGAGTCTTCTATATAATTATATTGCTTCAATGTGTTACATAAGTGAATAAATGTTTCCTTGTCCATGCGAAACAATTCATAAGTTACCTCTGAATGACCATTTAATAATTTGGTTATATATTCATGTCCACTGAGTCGTGATGTTTGCATAGATAATTTATTCATAAATTTTTCATCATATTCGGCAAAAATAGGAAGCATTAACAATGAGAGCATTTCATACTCATCTTCAATAGATGAACTTGATGAATTAGATTAGCTACCACAATTATTAGGGTCTGAATTGTCCATTTCTTAACCTAAACAAAAAAAACATGTCCCATTATGGTTATCATGTAGTATAGTTTATATTCCACAAATCTAAATAGACTGAAGTTTAATTCTATTTTTAAAAAAAATCAACAGTACTTTCTTTGTTTTATATGATTTTTCAAATAGAATTGGACCTGTATACACAATTCTAATCATTTAAATATAATTAGACATATATACACAATTCTAATCATTCATATTCCAAAAATACAAGGAATCTCAAACACATATAATTAATCCAAACAAATAACATATCATCCATAAACTAAAAAATAAATAAAAATATCCAAGTACAAACATATGCACACAGCAAAGAACAAAGAGTCTCCTTAACACACAAACATAATTGAAGACCAAAGGTAGTGTCTCCAGCTCTCACTCGATTCTAGCTAACCACGCATTCTTCCTCTCTAAAGGCATTTTACAGAATGCCTCCCTTAACTCAAAATTATTAGTAAATTTCTCTAATGCCTTCATATACATGTCATCATCCACACGATTTTCCATTTCATCAAGAACTTTCAAACACACTGCCGCTGAATAATCTGCTGAAACCACCAAACTTGTTCCCTCAACGCTTTTCTCTCTCTACCTCTCAACCCTAGCCAAAGAGGCTTCTCTTCTTGCTTTTGTGGCCTACATGATACATGCAAAAACTTCACTCAATTGACTATTTCTAGTTTCCTTTTTTTCTTATCATTGATTTTAGAATGCTTAGCAGAACGTTCAGACTGAGTGGGCTGAGTGCTTAGGGTATCAAGGTCAACCAAAGTATTTGGGTCATCCGGGTTACCAAGGTCATCAACATCAACATCTATATGCACTCCACTATTGAGAAAAGCTTCATGCAATTCATTCTCCTCATCGGAATTAGGAGGATCTTGGGTAGAAGCATAGTGAAGAATTCTTGTGGTAGTTGACTTATTAAAGATAATCCCTAACAATTTGTAGTGTTCATGACCTTGCTTACGAAATTGGGAAGCTTTCAGGTGTGCCTAATAAAAAAAATGAAGAAATAAATGTCATTATCAATTGCTAAAAATATTTAAAGAAATTATCATAAGATAAGACCACCATATGAACTTTAGGGAGAAAAATGATACCCAAATGTAATTTTCCCAAGTCTCATATAGGGCTGTGACAGTACTTTCTGCATTCCAACAAAACCCAATTTGCTCAAGCAATTGACTAAACAACCAGTGTTTCATACGCAAGCTTTGATATTTCTCCCTTAATTGTTTCATTGTAAAGAGCTTATTGGTCTTCATATTCAATTCTTTGAGAATAAAATCCCAAATCTTTCTATGAAACACACCATCTTTCATGTTTCTCTTGTTTACCTAATCAACTATAATATCGATAAAACATTTCTCTCTCTCAGAGCCCCATAAAAAAAATATAAACACTTTCAGATGACCTCATACCACACCTACATCACACTCAATTCAGTGAACTCATAATGAGAATAACTTTGATCAAAGCCCTCTTTCTAGATTTTTTTTTTTTATAAGTCTCTTTCTAGTTATGTTAATGTATTTAAATATGATATGATGTTCAGACTTGTATAAGGAATAGGCTTACAAAGACAGTCTCTAAACCACTTAGTTTTGGCTGCTGAAAAGAACTAACTTCAATGATAAGAAGGCATTCCAAGGTACTTATCAAAAAGAGAAACAAAAGTCATTCTAAGGTATTGCAATCATTCCAAGTTTACTTCTTTCTTCCTACTTTAATTCTTTGATCAATTTTGATGCAACTAAAAGGAAGACTTTTTTTATATTTGAATATGCTCTTATATTCCATATTTGATTATGCTTACTTTACATTGAATACAAGCGATGGGAAACAGAGGTAGTGCATTAGAGCCATAACAAGGCTTAGGATTAAATCTATATGCCGTCATTGTCCCACCATATTAAAGACTAGTGACTTTCAGATAAAAATTAAGGAATGATAAATACCATGAACAACAACAGTTTTTGGAGTATTCAAGTAGTACATGTTCAAAAATGATTAAACATTCAGCTTTTAGATTAAATTAATCATGGTCATCAATCTACAAGTTGCTTACCTGCATTCTCTTTTCTTTTCTTACCTCGATATTGAAACTATTGCAATAGTCTGAGTGAAATAGGAGCACGTAGTGAAAATGGGTACTGAAAATGGGTTTCAGAAATGGGTTACACAAATGGGTTTCATAAATGGATTAAGAGTGCGAGAGAGAGATGAGAATGGGTAATGGGTTTCAAAAATTCCCTTTTTCGAGAGTGACTAAGACAGATATGATAATGGGTATGGGTTTCAGAAGTTGAGACTGCGCGAGAGTGAGAGATGAGAAGGGATAAGGGTTTCTGTGTTAAGTATGTGAGGGAGATGAGAATGGCCTGTACTGGTTTTGTGTTGATATTGCAAGAGAGAAAGAGAGATGAGAACGAGAGAAATGGTGAATGAGAGAAGTGGAGACGCAAATGAGAGAGAGGGCAGAGAGACGCAATCGAGAGAAGAGAGCACGATTTTAGGGCTGCTTTTTAGAAAATGAGGCATGAAAACTCTAAATTGGAGTTTTCTAAATGCAGTTTCTAAAATGAGTTTTTTAGAAAACTGTTTTGGAAAATGGATTTTCAAAACTATTTCCCAAACATATGTTTCAGTTTTTGAAAACTAATTTGAGTTTTTGAAAACTGAAAACAGGTTTCAAAAACTCAATCCAAACATACCCTCAGACTCCTCAAAACTAAACCTTTGGTGGCTAAGCAAGCCCATATGACTAGGCAAAGAATCCTCTAGAGCAGCAAATAGGCGAGGAAAACGAGATTGAGTCTCAGAATTCAAAATACCAGTATTATAACACCTGTCCCCATTCCGAAGCTTCAAAGAATGAATCTTGTATCTACTACATTGAACCAAAGTTGAAGTATGATAGAATTTTGTATTAAGATCCCCATCTTGAAGACATTGATCTCTTGATTTCTAAAACTAGTGCACCTCTTCCATTCAAAGAATATCATTATACTCTCCAATAAGTTTGTGCTCCAAATCCGCTAAAAAGAAGAGAAACCCATACTTCCAAAAACATTTAGAAAAAATATCATAATTCAAGCCCATCCTCCAATAAGAATATCATGATTCACACTGAATACCACTAAGTCAATCCCTAAATCTTTTCTTATTAGAAAAAATATTTCCAAAAACATCATTATTCCAAAGCTTTACAGCACTTGTGAGGGAAGAAATAACATTAGTGATAGAAGATTGATGACAATTCTAAGCCTTCGAGAAAACCTCTTTGAAATCCGAGTGAGCAAGGCAAACAACTTCAAAATGGGAAGGCCTGCGAAAATTTTCCAAAAAAATATTATGAATCAAGAGAGGATTATGATAACCACAAGTTCGGGCAAGGATTTGCACTTTAGTTTTAGAAAAAAACAACTTCCAATCAACATTTGCCATAGCTCGATCCAGTCTCTCTTTACTAGTACTTAATCCTTAAGGACTGCTGGTCTAAGTAAATCTCAGATCTATAAACCCAAATCAATGGGACCACATTGATTTATTCAGTTTTTAAGCTGATTACAATGAAAGTAAAAATTAGGATCACCTCATTCTCTCAGTTGGGGAAGTAAAGTCATTGAAATCTCCCATAATAGCCTATGACTTCTACATATTTTTCGAATAAATGTTGAAATGTTATTCAAAATATAAGCTTGTTGATTTTATCATTTCTATTAACTTCTTAAGAAAAATCTTGTCTGTTATTCAATCTTATTTGTTTCAAATAATTTGATGTATATCTCATGATTTTTCTAGCAAATTGTTCTCATCCACAATGCGAATTCAGTTAAGTTGTAAGCCTATATATAGGTCTCTTTTGTTCTGTGAATAATTAATAAAAAAGTACCAATTAAGTTCTTCCAATGAGTTCTCTTCCACCAAAATATTTTTGGCATGTTTCTTATTTATTCCATCGGCAAAAGTCTATAAATTTGGTTGTCTTTCTTTTTTCCTTATAGCCTTATCCTCTTTAACCCAAAAATTTGTGGTATCGGAGCCTGGTTCAATCATATCTAGGCGTAGTGAGAGTTATCATGGTTGTTAATGGAAGTTCTATGAGCATATCTCAGCCTCTAATTCCTATCTTCAAAGGTGAAAGTTATGAGTTATAGAACATCAAAATAAAGACGTTATTTAAGTCTTAAGAGCTATGAGACTTGGTTGAAAATGGGTATGTCGATCCTGATGAAGAATGAAGGTTAAGGGAGAATAGAAAAAAGGATGCTAACACATTGTTCTTTATTTAGCAAGCTATCAAGAATTGCAACAGCAAATACTTCAAAAGAAGCTTGGAAAATTCTACAGAAGAGTTTCAAGGCTCATCGAAGGTAATCATTGTTAAATTTCAATCTCTTCGTCGTGAGTTTGAAACATTATTTATGAAAAGTAATGAATTTGTTCAAGACTTTCTATCTAGAGTGACTACAATTGTTAGTCAAAAGAAGTCATATGGGTAGCAGATAAATGATCAAATTGTAGCTGCAAAAGTTTTGAGGAGTTTGACTCCAAAATTGGATCACGTGGTTGCTACAATTGAGGAGTCTAAAGATTTATCTGATTATTCCTTTGATGAATTTATGGGTTCTTTGTAAGCACATGAAGCAAGGTTGAATAGGTCAATTGAAAGGAATGAAGAAAATGCATTTCAAGTGAAGGGGGAGACATCTTTCCAAAGAGACAAGTCTAAAAAATCTATTGGAGGACGTGGTAGAGGTAGATTTCATGACAGGGGTGGCTTTCATGGAAGAGGTCATGGCAAAAATCGAGGCAGATGGCAGTCTAATGGGTAAGTTGAAAAAAGGCAGTACAAGATGGAGTCCAATGCCATTACTGCCAAAAGTTTGGGCATGTAGAAGCCAATTGTTGGCGTAAAGAGAAACGAGCAAGCTATACAGAAGAAAGTAACTTGTTCATGGTTTTTTTTCAAAATAATGATGTCTAAAGTGAAGTTTGGTTTCTAGACAGTGGTTGCTCTAATCATATGTCTAGCATGCGATTGGCATTCAAAGAACTCGATGAGTCACAAAAGATGCAAGTTAGACTTGGAAATAATAAGCCAATTCAAGTTGAAGAGAAAGGTATTGTTGTAGTGAAAACAAGCCATGATATTGTAAAACTCTTACACAAAGTTTTCTTCATTCCTAGTTTGGCTCACAATCTGTTAAGTGTTGGGCAACTAATGGCGGGTAGATATTCAATTTTATTTGATGATGGTTCATGCGTAATTAAAGAGAAAAAATCAGGTCAGATAATTGTAAATGTCCATATGACAGAAAATAAAATGTTTCCTCTTGAGGTTTCAAGTGTTGGAAACCAAGCTCTTGTTGCTAACGGGAATAATGAATCAAAATTATGGCATCTATAGTACGGACATCTAAATATCATAGGCTTGAAGTTGTTAAGTCAGAGAGGTATGGTTCTTAGGCTACCTAAAATTAATTCTCTAGTGATTTAAGTTAAGGCTATGTATATGGAAAACAAACTAGACAGTCTTTTCCTATTGGAAAGGCTTGGAGGGTTTCTAATTGTCTTGAATTAATTCATGCTGATTTGCGTGGACCTATGAAAACTGCATCATTTGGGGAAAGTCAGTATTTTCTATTCTTCACGGATGATTACAGCTGTATGATTTGGGTGTTTTTTTTTTCCTGAAATACAAGTCACAAACCTTTAAAAACTTTAGAAAATTCAAAGTGTTTGTTGAAAAACAAAGTGGGAGGCGCATAAAGACACTTCGAACTGATAAGGGTGGTGAGTTTTTATCTGGTGAATTTAATATTTTTTGTGAGGAAAATGGTATTCATAGGGAACTTACTGCTCCTCACACATCAGAGCAAAATGGCACGGCTGAACGAAAGAACTGAACTGTTGTTGAAATGGCTAAAAGTTTACTAAAGGCAAAAGGCATTCCTGGTCATTTTTGGGCTAAAACAGTCACCACCGCTATCTACTTATTGAACATTTCTCCTACCAAGATTATTCTCAATCAAACACCGTATGAAGCTTGGAAGAGTAAGAAGCCTTGGATAAGTCACTTAAAAAAAATTGGGTGTATTGCGTATGCTTTGGTTAATTCACAAGCTCATCATAAGCTTGATGGATAGTCTAAAAAATGTATTTGTATTGGTTATTGCCCATAATCCAAGGCATATCGCTTATATAACCTTGTTAGTAGCAAAGTGATTATTAGCATAAATGTGGTGTTCAATGAAGATGCAAGCTGGAATTTTACCAATAGCAAAGTAGAATCACCAGTCCAGATTTCAACAGAAAATGAAGTCTTTCCAACAAATGCAGAACCTAATCCAACACCCACAAATTCACCTACTTCTTCTCTTACTCCAAGTAGCAGCACTACATCTTCCTCTTCTTTAGAGGAAACCCCTCTAAGGAAATTTAAATCCTTGAGAGAGATTTATGATTCATTCACCTTTGCTTTATTTGTTTCTGATCTAACATGTTTTGGAGAAGTTGCAGCAAAAGAAGAATGATGCAACACAATGATGGTAAGTGCTTAAATATTCATATTTAAGCCCCTTAATTTACAGTTGTTAAGCTCTTTGTTTACGTATTTTAGTATATTCTACTTCATTTTTGTGTTTTTTAGAAGCTCTTGAAGAAAATGTAGCATTTTGGAACTCTAAGGAAGAAATCTGGAAGATCTAGAAGTAGCTAAGTGCGATCGAGCGCAAGGAGTCTGTGATCGAGCGCAAAAGCACTCGTGCGCATAGATAGAAGGCTCAACCGTAACCCTGCACTCAAGTGCAATAGCATGGGATCGAGCGCACACGTACAATAAAGCGGCAGAGCTAGTTTTGGAAAGATTTATTCAGGTCTTGTTTTGGATATTAGGGTTTCGAAGTGTCCTTAGAACCTTATAAATAGGACTGTAAAACACAGAAACAACATTTTTTTTATCTTCCTTCAGTTGTAAGCTTTGGAGAGGAATTGACGACTCTTCTCTACAATATTTTTTGGGTTTATTCTTTTCTACTTATTTTATGTTATGATGATGGTTAACATAATTAGCATGTGTAACTAACTTTTTAATAGGGCTCGATTGAAGCCCTAATTATGCTTTTCCATATATGAGTATTGTTGCTCTCGAAAATAGCCATGTTATGATGCTCCAATTGATTAATGCTTGTTTTATTGAATTCCTCATATGTGTTTGTCTGATCAACGTATGCATGTGGTATGGATTAGTTAGTTAGATCAATTTGGATAACTGAGTCCTTGGTTTGACAATAGTAACAAAAGAAATCAACACCGGGTTCTTGGGTTAATCAACATGGGAAACCGGGAGTATACAACATGCCCTAGGTCTCGTGTGGTTGTTGATTTCTATAAACCTTATACTCTCTTAAGGAAAAACTCAGTATACACCACGTTGAATCCCTTAAGAGAGAAAAGAGTTAAGAGTATACACCATGCCTAACTCGTTGCTTAGGGAGATCAATAGCTTAAGGAGCGGACCAAGCCCTTAGGTTGACAACCATTAGGTATTCATGGTAGGGCTAGAGTATTGGCACATTACTTATTGGAAAGTATGATTAGTGGTGGATATCAAAGCCCTATGTTATTATCATTATCGATCTAAACTCAATATTTATTTCTATTATTTTACATAGTGAAACTGATTCTAAAACGAAATTCACCAATCCTTATGGAGATGATCTCGCACTTGCACACTATGCTATTGTTGACCTTGTGCACTTGCAAGTAAAACAAGTTCGATTATTTGCTTAATAATTTAAGTAGATTATCGCACAACAAGTTTTTGGCGCTGTTGCCGGGGATTGTGCTAAATTTCTTTTTAGGATTATTTTTCATTCATTTTTATTTTTTTACTATTATTATTATGTTTTATTCTGTTTCATCAAAACCTAATCAATTATTTTCTTTTTTGTTTTCTTTTTCTTTTTTGATTTAGGTACTGCAGCAGAAGTTCTTTGAAGCACTGTGATCGAGTGCATTTAAGGCAGAGGCTACCCGGGCAGCAGCACTGAAACTGCTGCACTGAAGCGGTTTTGCTGATTCATGCAAAGGCTTCGATCCAGGAATCCTACTTTCTTTCCCCTCGACACTAAGCTTGAGTGGACCATTAGACAAAGGCTTAGAGACAACATTGAGGAGGTAGAAGAAGAATTCGAGGGAGAAGCACCAATGGCAGAACAGCTAGAAAACCAACAACCACCTTAGGGAAGACCTATGAAGCAATCCTTCACCCCTCGGAACCTCAACCAGCCATCATGCATTGCTTATCAGCCATAGGCGAAAGGCAATTATTACATATCTCTATAGATACTCAGTGCATTAACTCACTTTAAGGGTACACCTGCTGAAGATCCACACTTGCACCTTCGAGAATTCTTTGATCTCTGTAAGTTCCAGCAAATCCGAGGCCTAGACAAAGAGGGAATCAGGTTAATTCTTTTCCTTTTTTCATTAAAAGATAATGCTGAGCTGTGGTACAATTCATTACCTGCAGTTTCTATCCACACGTGGGAATAGTTGGCCAGTAAGTTCCTAAGAAAGTTTTTCTCAGCTTAAAAGACAAGACAAATGAGGAAAGAGATTCAATATTTCCAACAGAAGGATGGAGACCTGTTCTTTGAGGCATTGAGACATTTCAACGAGCTGCTACTCAAATGTCCAAATCACAATCTACCTCAGGATGAATTGGTACAGGCTTTTTATGAAGGTTTGAGTGATACTAATAAAAGTATTATAGATTCAGGTTGCGGAGGTGTGTTGATGGAGAAGAGCAGCGAAGAAGCCATGGAGTTGTTCGAGACATTAAGTGAGCACACCTAGCAATTCTCCTCTAGAGGTAGACAAGGATCTAAGAGCAAAGGTATGTATGAGGTGACTCTAAATGGTGGATCCTCTACCCAAATAGCTACTGTGGAAAGGAAACTAGATCTACTTGTTAAAGCCATGACCGCTTAGAATGCCTCACCTAATCCACTAGCTACACCACTCCAAGTATGTGCTATATCCTTTCATTTTGATCATAATACTGAGATATGTCCTTTATATTCATCTGCCAAGTGAATTATGTGGGACTAAATAACTATCTGCCAAAGAACAACCCATATGCAAACATTTATAATCCTGGATGGCGAAACCACCCCAATTTCTCTTGGAACAACAATCAAAATGCCCTGAACCATCAAGGGCAGCAAATGAACTCCCAGCAGCTCACTCAGTTCTTGAATCGAAGAAAAGTGACCTAGAAAGTCTTGTGAGGCAATTGGTAACTCAGCAAATATAGTTTATGACTGCACAAGATCAGTTCATGGCAGATGAAAGGCAATTTCAGACTGAGCTAAGACAAACCACTACAAAACACGAACAAGCTATTCAAAGGCTAGAGGTATAAATGGGACAGTTGGCTAAAGAACTGAGTGGCAGAAAGCAAAGTGAGCTTCTAGCTCAAACACTACCTAACCCAGGGGGCACCAGCAACTGAAGGTTGTCACAACCCTCAGGAATGGTAAAGTCATAAGAATTGATGAGTCTGCAAAAGCATCTCTAGAAAAACCATCGACATCAAAGGTAAGTGAGATGGAGAAGGTGAATGTGCCACCCTTCCCGCAAAGGTTAGTAAAACAAAAAAATGAAATAAAATTAACTGCTTGATATTTTTGAAACTTTGTGAAAGGTAGAAATAAACATTCCTTTATTAGATGTAATTCAACAAATACCTGCTTATGCTAAATTTTTTAAGATTGTTGCACTCATAAGAGGAAGTTTTAGGAACATAAGACAGTAGCCTTAACTGAATAAGTAAGTGCAGTTTTGTTAAGAAAGCTACCACCAAAGCTAAAAGATCCAAGTAGTTTTATTATTCTCTGTAGGATAGGTGATCAGCTATTTGAGCGAGCATTACTGGATTTAGGAGCGGGTGTCAATTTGCTGCCATACATAGTATTTGAAACACTAGGTTTGAGGGAACTTCAACCAACCTCCATCACCTTGTAATTGGCAGACAAAAGCATCAAAAGACCTAAAGGTATTCTTAAGGATGTTCTGGTAATGGTAGGTGAGTTTATTTTACCTGCTGATTTTATTATGTTAGATATGGAAGAATGCCCTATGCCATTACCTCTGGCCATCATCTTAGGAAGACCCTTCATTAGAACTGCTGATACAAAGATTTGTGTGAAAAAGGGTATAGTAAGTATGAAGGTAAATGGTGAGAAAATAGGGTTCAAAATATTTGATGCATTAAAATTACCTCAAGATGATATAGAATATTTTAATGTATGTATGATGCAAAGTTTTGTTGAGCAAACTTTTCAGGTCCATCACATTGATCCATTGGAGACCACCCTTACCTATAGCGTCACAAGACTAGATATTGAGTAAGAACCTGAAGATGTTACTGATGACATCATTAAAACTGTGCACCTCCTTGAGGCCTCTCCAAAACATCCAAGTAAGTATGCCCCTCTATTTGAATCTCTAGTACCTCCTAATACTACTCTTTTTCTTTCTATTATCCAGGCACCAAACTTGGAATTGAAGCAGCTGCTAAAGCATTTAACTTATGCCTATTTGGGAGAGAATAGGACCTTACCTGTGATTGTTGCTGCCAATTTAAATGTTGGGGAAGAGGAAAAACTATTGAGAGTTCTTAAAGAGCATAGATCTGCCATTGGATGGACCATTGCTGACATCAAGGGGATAAGTCCAGCCAAATGTATGCATCATATCTACCTTGAGATTGAAGCAAAACCCACTCGGGATGCTCAAAGAAGACTTAACACACATATGAAAGAGGTAGTAAAGGCAGAGGTGTTGAAACTATTAGATATTGGCATTATCTACCCCATCTCAGACAGTAAATGGGTAAGTCCCGTTCAAGTTGTTCCTAAAAAGAGTGGGATCACAATGGTGAAGAATGAAGATGAGGAGCTCATACCTACAAGAATAACAACTGGTTTGAGGGTATGTATCGATTACAGATAATGGAACAAGGTGACTAGAAAAGATCACTTCCCATTGCTCTTCATTGATCAGATGTTAGAAAGATTAGCCGGCCATAGCTATTATTGCTTCTTGGATGGGTATAGTTGCTATAACCAGATTGTCATAGCACCTGAGGATCAAGAAAAGACTACCTTCACATGTCCTTTCGGTACATTTGCTTACAAAAGGATGCCATTCGATCTATGCAATGCACCAACCACCTTTCAAAGATGTATGATAAGCATATATTTTCAACATGTTGGAGAAATTCATTGAGGTATTTATGGATGATTTTAGTGTTTTTGGGTCTAATTTTGATTAATGCATCAATTATCTGGAGAGTGTCCTAAAGAGATGTTAAGAGAGCAACTTAGTGCTAAATTGGGAGAAATGTCACTTTATGGTTCAACAAGGCATTGTGTTGGGTCATTCCATCTCCAACAAAGGTATTGAGGTAGACAAGACTAAAATAGACATCATTTCAAAGCTGTCTCCTCCTCTAACAGTCAAGGGAGTTAGAAGTTTTCTTGGACATGCTGGATTCTACAGACGATTCATCAAGGATTTCTCCAAGATCTCTAGACCTCTATGTGCATTGTTAGCTAAAGATACCAAGTTTGATTGGACTGATGACTATATGAAAGCTTTCAACACATTGAAGAATGTGCTTACCTCCACACTAATAATGATCGCACCTGATTGGAGTCTTCCATTCGAGCTAATGTGTGATGTCAGTGACTTCGCCTTGGGAGCTGTCTTAGGCCAGAGAGTTAATAAGGTACCTCATGCCATTTACTATGCTTCAAGAACTTTAAATGATGCTCGGCTAAACTATTCTACTACTGAAAAGGAATTGTTAGCTGTTATTTTTGCTTTAGAGAAGTTTATATCATACATGATTGGCTCTAAGGTTATTGTATTTACTGATCATGCTACTTTGAGATATTTGTTTTCTAAGAAAGATGCAAAACGTAGGTTAATCAGATGGGTACTCCTATTGCAAAGTTTGACTTTGAGATCCAAGACAAGAAGGGTAGTGAAAATGTGGCTGCATATCACTTATCAAGGCTACCTTATGAGGACGACAAAAATGAACTACCTTTAAATGAGAACTTCCCCGATGAACAATTGTTCGCACTAAAGGTAACACTTCCATGGTATGCTGATATTGTCAATTATCTAACTGCTAAGGTTTTTTCTCCTAGTATGACTAGTCAAGAAAAGAAGCGGTTGAAATCTTTGTCTAGACACTACCATTGGGATAATCCCTACCTATTCAAATTTTGTCCCGATCAAATCATCAGAAGGTGTGTCTCAGAAGAAGAGCACTTGAGCTTATTACAACATTTCCATCAGTTTGTTTATGGAGAATATTTTAGGGCGAAGAGAACAGCTCTTAAGGTATTACAATCTGGTTTTTATTGGCCTAATTTGTTTAAAGATGCCTTCTCATTTTGCAGCTCATGTGATAGATGCCAGCGGACAGGTAACATTTCATCCCAAAATCAGATGCCCCTACAAAATATTCATATAGTGGAACTTTTTTATGTATGGGGCATTGATTTCATAGGTCCATTTCCTAACTCATTTAGTTATTTATATATTCTTGTGGGTATGGATTATGTGTCCAAATAGGTCGAGGCTGTCCCCTCAAAGACTAATGATCACAAAGTAGTTGTGAAGTTTCTACTGGATAACATCTTTACCCAGTTTGGGACTCCAAGAGCAATCATCAGTGATGGTGGCAGCCACTTTCATCATCATTCTTTTGCTGCACTCATAAGAAAATATGGGATCACCTATAAAGTTGGCACTCCATATCATCCTCAAACCAGTGGCCAAGTGGAGATAAGTAACCGAGAAATCAAAGGCATCCTGGAGAGGACCGTGAATCCTAACCGGAAGGATTGGTCTCTATGACTGAATGATGCTCTATGGGCATATAGGACAGCCTACAAGACATCAATTGGCATGTCTCCATACCGCTTAATCTTTAGGAAAGCATGCCATTTGCCAGTAGAGTTAGAACACCGAGAATATTGGGCCATGTTGTGAGTTTTAAATTACTTGCAAGCACACGAATCGTTTGCAATATAATGTTTGTGTAAGTGCGAGGTCGAATCCACAGGGAATTGCGTTGTGAAAATATAATTTTATCTAAACTAACCTTATTTAACCTAGTTCCGAATTTTGAATTGTATTTTTGCAAAAGAAATATAAACTTAAACTAAATTGGTTTAAAGCAAATGATAAAAAGACTAAGGTTTCTGAATCCATCCGGCCGAAGTTAAGCATATATCTCAATGTTCTAACAATAGCCTATTAAAACATTCTATGAATCCAACTTAAGACAAAAAACAACGAATATCCCGATTAAACCAAAAGCATCCAATGTATTCGCTTTTAACAAATCACAAAGGAAATCCAATTTAATCGAAAACGATTCAATGTATCCATAAGATGAAAAACAAGAAATATCCAACAGAACAATTTAAACACAATCAATCATAAGATTCTACTCAAATAATTGACATAATATTTATACTAAAAAAACATCAGAATTGTATAAACAAAACTAAAACTAATATGCCAAACAACGGCGAGGCTTTATCTTCAACCTTAGTTAAAGATTCTAGCCACTCATAGTTATGAAACTACAGTTCATAATAAAAGTGCTAAACATTTAAACTAAACAAAACAAAATGAAAAGAAATATTTACTATACAAGGGAGAAATTCCACTTGCTGTTGGGCGACGCTTTCCCTCATGGTAGCAAAGCCTTTGGGATCCACCAGAATACTAGCAGACGTCCACCGGATTACACCAAATGGCACCAGGAATTGCACACTGAATGATGAAGTCAGATGGTGTTTATATAGGAGGAGTCTCGAAGCACTATAGGTTTCAGATTCGATGTGGGATACTGCCCCGAGTGCGCTCCATCGCAGAATAGTGCGATCGATCGCATTTGCACTCGATCGCAGGTCTTGTGCACACGATCGCCTGTGTGCTCGATCGTGAGTCAGGTGCGATCGATCATAAGAACACTGCACTGCAAAGATTTCGATGTGGGATATTGACCATGCGCTCGATCGTAGCACGGTGCGATTGATCGCTAATGCTCTTGAAGTTTGACATCTCCCGAAATGCTTCATTTTCTCCACAAACCTATAAAAATAGAGAAAACACATAAAACACATAAAATAAAGTGAAATAATACAAATTAAGAACCTAACAAATATAAATTAAAGGGCTTAAATATGCAATATTTAAGACTCATCAAATACCCCCAAACTTATATTTTGCTAGTCCCTTAGCAAAACAAAATAAAAAACTAAATGTAAAACAAAGAACATAAAGATAAGTTCATCACTCATGTTATCCAAAAATTTAAGGAGCCACACCACCATGATATTCATTCATGAGCAAGCTTAAAAAATCTAACCCATTTTCACAATGAATAAGAATTTAAAACCTAATTACTTACAAGAGGCATGCTAAGACATCATAAGCTCGAATCAATGTAAAGTGAATTAGCATATACTGATGAGGTTTCCAAATAAGTTCAATGTACAATGTTTTCACATCTCAAGATTCACAGAATTTCTCATTAGAATGAACAACGATGGCATAGTTTTATTTTATTTTATTCCTTTTTTTTAATAAGGCTCTGCTATGTTTAGTTCCCTTAAGCTTTCTAATTGACCCATGTAATGAGTGTTGAGTCAACGACTCCCAAACCAGATGGTTTTAGGGCATTAGGTGTAAAGACACCCCTAAGGACTTACTAACTCGAGTTAAAAAGGCTACGAAACTAAACTGGCCTTAATACTACCAAGCAAAATTTTCACCTTTTAATGTGAACACTCCCTGCTTACTGAGGCAAAAGGTCCAGTTACTCAGCGAAAATTTTCGCAATGACCACTATGAATAAAATTCCCACCTTATGACATGAACACTCACTGCTTACTAAGGCAAGAGGTCCAGTTACTCAATGAAAAGTTTATTCATGATGATCATTTTTTTTTCTATGCCCAAGTGTTAATCCCACAAGTCATCCCGTTTCAGTTAAGATAAGAAACATACACATTAACATCACATATCACCCTCATACAAATATGGGCTAATGTGCACGTGTTAGATTGGCTCAAACATGTGAATTCTCAAATGCCTAAAGTAAGTAACTAAAGTTTAAACTCTATCATCAGATCATGTGTTCAAAGTTTTAAACTCACCAATGAAATCACATCACAATTTTTCAGATCAACCAAAATTTTCAGACGAACATGAACATGTATTTATCTTCATGACATTTATCTTCACGAAGAAAAAAACAACAATAAATTAGGACAAAGTGTGTGTAACGTGTCTCCCATACCCCCAAACTTAAATTACAAATTGACCTCAATGTGTGAATAAAATGGAAAGAGCTGACCTAGGATATGGAGAACTATCTGGACTGGTATGGCTCATAGCATACCCCCAAACTTGAACTGAAGTACGTGTTGTCCCTGAAAAATAAAGACTGAAAAACAAAAAATACTGGAAACACACATTAATCATAAATATGTAAAATAATAAACAAACAGAAAAGATAAGCTGTGGGGTGCCTCCCATGAGCGCTAAGTTTAAAGTCTTCAGCCAGACTCCCCCTAGTAGACGACACTCAATCTAAGTAACTAGGATCCTCCAATAATATCGTCTCTATGTCCGGACTCCTCAACTCCAAGAATGGTTTTAGCCTCTGTCCATTTACCTTGAAAGTGTTACCATTCTTTGGATCCTCAATCTCGATGGCCCCATGAGGAAAAATCGACCGAATAATAAATGGGCCTGTCCAACGAGATTTGAGCTTGCCTAGAAAAAGATGCAAGCGTGAATTGTAAAGAAGAACTTTTTGACCTGGCTCAAAAGCTCGTCTCAAAATGTGTTGGTCATGAGTCTTCTTCATTTGTGCCTTGTAGGACCGTGCACAATCGTATGCATCATTCTGTAGCTCCTCTAATTCATTAAGTTGGAGCTTCATTTGTGTGCCAGCCTTCAAAAGATTGAAGTTCAACTGCTTGATAGCCCAATAGGCTTTAATGCTCTAATTCAACTGGAAGGTAACATGCCTTTTCGTACACAATACGATAGGGAGACATGCCAATTGGCGTCTTGAAGGCTGTCCGATATGCCCACAATGCATCAGTCAATCGCAAAGACCAATCCTTTCTACTAGGGTTCACAGTTTTCTCTAAAATGTGTTTGATCTCGCGATTAGAAATTTCCACTTGTCCACTCGTCTGCGGGTGATATGGGTGGCAACCTTGTGTGTGATGAAATACTTCTTCATCAACTACTCAAAAATCTGGTTGCAAAAGTGCTTACCTCCATCACTTATGATTGCTCAAGGCGTACCAAATCGAGCAAAAATAGTGTCCTTCAAAAACTGGACCACCACTCTGTAGTCATTGGTCTTGCATGCAACGGCCTCCACCCACTTGGACAGATAGTCCACAGCAACTAGAATGTACAAGTAGCCAAAGGAGTTTGGGAACGGTCCCATAAAATCAATGCCCCACACGTCAAAAATCTCAACAATCAGAATAGGGTTGAGGGGCATCATATTCCTCCTAGAAAGACTCCCTAGCTTTTGGCAACGCTCACAAGATACACAGTAGGTGTGAGAGTCTCGGAACAGGGTAGGCCAATAAAATCCACACTACAAAATCTTTGCAGCGGTCTTTTTAGCACTGAAATAGCCTCCACATGCATGATCATGACAAAAGACGATGACATTAGATTGGTCATGCTCAGGAATACACCTTCTGATGATCTGATCGGGACAATACTTGAACAGGTAAGGATCATCCCAGAAAAAGTGTTTTACCATGGCCAAAAACTTTGATTTATCTTGCCGCCCCCAATACAAAGGCATGTGTCCGGTGACAAGATAGTTCACTATATCAGCAAACCATGGCACGGGACTGTGAGCAATGTGCATCAATTACTCATCAGGAAAGTTCTTAGAAATGGGAGTGGCGGCCTCAGTGAAATCCACAATCAATCTAGACAAATGGTCTGCCACCACATTTTTTGAACCTTTCTTATCCCGAATCTCGAGGTCTAACTCTTGAAGTAGTAAGATCCATCGGATAAGACGAGATTTAGCATCTTTTTTAGAGAAAATATACTTCAAGGCTGCATGATCCGAGTAGATAATGACCTTAGATCCTAACAAGTAGGATCTGAACTTGTCTAATGCAAAAACGACTGCTAACAACTCCTTCTCAGTGGTAGAGTAATTAAGTTGTGCGTCGTTTAGAGTTCGACTTGCATAATAGATAACATGGGGAAGTTTATCAACACGTTGCCCCAAAACAACTCCAACAACATAGTCTGATGCGTCACACATAATCTCAAAAGGTACACCCCAGTTGGGTGGCTGAATAATGGGTGTGGACGTCAGAATCTTCTTCAGATCCCCAAATGCTTTCTTACAGTCCTCATCAAATATAAATGGGGCATCCTTCAACAATAACTTGCACAAGGGCCTGGAAATTTTGCTAAAATTCTGGATAAATCACCTGTAGAAACCTGCATGGCCCAAAAAAGAACGAACCTCCTTCATTGTACGTGGGGGTGGAAGGTTGGAAATCAAGTCCACCTTCGCTTTGTCGACCTCAATCCTTCGATGAGATATGATATGCCCCAGTACAATTCCTTGCTTGACCATAAAATGGCACTTCTCCCAATTAAGCACCAGGTTCTTCTCCTTATATCGCACTAAAACCAAAGCAAAACAGTGTAGGCACTCCTCAAATGATGAACCGAAGACAGAGAAGTCATCCATGAAAATTTCTAAGATCTGCTCTACCATGTCAGAGAATATGCTGACCATGCACCGCTGAAAAGTAGCGGGTGCATTGCATAACCCAAAGGGCATGCGACGGTAGGCGAATGTCCCAAAAAGACATGTAAATGTCGTCTTCTCCTAATCTTCGGGGTCCACGGGGACCTGGTTATATCCAGAATAACCATCCAAAAAGTAATAATACTCATGCCAGCCAAACACTCCACCATCTGATCAATAAATGGAAGTGGAAAGTGATCCTTTCTTGTGGCAACATTCAGCTTACGGTAGTCTATACACACTCTCCACCCTGACTGAACATGAGTTGGCACCAACTCGTCGTCCTTATTCTTTACTACCGTCAATCCCACTCGCTTGGGCACGACATGAATCGGGCTCACCCACTTGCTATAAGAGATGGGATAAATGATCCCTGCATCTAACAGCTTAATTATTTCTGCCCTCACAACCTCTTGCATAGCTGGGTTGAGCCTTCTTTGTGGCTCCCTCGATGGCTTGGCATTCTCCTCCAAATGTATCTTGTGCATCATCACCGAGGGGTTGATCCCCTTAATATCCTCAATGGTCCAGCCAATAGCTTCCTTGTGCTCTCTTAAAACATCTAATAATTTCTCTTCTTGAGCCTCACCCAAATCTAAAGCTATAATCACAGGCAAACAATCTATTGGACCTAGGAACTTATACTTAAGATTATCCAGTAAAGGCTTAAGTTCCTTCTTGTGGGGTTCAGGTGCTACCATCTCCTCCTTCTCATTGCTTTCTTGAGGATCAGACTCCAAAATGGCATTCACTTGCTCGAGTAACTTATCTAAGCCCAAGTCCTCTTCAAAGTGAGCAAAGCATGCCTCCAGGGGATCCTCAATGCTTGATTCATTCACAGTCTCCTTAAGAATCTCCTCTATCAAACATACATTTCTCACTTCATCATACTCCAGTAGTTGCCTAGTGATATCAAAGATATTTAACTCCACTGTCATATTTTCGAAGGAAATCTTCATCACCCCTATCCTACAATTGATCAGGGCGTTAGCCATGGCTACGAATGGTAGCCCTAAAATAACTGATATCTGAATCCCTACATTCTGAACCGACTTTGTGTCAAGCACAATAAAATCCACGGAGAAATAGAACTTATCTACTTTTATCAAAATGTCCTCAATTATTCCCCGTGGTATTTTCACTGACCTGTCAGCCAATTGAAATGTTGTATTTGTGGGCTTCAATTCTCTTAACCCTAGCTGCAGATAGACTGAGTAAGGCAGAAGATTCACACTTGCTCCTAGATCCAATAGAGCCCTCTCGATCTGGCTGACTCCTATCGTGCAAGAGATGGTAGGACTCCCTGGGTCCTTATTCTTGATGGGTAACTTGCACTAAAGGATTGAGCTAACCTGCTCGGTCAAAAATGCCTTCTTTGGGACATTCGTCCTCCTCTTGATAGTGACCAAGTCCTTTAAAAACTTGACATATGACGGCACTTGATGGATGGCATCCAAAAATGGGATATTGATTTGGACTTGCTTGAATACCTCCAAAATTTCCTCATACTTCCCTCCTTTCTTGGGCACCTGTAATCTCTCGGGGTAGGGCGCTTTAGGTATAAATGACCTAGGAGAGTCCTTCACAGTAGGTGTGGCTGTAGATGTCTCAGCATCTCTCTTCTCCTTATTGCCACCTTTTTCCCCTTACTGCACAGCAGGGGTCTCTTCTACTCGATTGCACTTGTTCCTCCCCGTGCGTAAGATGTGAAGAATTTCCAACCATAAATTGTACCTTCGGGTTGGGCGTGGGTTGACTGGGGAACTTTCCTTTCTCTCTCTCACCCAAGTGACTTGCAATTTGCCCTATTTGACTCTCCAGCTTGGCAATTGCTTGGGTGTTTACCACTGTTGCACTCCTCACATCACTCATATTTTGGCTAGTTGTCTTCATGAACTCCTTAAGGGTGTCTTATAGCGACTGTGAAACCCTTAAGGAGTTCACTGTTGCCCTATTTAAATTTTATCATAAGTTTTTCCCAATGTATCAAATCTAAATTCAGGGATCTTCGACCAAGCATACACTGCACAAAAAGCACTAAAATAACCTAACCAGCAGAAATTTGCAAAAATATTTTTTTTATTTAACAATGCAAATAGAAACAAATCAAATTGCAAACAGAAAAATCAAACAACAATAATGCTAACTAACTAGTAGAAAAATAAAATTAATTCAGACAAAAATTTCATAAACCAAACAAGTCTCCGGCAACGGCGCCAAAAACTTGTTGTGAGTTTTAAATTACTCGCAAGCGCACGAATCGTTTGCAATATAGTGTTTGTGCAAGTGCGAGGTCGAATTCACAGGGAATTGCGTTGTGAAGATACAATTTTATCTAAACTAACCTTATCTTAACCTAGTTCCAAATTTTGAATTGTATTTTTGCAAAAGAAATATAAACTTAAACTAAATTGGTTTAAAGCAAACAATAAAAAGACTAAGGTTTCTGAATCCACCCGGCCGAAGTTAAGCATATATCTCAATGTTCTAACAATAGCCTATCAAAACATTCTATGAATCCAACTTAAGACAAAAAACAACGAATATCCCGATTAAACCAAAAGCATCCAATGTATCCGCTTTTAACAAATCACAAAGGAAATCCAATTTAATCGAAAACGATTCGATGTATCCATCAGATGAAAAACAAGGAATATCCAACAGAATAATTTAAAAACAATCAATCATAAGATTCTACTCAAATAATTGACAGAACATTTATACTAAAAAAAAATCAGAATTGTATAAACAAAACTGAAACTCATATGCCAAACAACGGAGAGGCTTCATCTTCAACCTTAGTTAAAGATTCTAGCCACTCATAGTTATGAAACTAAAGTTCATAATAAAAGTGCTAAACATTTAAACTAAACAAAACAAAATGAAAAGAAATATTTACTATACAAGGGAGAAATTCCACTTGCTGTTGGGCGATGCTTCCCCTCGTGGTAGCAAAGCCTTCGGGATCCACCAGAATGCTAGCAGACGTCCACCGGATTACACCAAATAGCACCAGGAATTGCACACCGAATGATGAAGTCAGATGGTGTTTATATAGGGGGAGTCTCGAAGCACTATAGGTTTCAGATTCGATGTGGGATACTGCTCCGAGTGCGCTCGATCGCAGAATAGTGCGATCGATCGCATTTGCGCTCGATCGCAGGTCTTGTGCGCACGATCGCCTGTGCGCTCGATCATGAGTCAGGTGCGATCGATCGTAAGAACACTGCACTGTAAAGATTTCAATGTGGGATATTGGCCATGCGCTCGATGGCAGCACGGTGCGATCGATCGCTAATGCTCTTGAAGCTTAACATCTCCTGAAATGCTTCATTTTCTCCACAAACCTATAAAATACAGAAAACACATAAAATAAAGTGAAATAATACAAATTAGGAACCTAACAAATATAAATTAAAGGGCTTAAATATGCAATATTTAAGACTCATCAGGCCATTAAAGAGTTCAATTTTGATATGAAACAAGCGGGTGAGAAGAGGAAGCTGCACTTAAATGAGCTAGAAAAATTAAGGTATGATGCATATAAGAATGCCAAGCTCTACAAAGAAAGGACAAAAGCCTATCATGATAGCCAACTGGTAGGGAAAGAGTTTAATGTGGGACAAAAGGTGTTGCTCTACAACTTGAGATTAAGACTATTCCTAGGCAAACTAAAGTCCCGATGGTCTGGCCCTTATGTGATTACTAAGGTCTTTCCCCATGGGCTTTGGAGATTCATGGTTCAAACGACAATCAGACATTCATGGTAAATGGACACAGAGTCAAGCTATACCTTGAAATCAACTTGCCACCTAGAGATGAAGATTTGGCACTGCAATCTGTCCAGTATGCAGCAGAACCGAGAGCACTTGAGTCATATAAGGTGAACTCTAAGTGCCCTCTTCTAAGAGAGTAGCACTGAAGCTACTATAGAGAGTGCTTGAGTAGCTCAGACTTTGATAACCATGTAGCTCAAGCGCCTCTATTGAGGTCAATGGTACTGAGGCCACTGAGTACGGTACAATTTTATTAATTATTCTCATTATTTAGTCCTATCTAATAGTTTATTAAGTTGTCAACACTTTCTGCCCTTGCGATCGAGTGCACTACACAGTGTGCTCGAGCGCACTCTTGCCCTACGCTCAATGGTGCGAGAGCGTAACACACCAATGCACACACTTGCGCACAAGTGCGATCAAGCGTATTTCACATTGCACTTGAGTGCACTCGAGGTAAAGAGTCATGTGCTTGTTTAAAATCACTCTCACTCTCACTCACATACTCTCTCCTTCTCTCTCTCACTCACATACTCTCTCCCTCTATCTCTCACTCCAACTCTCGCACAGTACCCTCACTTTCTCTCAACCTCGTTTTCAATCACAACAACCCTCCCCCATCCCATATTAAACTCACTCATCACCATCCTCATCTCCTTATTTCACCAAAACATTGCACCAATCCGTTCCTCCAAATATACCCTCTTTTTTTTTTTAAATTAACACACACAATCACACGCATTTTTAATTTTTCTGTTAAACTAATTGCATATACTTGTTTTGTTTTGCTTGTATGGTTGTATTTTTGGTTTTGCAGGAGGTCGAGACCTTTGTAGGGGCCCATAGCTTTGTACTTTTGTCGCCTACAACCTGTTTCAAATATTGCCAGCTACAGTGCACTTGAGTGTAAGGCATCTGTGATCGAGCACAGTACAACAGTGCGATCAAGCGCACATTAGTGTGATCGAGCGCAATTTGGACAGAAACTTACCCAGGATGCCTAAACAGACAGCCTCCACTTCTCGTGCCTCCAGCAACCGTACCCAGTCATCCCAGCCCAGTTTTGGACAATGAGAGATCTTTTTCGAAACTATATTCAACATCGATCCGAACTTCAAGAGCTTAGAAGCCACTTAATGGGCGGTTCAAGAATTCAAGAACCAGGGACAGAAGAGACTATTCAAGCCTATTTGTTCTACTGTATACACTCGGTTTTGTGGTCCAGTTCTACGAGAACTTATTATTCAACTGCAACAGACCAAGGGTCTTATCTTCATCAGTCCAAGGCAAGTTTATAGAGGTGACCACTACTGACATAGCTGTTGTTCTTCACTATTGTGATGAGTCCCTTCCCTAGGACACCCAGATGGAGGAGCAGCTAGAGCCCTTTCCCCTACCCTACATCATTGAGGATGTGTGTGCTGGGCAGTACGTCGATCGGTACAACAATGCGAGGAGCCAGTCTAAGTTACCTCCATGACTTTGGCTCGTGGATTCCATCCTCTAGTGGAATGTGTGCCCATTGGGGCACAAGACCCAGAAGAGGGACCAGTTCCTACAGGCCTTATATGCATTTCACCGTGGCCATTGGTATTCCATTCTGGTTGTCATATGGAGCCAGCTCCACAAGTTCTGGGACCACATCCATGGCCAACATAGCGAATGCATGGGGGCTCCCTTTCCCGTTCCTCCTCAGCTACATATTCAAGAATAAGGGGATCAAGGGCTCCTCCATTGATGGACCGGTGAGTGACCACCCATTCTTTGGGAAGAGTCAGTGGAGCCTGAACTAGTCCCACATGCCTAGAGGACCCCGAGAGCATACACCTGCTGATGAGCGAGTAGAGGATAATCCCATCAACATCGAGCACCCCACAGTGAGCTATACTTGGGAGGAGGACCATCCGAACATGGGATCCACCGAGTACCAGCACCTTCTCTAGGAGCTGTCCTCTTTTCGATGTGAGCTCTCTGACACTCGTCGGGAGGATAGGGAGACGACATTACTAGTACACCAGCGCATTGATGGCTTGGAGGCATGCTTTACGAGACAGGAGACGATACTCCAGGCCATCCTCGATCGATTACCTCCCGTACTTGGTACTTCATAGGCTATACCACCTGGAGACCAGCAGTGAGAGCGGTACCCTGTCTTGCTGAAGACGTAAAACTTAGCGCTTATGGGAAGCACCCCACAGCATATCCTTTTATTTTTAGTATTTTTTCGCATTTATTGTTAGTATATACTTTTATAACTATTTATTATTAGTATCTCTTGTTTTCTGGTATTATGTTTGTTTGTTTTTTCAGGGATATAGTGAGTGCATCAAGTTCAAGTTTGGTGGTGTGTTATGAGCCATACCAACCATCTAGTTCTCCATCTCTTAGGTCAGATCTTTCCATGTCACTCACACATTGGGGACTATGTGTACATTAAGTTTAGGAGTATGGGAGACACATTCACACACTCAGTCCCAGTTTTTTTTTAGTATTCTTGAAAAGATAAATGCATGTTCATATTGTTTTGAAAATTTTGGTTGATTTAAAACAAATATTATGATAAAACTTCATCAGTAAGCTTAAAATCTAGAACATATCGTCTAATAATAAAGTTTTAAAAGTTTAATTACTTACTTCAACGCATTTAAGAATTCACAAGTTTGATCTAAATCTGACACAAGCACATTAGCACATTATTTTATGGGGTATGACATATAATTTTTATGTAAATGTTTCCATGACCTAACTATAATCGAATAACTTGTTAGAAGAACACTTGGGCATAAGAAAAAATAGAGAAAAAAATGTTTATTGCACAAAAAAAGAAAATAAAATGCTCCTAATGATCATTAAATAAACTTTCCACTGAGTAACTGGACCTCTTGCCTCAGTAAGTAGTGAGTCTTCACGTTAAAATGTGGGAATTATGAATACAATGATCTTTAAATAAAGTTTCCACTGAGTAACTGGACCTCTTACCTCAGTAAGTAGTGAGTGTTCACGTCAAAAGATGAGAATTTTGCTTGAGAGCATTAAGACCAGTTAGTTTCGTAGCCTTTTTGACTCGAGTTAGTAAGTCCTTAGGGGTGTCTTTACACCTAATGCCCTAAAACCATCTGGTTTGTGAGTCATTGGCTAAACATTCACTACATGGGTCAATTAGAAAGCTTAATGGAACTCAACATGGCAAAATCTCATAATAAAATAAAAGGAAAGAAATAAAACTTTGCCATTATTGTTCATTCTGATAGGAAATTCGATGAATATTGAGACACCTAAACACTATACTTTGAAGTTATTTGGAAGCTTTATCTTTTATGTGCTAATTCACCACACACTAAGTCAGACTTGTGATGCCTTAAAACAACCTTGTGTAAGTGATTAGAATTTAAAACCCTTATTCATTGCGAAAATGTGTTTATATTTTTAGCCTAGTCATGAACAAATATCATAGTTTTATGTGCAACCCAAATTTTAGATATCATGAATGATGAATTTATCTTTAATTTTATTTTTCAGTTAATTTTTCGTTTTGTATAGCTAAGGAACTAGCAATATGTAAGCTTGAGGGTGTGATAAGTGCTTAAATATTCATATTTAAGCTCCTTAATTTATAGTTGTTAAGCTCTTTGTTTACGTATTTTAGTATATTCTACTCATTTTTGTGTTTTTTAGAGGTTCTTGAAGAAAATGTAGTATTTTGGAACTCTAAAGAAGAAATCGGGAAGACCTCGAAGCAGCCAAGTGCAATCGAGCGCAAGGTGTCTGTGATCGAGTGCAAGCACTCGTGCGCACACATAGAAGGCTCGAGCGCAACCCTGCACTCGAGTGCAATAACATGGGATCGAGCTCACACGTACAGTAAAACAGCAGAGCCAGTTTTGGAAAGATTGATTCGGGTCTTGTTTTGGAAATTAGGGTTTCGAGGTGTCCTTAGAACCTTATAAATAGGCCTGTAAAACACAGAGACAACACTTTTTATCTTCCTTCAGTTGTAAGCTTTGGAGTGGAATTGACGACTCTTCTCCACAGTATTTTTCGGGTTTATTCTTTTCTACTTAGTTTATGTTATGATAATGGTTAACATAATCAACATGTGTAACTAACTTCTTAATAGGGCTCGATTGAAGCCCTAATTATGCTTTTCCATATATGAGTATTGTTGCCTTTGCAAATAGCCATGTTATGATGCTTTAATTAATTAATGTCTGTTTTATTGAATTCCTCATATGTGTTTGTCTGATCAACGTATGCATATGGTATGGATTAGTTAGTTAGATCAATTTGGATGACTGAGTCCTGGGTCTGACAATAGTAACAAAAGAAATCAACACCGGGTTCCTGGGTTAATCAACATGGGAAACTAGGAGTATACAACATGCCCTAGGTCTCGTGTGGTTGTCGATTTCCATAAACCTTATGCTCTCTTAAGGAACAACTCAGTATACACCATGCTGAATCCCTTAAGAGAGAAAAGAGTTAGAGTATACACCATGCCTAACTCCCTGCTTAGGGAGATCAATAGCTTAAAGAGCGGACCAAGCCCTTAGGTTGACAACCATTAGGTATTCATGGTAGGGCTAGAGCATTGGCACATTACTTATTGGGAAAGTATGATTAGTGGTGGATATCAAAGCCCTATGTTCTTATCATTATCGATCTAAACTCAATATTTATTTCTATCATTTTACATTGTGAAACTGATTCTAAAACGAAATTCACCAATCCCTGTGGAGATGATCTCGCATTTGCACACAATGCTATTGTTGACCTTGTGCACTTGCAAGTAAAACAAGTTCGATTATTTGCTTAATAATTTAGGTAGATTATCGCACAACAAATGACAAAAAAGATTGTGGCAATTCAGAAAAATGAAACTTGGGAGTTAGCAAACCTGCCAGAAGGTGAAAAAGCCATTAGGCTGAAGTGGGTGTTCAAAACTAAGTACCATGCCAATGGGAGTATACAAAGGCACAAAGCCTAACTAGTAGCAAAGGAGTATTCACAACAGCAAGGTATTGATTTCAAAGAAATTTTTTCTCTCATTGCTCGATTTGAATTAGTGAGAACTATTTTAGCCTTAACTACTAAACTTAAATGGACTGTTTATCAATTTGATGTTAAGTCTGCATTTTTAATGGAGAATTGGAAGAAGTTTATGTAATCCAACCTGAAGGTTTCATAGTTAATGGCAATGAGGAGAAGGGGTACAAGTTTATAAGCTAAAGAAGCAGGCTCCACGAGTAGGGTACAGTAAGATAGACTCTTTCCTTTGTCAAAATGGATTTGAAAGAAGTGAAAATGAGCCCACTCTTTATCTAAAGAAACAAGGTATAGATGATTTCCTTATAGTTTGTCTTTACGTTGATGATAAGATATATATGGGGTCATCTCACTCTCTTATGGAAGAATTTAAAACTTATATCATGAAGAGATTTGCAATGTCAGATTTGGGTTTGTTGCATTATTTTCTTAGGCTGGAAATTAAGCAAACTGAAGATGGGATATTTGTTTCTCAAAGAAAATATGCAACAGATCTCCTGAAGAGGTTTAATAAACTGAATTGTAAGGTGACAACAACTCCAATGAATATGAATGAAAAGTTACAGCTTGAAGATGGTACTAAAATGGAAGATGCAATAAATTTCAGAAGTTTAGTCGATGGTTTGATCTATTTGACATATACTCGACCAGATATTGCATTCCTTGTTGGTGTTGGTTCCAGGTTTATGCATTTTCCTACAAAGCATCATCTTGGAGCAGCTAAACTAATCTTGCATTACATTGCTAGAACATTGAAATACTGCAGCACAAATGAGCAAGTGACAGACATTCTTACCAAATCACTCCCTCATAAGAAGCATGTCTACTTCAGATCCAAGCTTGGTGTTTGCAATTTTGAATCAAGGGGGAGTGTTGAAATGTGATTCAAAATATCAGCTTGTTGACTTTGTCATATCTGTTAACTTGTTGAGAAAAATCTAGTGTGTTATTCAATCTTATTTGTTTCAAATAATTTGATGTAAGCTCATGATTTTCTATTAGATTGTTCTCATCCACAATGAGAACTTTTAGGATTTCAGTTCAGTTGTAAGCCTATATATATGCCTCTTATGTTATGTGAATAATCAATAAAAAAAAAGTAGCAATTGAGTTTTTCCATTGAGTTCTCTTCCACCAAAATATTTTTGGCTTGTTTCTTATTTATTCCATCTACAAAAGTCCATAAATTTTCCTGTCTTTATTTTTTTTTTCTTATAGCTTATCCTCTTTAACCCAACAATAAATCCTTAAATCCTCCCAAAATTGTTGTTTAAGAGTGATATGAGTTTTCATATAAGCGAAAAAAGTCCTTAAACACCACCCAAATTTCTAGTAATCTATGAATAACTTGCAAAGACGAATCAACAACATCCATATAAACGGCTTGAGAATGCCACATTATCCAAATCCCTCCAACATAACTTTGGGACATAGCTTTAAAATTGGAGTTCAAACCACAAGAATTAGGTAGGACGATCTAGTTTTTAATAAACAAATTGCAGTAAGGCTATGAATTCTACATAAACCCAATAAATGTCTATGAAATCTGGTGTTATCATACCCACAGCTATTCCACACAATAATCTTACGGAAGTTAATAGTAAAATAAAATCATATCAGAACTTAAGCTTTAGTGTCTTTACTGTCTAGTACTGCCTCACCACAAGCAGCACCATCATGACTGCTAGAACTAGAGCCAAACACCGATTCGTTTGTGCTTAAAGGAGGTTTTCCACCCTTGAAATTAAACATCGATTATTATAATTTTGTTAATGAAATAGAGTAAGAAGAGATAACACTGTGTAACATTAATTAATAAATGAAATAGATGGATACATGTTTAGCCTAGCTACAGTTTCAACTGTTGAGAGTTAAAAGTGACTTCGAAATAGTTTTTGATAGTAGAGCTAAAAATTATTTAGTGTTTGGTTAAAATTTTGTTAAAAGAGTTGTCAAACTAAAAGTTAATAAAAATCTACTTTTCAGCTTTTGATTCTTGTATAAAGCTTTTTTTTAGTGTCTAACTTAACTTCTATTTTTTGGAAGTTAAAATCCTTTGAAAAATTAGGCCAAACGATACATAGGACATGTGACAAAAAGATGGAGTGTACTGCACACTCTATTGCATATAACTACACGTGATTTGGTTCTTCATGAAAATATCACAAATTTGATTCTTGTCGTTTGGGAGCATGCTCCTCCAAGGCTTAGACCTTTAGGGTACGTTTAGTTATGGAAAATTTTCATCTCTATTTTTCTTAACACTTTATTTAACAAATTGGACATTCTTAACATAATTTGGAAATTAAACAACATTTCTTTTTCCAACTTAATATTGGAAAAGTTGAAAAATACAATTTTTTTTATTTCCCAACTTTTCTAATATTATGTTGGAAAAAGAAATGTTGTTTTCTAAATTATGTTAAGAATGTCTAAATTATTGAAGAAATTGTTAAGGAAAATAGAGATAAAAAATATCCACAACTAAACACACCCTTACTTTTTCATGATTGTTGGTTTTTTGTCTAAGGTTTAAACATGGTTCAAACATGGTCAAGGTTTGAACAGGTCCAAACATGGTCCAAAGGTTGGTTAATGTCCAAACCAATTATGGCATATCAAAGTTCAGCAAGTTATAAGGTTGCACACATATGTGTGCTTCAATTTTGAGCATGGGAAGGTCAGGCACACTGTTGTGGAATTTTCTGCCCACAGGCAGGAGGTGTGCGCACAGCATCAGGAGGCTGCAGCATCAGGTCACGCCGCAGCACACAGCACCACACCAAAATGCACAGCATCACTTGGAGAGTGATGAAGGGCTGAGATTAAAGGAAGAACATGATCAAAGGGTCAAGAATGATTCACAAGATTGTCCAAGACTTAAGAGGCTATAAAAAGGGTTTCCTAGTCTCATTTCAAGTGGTGGAAAAGGTGTGTGAGAGAACCACACAGGTTGTGACATTGTGAGATCATTGTAAACACAAGAGAGAATTGTGTGAGAGACATAAACACAAGAGGGACTCTTGTAGTGAGGCTGGTTGTAAGGAAGAGAGGTTAGTAGAGAATTGATAGAAAGCATTGTAATAGGTCTATCACTTTCTCGTTCTCTTCTTGGTTCTTCAAGAACTTGGATTCTTGAAGGGGATTGCTGTAACTTTGTAAGAACCATTGAGATAGTCCAGAGAGTTAGGAGGAACTCACGGGGACGTAGGCACATTGCCGAACCTCGACAACAAATTACTTGTCTTCTTTCTTTCTTTGATTTTCTGTTCTTGTGTTCGATTGCTGAAATTCTTTCTACAAGTCATTCAAGACTTGGGTGTTTGGAAGATCACCACCTGGGCATCTTGTCAAGGTGATTTGCAATAGTGGTATCAGAGCTTTGGACAGTGGTATCAGAGCACAGCAGCTGGTTATCGGAACAAGAAGTAGAAGGTACGGAGCCAAGACTCCAAGAATTAAAGATCAAACTTCTTGGGTGATTCAAGAACGGTGTAAAGATCAAGATCTGGTCATGTTCTTGAAATTGATTTTAGAACGGTTTAGATCCATCTTCGATCTGTGTTCTTGAGGTTGAAGAAAGCATTTGTGGGTACTGCATAAGACAAGGGATCATCTCCGCAAGATGGGTTCAAATTTCGGTATTAAGACGTTTGATGGAAAGAGAGATTTTTCCCTATGGAAGCAGAAGATCAAGGAGGTTCTTGTGCAACAAAAAATGGACTTGGCTATTGGAGAAGATGATGCTTTTCAGCAAGTGTCACGGAGGACCAGCGGACCGAGATGAAGAAGATGGCTTACAGCACCATTTTCTTGCACATGTCGGATAATGTCACAAGGGAGTGCGGAGACTCGGAAGATCCAGCTGCATTATGAAAGAAACTAGATGAATTGTTTCTTGCTAAGACTCTCCCACATAAGAGGTATCTTCGGAAACGAATCTTTGCTTTTAAATTTGATCCTAAGAAAGAGTTGCAAGATAATCTTGATGCCAAGAAAAGGAGTGCATCAATTGGTAAAGGGCTGTTCTTTAAAAGAAGGCCAGCAACTTGGTATGGCAGCAACCATGACTACTACCGGGACAGAGGTAGAAGAGAGAGCCATGAGAGAGTGCACAGCAGCATGCATGGCTACTACCGGGACAGAGGTAGAGGTGAGAGCCATGGGAGAGTGCACAGCAGCATGCATGGCTACTACCGGGACAGAGGTAGAGGAGAAAGCCATGGGAGAATGCATTCCAAACTGAGATTTGGAGGGAAGAGCTGCTACTACTGCCATAAGGAGGGTCATGTCAAGAAAGATTGCAAGAAGATGACAAGGGATAGAGGAGGAAGCCATACCAAGAATGGAGAGGCTTCTGTTGCCAAAACAGAACAACAAGATGATGATGTTCTTGTTGTGTGCTCAAGTGTGAGCAAGGGGCAAGAAGACAGCGGGAAATGGATCTTGGATACCGGGTGCACTCATCATATGAGCCTTCACAAAGAATGGTTCAAGAATTTCAAGAAGATCAATGATGGAAGGGTCTTCTTGGGGAATGATAATTCTTGCCAAGTGAGAGGGATTGGAGATATCCAATTGAGGATGTTTGATGGAGTCACAAGGCTGTTGGAAAATGTGAGGTATGTTCCAGATTTGAAGAGAAACTTGATCTCATTGGGGCAGCTAGATTCTATGGGCTATACATACAAGATCGAGGGAGGAAAGATCAAGGTGGCCAAGGGATCTTTGGTAGTGATCAAGGCAGCAAGAAACGATGGACTCTATAAGATGATCGGAGAAACATAAACCAATGATCAAGCAGCAAGCTTGATGGCTGAGCTGGACAAGGCAGCCCTTTGGCATACTCGCTTGGGACACATGAGCGAAAAAGGGCCTGCAAGTGCTTAGCAAGGAAGGTCTACTTGGTGGTGACAAAGTAGAAGAACTGGATTTCTGTAAGAGCTATGTTTTTTGGCAGCAACATCGGGTCAGCTTCAACACCGGAGTGCACAAGTCTAAGGGCATTCTTGACTACATTCATGCGGACCTTTGGGGACCAGCAAGGACACCAACACAGGGAGGTAACATTTACTTTCTATCTTTAATTGATGATTATTCAAGAAAAGTATGGGTTTATTTGGTTAAGAATAATTAGATGCCTTGAATAAATTAGTGGTGTGGAAAGGGCTGGTTGAGACTCAAATGGGTAGAGTAGTTAAGGGGATAAGAACCGATAATGGCTTAGAAATTTTTAACCAAGAACTTGATCAATTCTGTAAGTTAAATGGCATTCTAAGACATAGGACGGTTGTGGAAACTCCTCAGCAAAATGGAGTTGCTGAGTTGATGAATAAGACCCTTATGGAAAAGGTTAGGTGCATGTTAGAGGGATCCGGGTTACCAAAATATTTTTGGGGAGAAGCTGTAGCTACAGCTGTATATTTGATTAATAGATCACCCTCTAGGATTGTGTTCCAAAAGACTCCCATGGAAATGTGGAGTGGAAAACCCTCTGAGTTGGACAACCTTAGGACTTTTGGGTGTGCTGCGTATGCACTCCAAAATGAGGATAAGCTTAGCCCAGGATCTAGAAAATATGTGTTTCTAGGATATGGGGAAGGGGCTAAGGGGTACAGGTTGTGGTCCTTAGAAAAAGAAGGATTTAAACTCATAATAAGTAGGGATGTTGTCTTTAATGAATTATTATTTCCCTACTTGGAGAAAACTAACCCTGCAGGGGCTAGTGGGCAAACCAATTCAGAAATTGTTGAGCATAGCATCAAGGGAGATTCTGTTCAGGTAGAGCAAAGGAGGCAAGAGGGTTCGGACCAGGTAGAGCCCTTGGATGATTGCCAAGCTCAAGAAACTCAAGAAGAGGCTGAACAAGAAAAGGATGTTGCACCAAGTCAGAAGGACTTTCAGCTCATAAGAGACCGGGAAAGAAGGCTCGTCAGACCACCTTCAAGATGTGGGTTTGCGGATGCTGCGGATGCAGCAGCTCCTTGGACAGAAGGAGAGATGAGTGAACAAGAAACTTACACGGATGCCATGGAGTGTAAGGATTCGTCAAAGTGGCAGCTAGCTATGGAGGAAGAAATGGATTCTTTGAGAAATGACAACTTCTGGGAATTGGTGAAAATTCTAGGAAATCAGAAAGTTGTGGAATGTAAGTGCACTTACAAGATTAAAGAAGGGTGCCCTCCAAAAGATGAAGTCCGGAACAAGGCTAAGCTGGTGGCGAATGGGTTCACAAGAAGAGAAGACATAGGTTTCACAGAAACTTTCTCACCTGGACACAAGGTGGAGAAGATGGTGAGTATCCTCACCTATGTCATTGATGGGCTATTAGTTTGGAATAGCAGGAAGAGGATGGAAAGGTTTACATCTCAACTCAGTGAGGAGTTCGAGAGGAAGGATCTCAGCCTTGCACAAAAGATCCTTAGGATGAGGAGAATCATCCGGGAAAGGAAGAGAAATAGGTCAAGTGTTTCTTGGGCAATGGATGTTTTCAGCAAATGTGTGAGTAATCCCGGAAAATAGCGTTGTCTTCGGATGAAGTGGTTGCTGAGGTATATGGAGGCTCAGTGGCAGCCAGTTGTAGCACTCATAACAACCAGGGCAGAATGCATAGCGGCTACGGAAGCCATAAAGGAGGCTATGGGGTGCAAGGGGTTGTTGGACGAGTGGGAGGTCCTAAAAGAGCAAGTGGTGATATCTTTGGATAGCCAAAGTGCGGGGCACTTGTGGAGGTATCCGGTGTTCCATGAGGGGATGGAGCATATGGATGTTCGGTATCATTACATTCTGGAAAATGGTACAGAAGGAAGCATTCATGTTGACAAGAAGACCACAAAGAAAAATCCTGCAGATTTAGGCACCAAGTTTCTACCTCTAAGTAAGTTCAATCATTGCCTTGAATTACTTAGGATTAGAGTCAGTTGATTGATGACTCAAGATGAGTTTGGATCCCAAAGGTCTCTGCACAAATGGTTCGGGTTTAAACGCTTAGACAAAGGTAGAGATTGTTGGTTTTTTGTCTAAGGTTTAAACATGGTTCAAACATGGTCAAGGTTTGAACAGGTCCAAACATGGTCCAAAGGTTGGTTAATGTCCAAACCAATTGTGGGATATCAAAGTTCAGCAAGTTATAAGGTTGCACACATATGTGTGCTTCAATTTTGAGCATGGGAAGGTCAGGCACACTGCTGTGGAAATTTCTCCGCACAGGCAGAAGGTGTGCGCACAGCATCAGGAGGCTGCAGCATCAGGTCACGCCGCAGCACACAGCACCACACCAAAATGCACAGCATCACTTGGAGAGTGATGAAGGGCTGAGATTAAAGGAAGAACATAATCAAAGGGTCAAGAATGATTCACAAGATTGTCCAAGACTTAAGAGGCTATAAAAAGGGTTTCCTAGTCTCATTTCAAGTGGTGGAAAAGGTGTGTGAGAGAACCACACAGGTTGTGACATTGTGAGATCATTGTAAACACAAGAGAGAATTGTGTGAGAGACATAAACACAAGAGGGACTCTTGTAGTGAGGCTGGTTGTAAGGAAGAGAGGTTAGTAGAGAATTGATAGAAAGCATTGTAATAGGTCTATCACTTTCTCGTTCTCTTCTTGGTTCTTCAAGAACTTGGATTCTTGAAGGGGATTGCTGTAACTTTGTAAGAACCATTGAGATAGTCCAGAGAGTTAGGAGGAACTCGCGGGGACGTAGGCACATTGTCGAACCTCGACAACAAATTACTTGTCTTCTTTCTTTCTTTGATTTTCTGTTCTTGTGTTCGATTGCTGAAATTATTTCTACAAGTCATTCAAGACTTGGGTGTTTGGAAGATCACCACCTGGGCATCTTGTCAAGGTGATTTCCAACAATGATATTGTAGCTGTTAAATGGCTTAAGCGTGTCTGTGTCTAAGGGGCTTTGCTCCCTCTAATGCAACAAAAAGAAAAAAAAAATTTAAGCTGCGACTTGGTAACAATCATTTTTTCCTTCCACAAAAAAAAAAAGTAAAAGTAAATTACAAATTTACCCTTATTTTTTAGTCTTAATTATAACACACTATTAGTTTGCAACTCGAATAGCACAATCTTTGGCACAAACATCCATTAATTTAAAGTGAAAATATCTAAATTACCCTTATATATATAAGTGAATTCCATACAGAGAAAGTAGCACTCCAAACACGTTCATAAATATCTTTCATAATATATTGGTAATACCATATTGTTTTGTTTTGTTGTTTATTTCCGAACTACCTTTAGTTTGATTCTAGGATTTTTTGTTAATATTTTTCACGGTTGGGTTTTAGCTACTTCGTGATTGGATTTATGGTTTCACCAAAGTTTGATGTAGATGAAGAGATGCTTACCTACATTTAGATATTTTATCAAATAGTTTGCACGCATAACTAATTTGAAGGAACAAAACTAAAAAAAATAAAACACAAAACTCACCGGTATGGGAAAAAAATGGTCTTTTATAGTATGAAAAAACCTAACTCAAATAGCTTTTATGAATTGAAGAAGCTTAACGACTACTTTTTGTTTCTTTACCGATAATTATTTTTTTTCCTAGCAATAATTTTTTTTTTTCCCTCCAAGGCAAAGAGCATGAGATGTGTGATACAAAGGTGTAAAGTGAAAAGGATAGAACATGACCACTTAACCATGTCATCAAAGGTAAGTGTTACAAAGGGCCGAAGGCTCGTAATATTTATCTTGTGCAACACACATCCCATGATAATTAGTTTAGAAAAAGGTTCAAAACCTATCACTCCTATTTTAATTAATTAAAAAGAAGTTTCAAAACCATGCAATAAGTATTTTTTTAAAGTTGATATAATTATATTATTGAAACAATCTATCTCTTGGCCTGGTGGTTATCTTTGGGTTTTTCATATAAGAGGGTCGGTTCAATCCCTCTCCCCATCAATGTACCCAAAAAACCACATCATCCCTCAAAAGTGTTAGTGAGTGTTTCTTTTGTGATTATTAAATCTTAAATATAAATTATGATTTAAGATCTTCTCCATTTTGGATCCAGATCCTCTGTAATTGGAGTTAGGTCCAATTGGGAGCAGTCCTAATGGAAATGACTTTATCTCTCTTAAACAAACATTAGGTGACTAAAGTTATATATTGATTTAATTTTTTTAACCTTCAAAACTTTTTGTGATATTAAACTAACCGATAGTTAGAAAAGTCAGCTTTTGTATCACTGGAAAGATCTCATCAAGATCAAAAATCCAGCACCAGGTTTACCACCTAACACATCGTCTGTGCGGTCAGATTGACTTTAGATCTACTTTTTTCCAATAAGTATTGCCGAAAACCAATTACACCACCAAGCTTGATTTTGTAAAAAGAAGAAAACTTCGGAAGCCATCACGAGATAGGAGTCGACCGCACACACCCACACGCGCCAATGGGCTGCGCATAAGGATGGATTCAGTCTTTGTTCCACGATTTATTTAAAGTAATGTGATTTCTAAAAAAACCCTACTTTGTTGACATGACATATGAATATTTTAGTAAAAAATATGTGGTTCAATTTTAAATCTTGATTTAAATTTTAGATGATGCGACTTAGTATTCTACCGTTAACTGCACTCAAACTCAAATGGAGTGGATTCAAATCTCTCTGTTGCATTATTGGTATGGAATGTAGTCACCACACAGTTCTATGAGCAATGTTGTTGTTTATTTGCTTAATTTAAATTAATTAATCATAAAAATGAAAATAAGATTTTGCTTCAAATTATGAATTCTGTTCTTTTACTTACATTGACATTTCACAGTTAGAACTAACTCAAATCCAACTTAGCTAACTCACGAGTGGTTAACCTTACATCACAAACCACCCGCTGGAGCAAACTCTTTGCAATGAGAAAATATGGCTTAAATGTTATAATTAATTTAGTATGAAAATAATAAATTAGGTTTTAGAAAGATTGATGATACTACGGAATCGGGAGTGGATTAAGTAATCACGAAGAAATTGAGTAGTAATTTTGATATTTAAAAGAAATAAATTTTTTTTATACAACTACTATTGAATTTCTCGATGATTACTAATGAAATTTTTCGATCCCGTAATACCTTTTACAGAACCGGTTCCATGAGATCGATACTCGTTTAAAAATAAACAAATTTATCAATAAACATGATGATCTGTTACCTAAATTTTCTGCTTAAAACTACAAAGTTGTACATAGTTAACTCTTAACAGTCTATAATCCTTGCTAGAAGGAATAGAAAGAGAGGAGGAGAATTGTCCAAGTTAGTAAAAAAAAAATCCTTTCATTATTATCCTAGTAGGTTAAGATCCAAATTTAGTAAAACTGTGACAAACTAATTAAAATGTAACAAACACGGATTCAGACAGAATTGAAGAGCAAAAGGAAGATGTTCTTCTGGCATTGATTGTGATTATTAATTAGGCTCTGAAGATGGTGGTGGTAGAAAAATAGTAATTGATAGAAACATTAGGTATTTTTCTCTAATAGATAGGTGAGATTTTACCCTTTAGGTTCATGTAGGAAAAGGTAAAAGAGAGCAAAGAAAGAATCACAACTCCTCTTCACCCCGTTACCATTTGAAAATTCAAGAAGAAAATTTAGATATATATATCTTAAACATGGAGCTTATAAGATCAAAGTCAGCTACAGATGAAAGCGCTGCGATCACAGCCATTGCAATTGATAGAGACAAGAACAGCAAATACGCAGTAAAATGGGCTGTGGATCACCTTTTGAATCGCAATAGCTCTCATTGCATCCTCATCCATGTTCGAAGCCAAAGCTTGCATCCGCGTAGGTACCTCTCTCTTTTATCATCATCATCATGAATATCATTACCTTCATTGTTCGAAGCCAAGAAATGCGAATATTGACTTGCTAATGAGAAGAAAAAAAGCATATACTAAAAAAAAATTGGTTCTGTTGTGTTTTAGCATAGCATTTAGAAAAGTTTTACTACTGTTTTGGTATTAAATATTAATATATTCACATGAGAAATTATCAGTATTTAATGTCAAAATGTTGTTTTAATAGGTTTTTGGTATTTTCGGTCTCTTGATCAATGCACTGCCAATTTGCATTTGACACCATAGAATAGATAGATAAGAGCAGCATCATTGACAGAATTCATGGCAATTGATCTTCATTAGCTTCATTTGTCATTCTGTTTTCATCGGCAATATACCTGAATTTTGCAGAGGATTTTGATGCTGCCCCTAAAGAAGGTCGCCCGCCAACTCAAGCTGAGTTGCAACAACTTTTCCTTCCTTACCGAGGATTCTGTGCTCGAAAAGGGGTGAGAAAATTACCCATTTGATTGTTATGAAATCTTATTTCCACATAAAGTATTGATGCATATTCTGAAAAACTGGCTAACTGCATATAGAATAAGGGAGGACTTAAAAAAAAAAAAAAAAAAGTAGAAAACTAGAATTGGGAGATATTAACATTGTCATATTGTTCAAACTAACCCGATTTTCTGGAGAACTGAGAATTTCAGATTGAAGCGAAGGAGGTTGTCCTCCATGACATTGATGTTCCAAGTGCACTTGTTGATTATGTCACCAACAACTCCATTGGCAACATAGTCGTGGGTGCTTGCAGTCGGAATTCCTTTTTAAGGTCTCTCTTTCTCTTTCAACATAATTGAGTTCATTATGTAATGAAAGTCTGCTAGGCAGATCTGGCAAATTAACCATTATCACACTTACAATGTTGTAACGGTTTCATTTAGGCTTCATAAAATTTGGATAATTTTATAGGCAAATACTTATGCACAAACTGTTTATCGAAATTACATCAACTGAAGCCACATTCTACAAGCATTATTTATCTGTTTCTTCAGTTGGTAGAACTGGGGATAGGAATTGGTGAGTAACATTTGTCCACTGAATTTATAATTTTTTTTCTTTATCTCCTGCAGGAAATTTAGAGATCCAGATGTGCCAACAAGCTTACTCAAGTCTGCACCAGAATCCTGTGCAGTATATGTTACATCAAAAGGGAAAGTTCAAACCACCCGATTAGCAAGTCGACCTCAGACACCAACAGGCAATTCAGCTATTCCCAAGCAACGATCTCTAAGAGCGCTTTTGTCTCACCTTGCTCAAGATTACCCACATTCTGAAAAAACAAGCAGGTAGTTTTGCAAGAAAGGATATATTTAGCCAGATTTTCCTGAAAAGTTCAGCAATGTCTTGCCATTACAAGTCCTATTCTTTCTGGTATCTGATTCTTGCTTGCTTACTTGTTCAGAGCCTCTTCCCTTAAAAGCAGTGATTCATCTGAGATGATCGTACATGACAAGTTAAAATCCAATGGTTCCATTAGTTCACCAAATTTTTCAGCAGAAAGTCTTACTTCAGTATCCTTAAAAAGAAATTCTCCATCAGACAGCAGTGAACTTTCAGGCCCACATAGCTCCCAATCAACTGATCAGAGGTCTACCGAAAATTTAGAAGACTCCAATACATCTGAGAGTTCATTGAGCTCAGTCTCCTCCCCATCCCCAGTGAGTATAGCATCTTAAAATTCATATGGTGCATTATCTTTAATGCTTGATCAATCAACTTCATCAATGCTTGATCTATGTATGATAGCATTTCGTTGCATTAAATGGTTTGAATTCTGCTTTTGTAACTTTAAAAATAAGATTGTATTGAAACAACTCTTGTTACTGTTTTTTTTTTTGTAGCTTGAGGAGGCTGAAATTCAAGATAATATTCAGGTACAACAGGTAAATTATCATGAACCACTGTGACTGATGCTTTTCTGGCTCAAAATGTGCACTTAGCTTTGACTTAAAATTTCTTACTTTATTGAAATGGATTTCATTCTTTTTATGAGTCCACTAACAGCGATCTTTCGAGAGTGAGATGAGAAGATTAAGGCTTGAATTGAAGCAGTCCATGGACTTGTATAACTCAGTTTGCAGAGAGACTGTTGCAGCAAAAGAGAAGGTAAGATGAGATTGTAACTTAAGAGTAGATGGGATAGTTGTGACCATTCAATCATATGTGGAAATTAACCTTATAATAGGCCACCTTCACAATTCAAAAGTGAAACCCTCTTATTTGTGTGTCTGCAGGAAAGGGAGCTTCAAGAATGGAAGGCAGAAGAAGTGCGTAAATTAGAGAAAGCTAGGCTTGCTGAAGAGGCTGCATTCACGTTGGCAGAGATGGAAAGACAGAAGGCCAAGGCTGCCATGGAAGCAGCGAAGATGGCACAACATCTAGCGGAAACGGAGATCCAGAAGAGAAAATATGCGGAAATGAGAGCCACACACGAGGCAGAAGAGAGGAAAAGAGCAATGGAAAGATTGGCTCACAATCACATTCAGTATAGAAGATACACAATTGATGAGATTGAAGCTGCAACCAATTACTTTGCAAACTCACAAAAGATCGGTGAAGGAGGATATGGACCTGTTTATAGAGCCATGCTTAATCACACTGCTGTTGCCATCAAAGTGTTGAGGCCAGACTTATCACAGGGACAAAAGCAATTCCAACAAGAGGTATTTAACATTCCTTCTTCAATTTCTTATGAAATGAAAAAATTTCATTGTTTGTTTCAGCTGAAAGTAAAATCATTTCAGAATTATTTATAATGGAGTTCAAATATTACATAGGTTACATTGTTGTTGAATAGATCTTTGTGTCATCAAATTTTAAATCAGATGAACATGAAAATCTTCAGTGGAAACTAACAGAAAAAGTTGTCCTCCATCTATCTAACTCAAAATCATAGGTAGACAGTATTTTCTAATTAATAATGAAGCATTCTTTAATTATTGATTTATAAGATCAACAACGAAAGCATAAAGCTTGACATGTCCTAGTGTTTAAAAACTTTTCATTTCTTATTTCGTCATAATGATCTTTATATTAGGTTGAGGTACTGAGCTCCATGAGACATCCCAACATGGTTCTCCTCATTGGTGCCTGCCCCGAGTATGGATGCCTTGTGTATGAGTACATGGAAAATGGTAGCTTGGAAGACCGGCTCTTCAGAAAAGACAACACTCCTTCAATTCCATGGAAAACGCGCTTCAAAGTAGCTGCTGAAATTGCCACTGCACTTCATTTCCTTCATCAAGCAAAACCAGAGCCACTGGTACACCGTGACCTCAAGCCTGCAAACATTCTATTAGACAGAAATTACGTGAGCAAGATCGCTGATGTTGGCCTGGCTCGGCTAGTTCCACCATCTGTAGCTGATAGTTTCACTCAATATCGCTTGACAGCAGCAGCTGGTACATTTTATTACATCGACCCTGAATATCAACAAACAGGAATGCTGGGTGTAAAGTCAGATTTATATTCATTAGGCGTGATGCTGTTACAAATGATTACAGCAAAACCACCAGTAGGAATATCCCTTCAAGTTGAGGAGGCAATTGAGAATGGATCATTTTCAGGGATTCTTGATCCAACAGTACCAGATTGGCCTGTAGAAGACGCCTTATCATTGGCAAAATTGGCTTTGAAGTGTTGTGAGCTAAGGAAAAAGGACAGACCAGATCTTGCTTCAGTTTTGTTGCCAGAGCTTAACCGGCTAAGAGACCTCGGGATGGAGGATGAAGCCAGTAACATTGACAAAACTGTTTATGTTCCGCACCCTTACAAGTCAGTTCCACATATTGGAACTCCCCATTACCAGGTTAGTTACCTTATGAAACTAAGAGTACTTCAATACATAGTTAACATTGAACCCGTTTTTTTTTATTGTTAAAAACCCACACACCTTGAACCCCTGTCCGTTTAGTGGGCAGAGAAGTGTCTTTAATTTAGAACTAGCTTGCTTATCCTGGACTCCAATTGGTCAAATGCAAAAAATGAAAGAGAAGTCCATGGCCAGGAATAATTTCCACATCTTCTCTTTGGGAGATGCTTGTGCAAAGCTATATATCTTAAAACAGGATAGAGGGTTTAAAACATCTTCACCAAAACTTTGTTAATTAAAACTTTCAAGTTCCTTCCTGAAGTAGTCTTCCAATTATATGTTTGTATTATGTAGAATCAGGAAGGAATGAAAAACAATCCTAACGTGGAAATGGAAATTCAACGTAGATCAATGTGAGAAGAGGATGGCAGTACTTGAAGTCCATGGCCAGGATGTTGAGCTTGAAGAGAACAACATCGGAGAAGACCTGCAGAAAACGAGTTGCAAAACCAAACATTAAGCAATATATTGGAGGTTGTTGGTCGTTCGTAAGTTGTTCTATGCCTTACGCTGATTTGAAAAGGATCGAGTCATTTTCATGAGAGAGTTCTTCCAATGAGTGCTGCTTGCTCCTACAAGATGACAACTCAAAATCAATGATTATTGTTCTGTACATGTAGTGTGTCCATCTTCCATTGTACAATCAATCTTTTTTTTTTTTCTTGAATGTGGAGAATCCACCTTAATTAGTGGATATAGAGAGGTTTCTTTGATAGACACATGCTTAGTTTGTCCTCATAAATAATTGGACTTCGTTTTCAGATGTTACTGTGTTTCTTTTCTGCACAAATTCAACTCTTAAATATTGTTTTAGTGAGGTTGAGATGTTGAGTTGTGAGAGTAAAAATGTGTAGTGGATACTTGAATTAATTTTTGCATCATCACTCTTGAACTTGTTGAACGATTTGAGACCTGTCAATCACACAAATAATGAAAATAAACAGAAATAAATTAATAAGACACGATATACCCATGTTCACCAAGGAATAGGGTTACGTCCTGTAAGAAGTTTCACTATAATAACCCTCTCAAATCTCTCCTATGTTTTTGTGCTCACTCAGTACATAGAGAACATTTATAAGCAATTTAAGAAACTCTAACTAGGGTTCTCGCCCTGCTACTAACCGCGGCTATTCATGGGCCCTAATCCAAATTGCCAAGCAGAAAACTCAGGCCCAGACCCAGGCCCAAAATGTGTATAGGGCCTAGTGGGCCGGGGGAATTGTCCCATATCCCTCGCTCGCTCACTGGTGAATAGGACCCGTGATCGTCGAGAGGTCTACAGTTCTGGACCCGTGAAGTATGCGCCAACTCTAACACTCGTTACCTATATTTTTGCTCAAGCCGCATAAATGTTTGCTAATGCTGAGGATTTCATCAATAAGACAAAATTGGATTACCCAAATTAATGTTGTACCCCAAAGAAGATACTTAATGCAATTGAATGAGGATAAATTATTTACACCTCCCTTGAGGTATAGTATAATTACAAACACCTCCTTTACATTTTTGTATACAACAAATACTCCATTTACTTTGTTTTCATTTGACAACTGTTAGACTCTGTTGGTCAGTAGACAAAACGGTTAAAGTCAAGTGTCTGATTTTTGGGTACTAATTTAAACATGTATAAATCAGTATCACTTAAAAATGGTTCAAGACATTTTTACCTTGAATAAATTTAAATCAATATTCAAACATCGCTTAAGCATCGTACTAAGCAAATCTCATCACTTAAACACTGCCATAAAAAATAAAAATAAAATATCAACCCATAAACCTTTTACCACAATCACAATCCCTCTCTTCACTCTCCCTCTCAAGCTCCAAAAAAGGGTAAAATTTCGTACTAAAACACAACCAACCAAGAAACTCTATTGCTTCCTGTCAAGATTCAACATCTTCACCAGCAGATCCAGACCATTCTCATCGAGCGGAAGAAAGAATGGGAAAAATGAGGGAAAAGAAGAACAAACGAAATAAATGGAGAAGAAATAGTGGATTCTTATATCAAAACCAGTCGTAGAGCTTTGAGAGGTGATATAAATGTAACTTAAATTATCAAAATTTAAATTTTTAGTGTTAAAGTTAAGTTTTTGTTCACCTCCCAAACAAGACTAAGTAAAGGGTTGTTTTTTTTTTTTCTTGTTCTTTGTTTTCCAAATTGTCTCATTGTTTCTTGGTAGATATAATTTGGGATTTAGAGAACATTTAGAGCGTTGGATTATAGGGAAGAATGGTGACAATAGGATATGGCTAATGGAATCAGTTTGTTTGTTTAAAAAAACTTGGTTTGGGTTTTAATGTCGTATTACGCGGGTGTAGAAAAGGATAAAACATACTTCTCAACTTTTTCTGTTAGCATCTATTAGCCAAATCAACATACAACTTCTAACAAGGGAATACAGTGTTGTTTCAAGAAAAGTAATGAATTCCTTGGTGACTGGATAAGAGATCCTCGAATTAAATTAGGTAAACTAACCCATTAAGAGGTTTGACAAATCCAGGTATAGAAATGTTGTTGGTAGCAATGGTGGCTGTTGATTCCGAAAATCTACCAGATGAGCTCACAGAGTCATGTGCACATGAAAGATGTGTAAACTAAAAGGTGCCTCAGGGGTTGTGCCTCAGGGAGACTCTCCGACGCCCAAATCAGTGATATGAAAGAATAATCAGAGAATAATAAAGTTGAAAAGCTGTACAATTGTAAGTTGTGTTTGTAGTGTGACAATGAGAGCCCCATTTTTATAGAGTCTTGGAGCTTAGTCCAATTAAGAAACTGATTGATACTGAGTATCATGATAGGATCAGAATTCCCATAAGCTAGAGTATTTTGATAAGACTAGTGATAAGTGCTTAAATAGTCATATTTAAGTCCCTTAATTTACGCTTATTAGGCTCTTTGTTTATCTATTTTAGTAGATTCTATTTCATTTTCGTGTTTTATGTGTTTTTCACAGGGCTTTGACAAAAAGATGACATTCTAGAGCTTTAAGGGATGAAAAGTAAAGTTTTGCAAATCCAGCAAGGTGCGCTCGAGCGCATCTCCCTTGTGATTGAGTGTACAGGCACACGAGCACACACACTCCAGAGGCGGCAGAGCCAGATATGGAAAGAAGTCTCTGGACCTCAAATAGGAAATTAGGGTTTCATGGCACCCTTAGAGCCCTACATATAGCCTTGTAAAACACAGAAACCATACCTTTTGTTTGAGACTTGAAGTTGCAAGCTTAGAAAGGAATTGACGACTCGTCTCCTTAGTTTTCTTTGGGTTTTATTTTTCTGTTTTTGTTTGATTATGGTTATAATGTTTAGTTCATCTAGCATGTGTAACTAAACCCTTATAGGGCTCGATTGAAGCCCTAGATATGCTTTTCCACATATATATTCATTGATTACCTTTGTCTATAGCCATGTTAGATGTTTAACTTGATTAATGTCTGCTTGTATTTAAATTCCTCATATGTGTGTGTCTGATCAACGTATGCATGTGGTATGGATTAGTTAGTTGAATCAATTTGGATGATCGAGTCCTGAGTTCAACAATAGTAACAAAAGATATCCACACTAGATTCTTGGGTTAATCAACATGGGAAATCGGAAGCGGACCAAGCCCTAGGTCCCATGTGGTTGCCGATCTCCACAGCCCTTATGCTCTCTTAAGGAACAACTCAGTATACACCCATGTTGAATCCCTTAAGAAAAAAAAGAGTTAGAAGATACACCATGCCTAACTCATTGCATAGGGAGATCAATAGCTTAAGGTGTGGGCCAAGCCCTTAGGTTGGCAACTATTAAATATTAATAATAAGGCTAGAGCATTGGCACCTTACTTAGTTGGAAAGTGTAATTAGTGGTGGAAATCGCAGTCCTATGTTCTTATTATTATTAACTCACACTCAACATTTATTTCTCTTTTTACTTTGAAGAAATTAATTCTAAATCGAAGTTTACCAATCCCTGTGGAAATGATCTCGCACTTGCACACTATGCTACCATTGACCTTGTGCACTTGCAAGTAAAACAAGTACGATTATTTGCATATTTATTTAGGTAGATAATCGTACAACAAGTTTTTGGCGCCGTTGCCGGGGATTGCGCTTAAATTTCTTTTTAGAATTATCTTTCATTAATCATTGTTATTTCTTTTTCATTATATTTCTACTTTTAGCAAAAATCTCAAAAATTTTAAGTTTGTGTTTTTATCTTATTTTTGTTTCATTAAACCCTAATCGAATTCTTTTTGTTTTTTGTTTCAGGCACACTAGCAGAACTTTCTGTGCCACTTGCGATCGAGCGCACCCTCCTGTGCGATCGAGGGCAATTGATGCAGAGAGTTACCCGAGCAGCAGTATTTGACTGTTGCACTTAAGAGACTGCCACCGATTCATGCACGGGCTTCGATCCAAGCACCCAACATTCTTTACCCTCGATAATGAGCTTAAGCGAATGATCCAACAAAGGCTTAGAGACAACTCGGAAGAGGTAGAAGAAGAAATTGAGGAAGAAGTACCAATGGTAGAACAGATTGACAATCATCAACCACCCGAGCGAAGGCCTATGAAGCAATCCTTCATCCCACAGAACCTCGATCAACCGTCCTGCATTGCGTATCAACCGGAGGCGGAAGGAAACTACTATTTATCTCCATAGATACTCAGTGCACTAACTCACTTTAGGGGTACACCTAATGAGGACCCACACTTGTACCTCCGAGAGTTCTTCAATCTTTGTAAGTTCCAGCACATCTGAGGCTTAGACCAAGAAGGAATAAGGTTAATTTTTTTTCCCTTTTTCCTTAAAAGATAATGCTAAACTGTGGTACAATTCTTTGCCTGCAGTTTCTATCCACACTTGGGAGGATTTGGCTAGCAAATTCCTAAGGAAGTTTTTTCCAACCCAAAAGACGAGGCAAATGAGGAAGGAAATTCAATCCTTCCAAGAAAATGATGGAGATCTATTCTTCGAGGCTTAGGGACACTTCAACGAGCTGCTACTCAAATGCCCACATCACAACCTACCTCAAGATGAACTGGTACAATCTTTCTATGAAGGTTTAAATGATACTAAAAAAGTATTATGGATTCAGGTTGTAGAGGAGTGCTGATGGAGAAAAGCAGCGAAGAAACTATAGAACTCTTCGAAACCCTAAGTGAACACACTCAGCAGTTCTCCTCTCGAGGTAGGCGTGTAACCAAGAGTAAGGGTGTGTATGAGGTAAGCTTCAATGGAGGATCATCCACTCAGATAGATGTTGTGGAAAGGAAGCTAGACCTGTTGGTTAAAGCCATGGCTACTCAGAATGCCTCACCTAACCCACCAGCTGCACCACGCCAGGTATGTGCTATTTGTTCCCAATTTGATCATAATACTGATACATGTCCCTTGTATTCATCTCAGATCATGAGCAAGCAAACTTTGTGGGACCAAACAACTATCCGCCGAGAACAATCCTTATACAAATACCTACAACTCTGGATGGCAGAATCACCAGAATTTTTCTTGGAGCAACAATCAGAACAGTCAAGGGTAGCAAAGAAACTTCCAAACCAGCAGCCCACTCAGCTCCCGAAACAAAGAAGAGTGACCTCGAAAGTCTTGTGAGGTAATTAGCATCGCAGCAGCAATAACTAATGACTTCACAAGATCAGTTCATGGCATATGAAAGGCAATTCTGGACTGAACTAAGGCAAACCACAACAAAACATGAACAGACCATCCAAAGGCTAGAGGTACAAATAGGACAATTGGCTAAAGAGCTGAGTGGTAGAAAGCAAAGTGAGCTTCCAACTCAAAACCCTGGTGGGTATCAACAACTGAAAGCTGTCACGACCCTCAGAAATGGTAAGGTGATAGGGACCAATGAATCCGAAAAAGCATCTCTAGAGAAACCATCAGCATCAAAGGTGAGTGAGACAGAGAAGGTGAATGCACCACTCTTCCCGCAAAGGTTAGTAAAACAAAAGAAAGAAAATAAACTGCTTCATATTTTTGAAACCTTGCAGAAAGTTGAAATAAACATTCCTTTGTTAGATGCAATTCAAAAAATACCTGCCTATGCTAAATTCCTAAAAAATTGTTGCACTCATAAGAGAAAATTTCAAGAGCATGAGACTGTAGCCTTAACTGAAGAAATAAGTGTTGTGTTATTAAGAAAACGCCCACTAAAACTGAAAGATCCAGGTAGTTTTACTATTCCCTGTAGGATAGGTGATCAGTTGTTTGAGCGAGCATTACTAGATTTGGGAGCGGGTGTAAATTTGCTATCATACACAGTATTTGAAACCCTAGGATTGGGGGAGCTACAACCAACTTCCATTACCTTGCAGTTGACAAATAGAAGTATAAAACGACCTAGGGGTATTCTTGAGGATGTCCTGGTAAAGGTAGGTGAGTTCATTCTACCTGCTAATTTCATTATGTTGGATATGGAGGAATGCCCTATGCCATTACTTTTGCCCATCATTTTAGGAAGACCATTCATGCGAACTGTCGATACAAAGATTTGTGTAAAAAAAAGGTATAGTAAGTATGAAGGTGAATTGTGAGAAAATAGAGTTTAAAATATTTGATGCATTAAAACTTCCTCAAGATTATATGGAATGTTTTAATGTATGTATGATGCAAAATTTTGTTGAGTAAGCTTTTCAGGTCCAACACATCGATCCATTGGAAACTACTATTACCTATAGCTTTACAACAGTGGATATTAAGCAAGAACCTGAAGATGTTACTGATGACATCATTAAAGCTGTGCACCTCCTTGAGGCTTCTCCAAAACACTCAAGTAAGTATGCTCCACCATTTGAAACTCTCATACCTACTAATACTACTCTTCTTCCTTCTATTATCCAGGCACCGACATTGGAATTAAAGCAGCTACCAGAGCATTTAACTTATGCTTACTGGGGAGAGAAGAAGACATTACCTGTGATTGCAGCCACTAATTTGAGTATTGGAGAAGAAGAAAAATTATTAAGAGTTCTTAAGGAACATAGATCTGCCATAAGATGGACCATTGCTGACATTAAGGGGATAAGTCCAGCCAAGTGCATGCATAGTATCTACCTTGAGGATGAAGCAAGACCCACTCGATATGCTCAAAGAAGACATAACTCACACATTAAAGAGGTAGTAAAGGCCGAGGTATTAAAATTGCTAGATGTTGGCATTATCTACCCCATCTCATACAGTAAATGGGTAAGTTCGGTCCAAGTTGTTCCGAAAAAGAGTGGGATCATAGTGGTGAAGAATGAGGATGAGGAGCTCATTCCTACAAGAAAAACAACTGGTTGGAGAGTCTGTATCGACTACCGAAGATTGAACAAAGTGACCAGAAAAGATCACTTCCCCTTGCCATTCATTGATCAGATGTCAGAGAGATTAGCTGGCCACAGCTATTATTGCTTCTTGAATGGGTACAGTGGGTACAACCAGATTGTCATAGCACTTGAGGATCAAGAAAAAACTACCTTCACATGTCCTTTCGGTATATTTGCTTATCAAATGATTCCATTCGGTTTATGTAATGCACCAGCTACTTTTCAAAGATGTATGATGAGCATATTTTTCGATATGGTGGAGAAATACATTAAGGTATTCATGGATGATTTCAGTGTCTTTGGTTCCAATTTTGATGAATGCCTAAGTCGTCTAGAGAGTGTCCTCAAGCGATGTGAATAGAGCAACTTAATGTTGAATTGGGAGAAATGTCACTTTATGGTCCAACAAGGCATTGTATTGGGACATTCCATCTCCAACAAAGGTATTGAGGTAGACAAGGCTAAAATAGACATCATTTCAAAGCTATCTCCTCTTCCCACAGTCAAAGGTGTTAGAAGTTTTCTCGGACATGCCCGTTTTTATAGACGATTCATCAAGGATTTCTCCAAAATCTCAAGAGCTCTTTGTGCATTGTTAGCTAAATATACCAAATTTGAGTGGACTGATAACTGTATGATAGCTTTCAACACATTGAAGGATGTTCTAACCTTTTCCCCAATAACAATGGCACGAGATTGGAATCTTCCATTCGAATTGATGTGTGATGCTAGTGATTTTGCCTTGGGAGCAGTCTTAGGTCAAAGAGTCAATAAGGTACCTCATGCTATTTACTATGCTTCTAGAACTTTAAATGATGCTCAACTTAACTACTCTACTACTGAAAAGGAATTGTTAGCTGTTATTTTTGCTTTAGAAAAGTTTAGATCATATCTTATTGGCTCTAAGGTTATTGTATTCACTGATCATGCTACTTTGAGATCTATTTTCTAAGAAATATGCAGAGCCTAGGTTAATCAGATGGGTACTCCTATTGCAAGAATTTGATTTGGAAATCAAAGATAAGAAAGGCAGTGAGAATGTGGTTGTTGATCATTTATCAAGGCTACCCCTTGAGAATGACAAAAATGAGCTACCCTTGAATGAGAACTTCCCTGATGAACAATTGTTCGCACTAGAGGTAAAACTTCTGTGGTATGCTGACATTGTCAATTATCTAATTGCTAAGGTTTTTCCTCCAGGTATGACCATGCAAGGAAAGAAGCGGTTAATATCTATGTCTTGACACTACCATTGGGATGATCCCTACCTTTTCAAATTCTGTCCCGATCAGATCATCCGACGGAGTGTCTCGGAGGAGGAGCATTTGAGCTTATTATAACATTGCCATTAGTTTGCTTGTGGAGGACATTTTGGGGCCAAGAAAACAGCACTTAAGGTACTACAATCCGGTTTTTATTGGCCTAATATGTTTAAAGACACCTTCACATTCTGCAACTCATGTAATAGATGCCATCGGACAGGTAACATTTCATCCCGAAATCAGATGCCCCTACAAAATATCCATATAATAGAACTTTTTGATGTATGGGGCATTGATTTCATGGGTCCATTCCCAAATTCCTTTGGTAATTTATATATTCTTGTGGGTGTGGATTATGTGTCTAAATGGGTCGAGGCTGTCCCCTCAAAGACTAATGATCATAAAGTGGTGTTGAAGTTTCTACAAGATAACATTTTTACCCGGTTCGGGACACCAAGAGCGATTATCAGTGACGAAGGCAGCCACTTTCATCATCATTCTTTTGCTGCATTCATCAGAAAATATAGAATCACCTATAAGGTTGGCACCCCATATCACCCTCAGACTAGTGGCCAAGTGGAGATAAGCAACTGAGAAATCAAAAGTATCTTGGAGAGAACTGTGAATCCTAGTCGGAAGGATTGGCTTTTACAACTCAATGATGCTCTGTGGGCGTACAGGACAGCTTACAAGACACCAATTAGGATTTCCCAATACTGCTTAGTCTTTGGAAAAGCATACCATCTACCCGTAGAGCAAGAAGATCGAGCATATTGGGCCATTAAACAATTCAACTTTGATATGAAACAAGCGGGTGAGAAAAGGTGGTTGCACTTAAATGAGCTAGAAGAATTATGGTATGACGCATGTGAGAATGCCAAGCTTTACAAGGAAAGGGCAAAAGTCTATCATGACAAATAACTAGTGCGAAAAGAGTTTCACGTAGAACAAATGGTGCTACTCTATAATTCGAGATTAAGGCTGTTCCCAGGCAAACTAAAGTCCCATTGGGCTGGTCCGTATGTGGTCACCAAGGTCTTTCCTCATAGGGCTTTGGAGATTCATAGCTCAAATAGCAATCAGACATTTACAGTCAATTGACACCAAGTCAAACCTTACCTCGATCTCAACATACCTCATCGAGACAAGGACTTGACACTTCAAACCGTTCAATATATAGCTGATCCACAAACACCTGAACCACTTGAATGCTCAATTTCTATCGCACATAACGTCATTACCTGATGCAATGCGATCGAGCGCACATCCGCCTTGTGATCGAGCGCATTTACACCAGCAACTACACTCCAATGCCTGAAACAAGCAATCTGCACCACCTGATGACCAGCAGTAAGAGGATACCCCGTCTGGCTAAAGATGTAAAACTTAGCGCTCATGCGAGGCACCCTAAAGCATATCCTTTTCATTATAGTATTTTTCTTTTATTAATATTTATGTTTATATTTAAATTTTTATTATCCATATTTCTTGTTTTCCGACACAACGTTTATTTTTCTTTGTCAGGAACTTAGTGCGTGCATCCAGTTCAAGTTTGGGGGCGTGTACGAGCAATACAAACAATCTAGTTCTCCATCTCCCAGGTCAGATTTTTCCATGCCACACACACATTGAGAATAATGTGTATATTAAATTTGGGGGTAGTGGGAGACACTGTTACATGCACACACTCGAAACACATGCACACACTAGGTCCCAGTTTTTTTTTAGAAAAGATAAATACATGCTCATTTTGTGTTAAAAATTTGGTTGATTTAAAAATATGATAAAACTTCATTAGTAAGCTTAAAATCTAGAACACATAGTCTTGAAATAGGAATTTTATAAAGTTTAGTTACCTACCTCAAGGCACTTAAGAATTCACGAGTTTGATCCAGATCTAACACGAGCACATTAGCACACATTTGTGTGGGGTATGACATATAATTCTTATATATATGTTTCCTTGACCTAACTGTAATCGGATAACTTGTTAAAAGAATGTTTTGGCATAAGAAAAATGTCTGTCATGCAAAAAGAGAATAAAAAGCTTATAGATGATCATTAAAGAAAAACTTTCCACTGAGTAACTGGACCTCTTGCCTCAGTAAGCAGTGAGTGTTCACATCAAAAGGTGGAATTGAGCATTTAATAATCATAATAAAAAAAAATCACTGAGTAACTGGGCCTCTTGCCTCAGTAAGCAGTGAGTGTTCACGTCAAAATGTGGGAATTTCACTTGGAAGCATTAAGACCTGTTAGTTCCGTAGCCTTTTTTACTCGAGTTAGTAAGTCCTTAGGGGTGTCTTTACACCTAATGCCCTAAAATCATATGGTTTGGGAGTCATTGGCTAAACACTCATTACAATGGTCAATTAGAAAGCTTAATGGAACTCAACATGGCAAAAATCTTATGATGCCATTTTTTCTATTTGATAAGGAATTCGATAAAGGTTTGGGCGCCGAAACACTATACATTAAAATTATTTGGAAGCCCCATCTTCTATGTGCTAATTCATCACACACAAATCAAACTTGCGATGCCTTAAGCCAACCTTAGGTAAGTAACATGAGCTTTTAAAATCCTTATTCATTATAAAAATGTGTTTTTATTATAAGCTTACTCATGAACGGTCATCATAGTTTTATGTGCAACCCAAATTTTTGAATCTCATGAAAAATGAATTTATCTTAAATTTTGTTTTGACATAGTCGTTTCGTTTTGTATTGCTAAGGGACTAGAAATATGTAAGTTTGGGGGTGTGATAAGTGCTTAAATAACCATATTTAAGCTCTTTAATTTACGCTTGTTAGGCTCTTTTTTTATCTATTTTAGTAGATTCTATTTCATTTTTATGTTTTATGTGTTTTTCACAGGGCTTTAACAAAAAAATGACATTCTGGAGCTTTAAGGGATGAAAAGTAAAGTTCTGCAAATCCAGCAAGGTGCGCTCGAGCGCACCTCCCTTGTGATTGAGCGCACAGGCACACGAGTGCACATTTAGAAGGCTCGAGCGCACACACTCAAGAGGCGACAGAGCCAGATATAGAAAGAAGTTTCTGGACCTCAAATAGAAAATTAGAGTTTTGGGGCACCCTTAGAGCCTTATATATAGCCTTGTAAAACACAGAAACCATACCTTTTGTTTGAGACTTGAAGTTGCAAGCTTGGAGAGGAATTGACGACTCATCTCCTTAGTTTTCTTCAGGTTTTATTTTTTTGTTTTTATTTGATTATGGTTATAATGTTTAGTTCATCAAGCATGTGTAACTAAACCCTTATAAGGCTCGATTGAAGCCCTAGTTATGCTTTTCCACATATATATTCATTGATTACCTTTATTTATAGCCATGTTAGAATGTTTAACTTGATTAATGCCTGCTTGTATTTAAATTCCTCATATGTGTGTGTCTGATTAACGTATGCATGTGGTATGGATTAGTTAGTTGAATCAATTTGGATGACCGAGTCCTGGGTTCAATAATAGTAACAAAAGATATCCATACCAGATTCTTGGGTTAATCAACATGGGAAACTGGAAGCGGACCAAGCCCTAGGTCCCGTGTGGTTGCCGATCTCCACAGCCCTTATGCTCTCTTAAGGAACAACTCAGTATACACCCATGTTGAATCCCTTAAGAAAGAAAATAGTTAGAATATACACCATGCTTAACTCGTTGCATAGGGAGATCAATAACCTAAGGTGTGGGCCAAGCCGTTAGGTTGGCAACCATTAAATATTCATAATAAGGCTAGAGCATTGGCACCTTACGTAGTGGGAAAGTGTAATTAGTGGTGGATATCGCAGTCCTATATTCTTATTATTATTAACTCATACTCAACATTTATTTCTCTTTTTACTTTGAAGAAACTAATTCTAAATCGAAGTTTACCAATCCCTGTGGAAATGATCTCGCACTTGCACACTATGCTACCATTGACCTTGTGCACTTGCAAGTAAAACAAGTATGATTATTTGCGTATTTATTTAGGTAGATAATAGCACAACAACTAGGGCTTCCATAGACTAGAATGTCCTAGTAAGATTAGGATTCTAGTGTGAAATTATCATTATTCTCTTTGTCATGTGTAATCATTCAATTGGTAGCTCTGTTTTGTCTATGAAATTATATTTTCACCCTTGGAAGGTGCCACATGTTGTTATGTCATTAGACAAAGAATTTTTTCATACACCAGATGTCATCCACTTCCTTGAGTACAATTATACGGTATATGAAGTAGATTGTTGAGACACAAGTAGTAGTAAGTTCTGGAACTTGTTCTTTTCTGTGTTGTGTAACTCAGATTAGGTCTAAGGTTTTCAAGGTACCCAAGTACTAAAAAGGTTGGTCGAAGTAATTCAAAATTTGAATGAAAAAAGAGAGAATAGCTAGGAGCTATTTCCTCGGAGGTCCGAATGGTGAAAGTTTGATGAGATAAGTAGCTCGATGTTATTTCCTCAGAGTTGACCAAGAAATAGGTTCGAGTAGTGAAACAGCACGACACTATCTCCTTAAAGTTGAATGAAATAGGTCCGAGGAGTAAAATAGCTTGGGTTTATCTACTCAGAGTTGAATTAAATATAGGTCCGACGAGTGAAACAACTTTGTTCTATCTTCTTGAAGTTGAATAAAATATAGGTCCAATGAGTTAAACAACTCGGTGCTATCTCCTCGAATTTGAATGAAAAGTTGGTCTGAGGATTGAAATAGCTCGGAGGTATCTCTTTGGAGTTAAACAAAATGTAGGTCTAAGAAGTGCAATAGCTCGGGGCTTTCTCCTCGGAGTTGAATTGAATGTAGGTCCAAGAAGTGAAACAGCTTAGTGTTATCACCTCGGAGTTGAATGAAATATAGGTCTAAGGAGTAAAACAGCTCAGGGCTATATCCTAGAAGTTAAATGAAATATAGGTTCGTTGAGTGAAATAGCTCAAAGTTATCTCATCGGAGTTGAATTGAATGTAGGTTTGAAGAATAAATTAGCTCAGGGTTATCTCATCGGAGTTAAATGAAATGTAAGCCCGATGAGTGAAATAACTCGGGACTATCTTCTCGAAGTTGAATTGAATGTAGGTCCGATAAGTGAAACAGCTCGGGTCTATTTCCTCGGAGTTGAATGAAATGTAGATTCTATGAGTGAAATAGCTCAGGTTTATCTCCTTAGAGTTGAATGAAATGTAGGCCATCTACTCAGAGTAGATATGAAGTAGGTCCGAGGAGTGAAATAGCTTGAGGTCATCACCTCAGAGCAGTTTTGAAATAGGTTCGAGGCGTGAAACAACTCGGCGCTATCTCCTCGGAGTTTAGCATGAAGTAAGTCCGAGGAGAGAAAAATCCTGAGGCTATCTCCTTGGAGTTAATGTAAAGTAGATAGATGAGTGAAAGATCTCAGGGCCATCTCTTTGAAGTAGATGTGAAGTAGGTCCGAGGAGTGAAACAGTTCAAGGCTATCTCTTCGGAGTTTTGTTCTCTTCAGAGTGCACTCCTGTACTCAGCATTTTTTTTTTTCTATCTCTTTTGTCGAGTTCTAAGTACTTAGATTGGTTGTAGGTGTGGGATTGACCTAACTATGGGTGTTAGCCCATAAAAAGTTCTTGAAGTGCTTGAAGGATCTCGGGCCCAATTTGGTCCAAACAAGGGTGAAGGCCCATTGGTTGGGTAAAGGTCCATCGATTGGGTGAAGGCCTGATTACACTCAAACTAACATGCGGTTATTATGTATAGCTAAGGTGTTGATCCCATGAGGAAAAGCGAACTACAAGAGAAAATGTAAACTTTAATACGAAACGATAAAATCCAAATGAGTAAATCTGAGTTTGATAATGAAATAGTGTGAAGAAGTTGTGTAATTATAATGAAGAATATAAATGAGAAACAACAAGGTTCTGGGAATCCTCCCTAGGTTCATTGCCTTATTCCAATCTCGATTCAGTTGTTTTTATCTCAATTGCAAGTTTCACGTCCCAAACAAGCAATCGGTGTATATTCAATCAAAGCACATGTAAACCCTAATGTAATTGCTATGAAGTACTCTTTGATTTCGATTCAAGCACACATAACCTATCCTATAGATTTATCAAGAAACGACAATATATCTTAATGACAATATCGCAGTAATGGACAAACCTAAAAGATAAGTCTACCGGACTCAATCACATCTAAACAACTTGACATAAGAAGAGCTTGACTAGACTTACATGGAGAAGAAGCATGCAATCACCGGATTAAGAAAATCTAAGATAAGAAGAACATAAAGTGAAACTATCACATGAACCTAAATTCTTCTTGTTTAATCAAAGAATAACTCATAAACAATGTTTTAACAATAAATCCTTACAACTGAATCAAGAATGAAAATAAGAACAACTACACCTAGGGACTCATCTCTTTTCCTTACTTTGAGATTAATTGGCCATGGGGCTCATACTTAAACACAGTAATGTCAAGCTCTCTCCTCATTTTCCAGCCTTAATGGATGCCCCTTTATCAAACCCAAAGTGATCTATTTATAATACAAAGGTCCAAGGGTGTCTTGGGTTTAAACAATCAACTAAAACCCTAATTAGGAAAACAGGGGTTTGTGTGTACGCCGCGGCTCTCACTTACTCGCGTTGCGGCTCTGTCCGGTCTTTGGTTAAGTGAGCTTCTGGGCACTACAGCCCAGCCTAGTCCAGGCCATGGTGCACACTGGTGCTGACTTGTGGAGACTCTGGGCACCGCGGCTCAGCCTGGTCCAGGGCGCGGTGCACACTGATGGCTTCCTTGCTCTTTTGGGCTTGGTTCTCGAGGCCGAGGCTTAGACTTCTTCAGACTACAGTGCCCACACTTAAGACTTGGTTTCTCTTCATTTTGTCCTTCCACAACCATACCCTCACTCGAATGTGCATTAAAACATCGTGCTTTAAGCTATGATAGCTTTCCATCTCTTTTGAACTCAAAGAACCTGAAAATGCACCGAAATAAGTCAATGATCCAAGAATATTACTTTAGAGTTATTAAGGTATAAAAGTTTAATTCAAACCTCGATCAACCCTAAATTACTAACAAATAAGTATTGTTAAGATGTATTTTATGACTCTCATCATAACCCCCAACTAGCTTATTGCTAGTCCCTAGCAATTCAAGTGAAAGCAAGACAATATGAAATGAATTCTTTGGTAGGAATCAAAAAAAGTAAAGCAATGTTAGCGTTAATCCAAAAGTAATTCACCTTTTGTCTCAAAAATCGTACATAACACACAGTATATAGAATCATTAAATATCACCCAAGTCTAAAAGTAATCCAAACATCAATCTTAAAATTGTTATCAACTTTTAACATCCATCTTACCACAATCCATTAATCCGAACACTCGGATGATTTTATGCATAACATTCATGAATACAAGTCTTGGCCTCTAAAATATATTAATTTGTGTGACATCAATCACAAAAACAATGCTTCATAGGCTCATTTTTCAAATCACTCTCCACTATTGTAGAAAAACCACACTACCTTGGATTAATAGGTCTTTAATAAGCTTGTAACGTTAGGCTAAGGTAAAGGTTAAGAAAGAACGAGAAGGTTTCAAAAAACAAAAGAACTTAATCTCTTAGTTTTAAACACAACCTACTTTAAGCACTGGATAACCTTACTTCAACACTCAACTCTTTCAACCATTTTTCGAGCATTTTTCTCAATAAATTTCCATTTTTTTTTATTTTCTTCTTTCTTTGCCATAATTCACTTCTTTTTTTTATTTTGTTATAAGACCATTCACCTTCTTTTTCATTTTTTTTTCTTTTCCACAACCCCCAACTTATCTCCTTTAATGTACTTGGGTTATGGTAGTAATATTTTTTCATATTTCCATCCTTACTCCTCTCAAGTGCTTCTCAACAAATGTGTATGACTAAGTTCTCTTAAAAGAAAGGTAAGAATAGAATATTTTTAAGCTCATAAAGGTGAGTAAATTGGTTATCGAAAGAAACAAGGCTCAAATTCTTTTTCAAGAAAAATGCTCAAACAAGTGACTAGCGATAAATATAGCAAGGTTAAGTTTGAAAGGCTCAAACGGTCCAAAAATGGCCTATATCATATCCTAAGTAATGTGCATTCTAGGAATTCGCCTCAAGTGATTATCAAATAAGTTCTAGAGCTTGTCAAGACCATAAAAATATTCACAAAACAATCACACATAAAACTTCTCTAAATGTTTTAGACTAATCTTGCAATCTTACTGCAAACCAGAGTCTCAAACCAAATGAAGATTGACACTTAAATTATTCTCAAACCGAAGCAAGATTTAACTTCTTCGAAATGTTGTATCCTATCTCAATTAAGCTTATATCATTGACATGTGAATTAATTCTAATGCTTAACACAAAGCATGCTAAGAACATTTTTTTTAACAGATTATCCTAACAAACAAAAAACAAACAAATTAAAATGAATTTTTTTTAACATATTATCCTAACAAACAAATGTATTAAAAACAAAACAAACAAATTAAAACGAAAAAATGAAGGTGACACCCAATAATTCAATGGTATGCAACAAGAAATGTGTTTCTTCCACCCCCAACTTAAGATAAACATTGTCCTCAATGTGAAGGCAAAAGTTAAGGAAACTCCCTTTTTAACCAAAGGTGCGAGAAAGCCGAAAATTGTGCACGACCATTTGAACTGAGGCGAATGTTTGTCCCTGAAAAATAAATACAAAATTAATACTGAAAAACAACAAATACTAATAATAAATAAGAAAAAGAAATATGAAAAACAGTAAAAATAAAAGGATATGATGTGGGGTACCTCCCATGAGCGCTAAGTTTTACGTCTTCAGCCAGAGGCTGCACCATTCTCACTGTTGGCCTCATTGTGGTGCTGAAGATAAGGCTCCATACTCAGTGGCCTCAGTGCTAGTATTTTGGCAAGGAATACTTAAAGTCCACCACATGTGGCTCAAGTGTTCTTGGTGTTGCCCATTTACTATCAGCAGTAGGGTATGTGATTCCCGCATCTATGTGACTTCTCTCAAGCAACTCCTCAAAGCATGGTTGCATTGATCTATTAATAAATCCCGATGACTTATCAAAAACATCAACAACATTAATGGCATGGGGATAAATTGAAGAATTATCGAACTTAAAATTATTAAGAGTGAATTTTGAAGAGTTAGAATTATCTTTAATGTACTCATCCTCTTCATGTGGCTACATTGAGACTCGAAAAACATTTACCTCTAGAGTCGTATTTCCAAATGATAATGTCATCAGGCCATTCCTATAATTAATGAGGGCATTGGCAGTGGCAAGGAATGGTCTTCCAAGTATCAACGGAATTTTTGACTCCGTATTCACAATTGAAACGGTATCTAAAACCAAAAACTCAACAGGATAATAGAAATTACCAATTTAAAACAAAACATCTTCCACAATACCTCTTGGTTTTCTTATCGATCTATCCGCTAATTGAAGTACCACGGAGGTTGGTTTGATCTCACCTAGACCAAGCTGTAAGTACATAGAGTATGGCATGAGGTTCACACTAGCACCCAAATCTAGCAATGCTTGGCCACAAGATTTGTTTCCAATTTGGCAAGCCCCTATTGGACAGCCCGGATCTTTATATTTGGGCAGTGTCTTGCTGTCAATTACTGCACTTGCTTGCTCCGTTAAGAATATTGTCTTCTTCACATTGTGTCTCCTCTTGAGTGTGCATAGATCTTTTATGACTTTAGCATAGTTAGGAACTTGTTTTATAACATGAAGAAGAGGGAGGTTAATTTTAACATGTTGAAGTTATTCAAGAATCTCACCTTTTAATGCTGAATTTCTCTCCTTAAGCTTAAGAAGTGCTTGAGGAAAAGGCACCGGTGGAGAATAATTATCATGGGCCTCTTGTTTCTTCGGGACTTCATCCTTCTTGCTCACGGTATTAAGAATCAAGTTTGATGGTAGAGTGGGTCCATCAATTTTCTTACCGTTGCGGGTGATTATGGCATTAACCTCTCTAACATTTTGATTTTCAGGTTCAGAAGTTTGTGCCATATATTGTCCCCTTGGATTAGGTTGTGGCTGTGAAGGAAAATGACCTTGTTCTTGAACCATCAAGAAACTAGTCAACTTGGTGAGTTGACTCTTTATCACATTTTGTTCCTCTTTGATCTCTTGTTGCTTCTCTAGCAACCGTTGATTTATCTTGCCTTGCTCTTCCACATTCTTGGAATGTACCTGCATAAATGACTTAAACATATCTTCCAAAGGTAAAGATTGTTGAGGTGCATTAGATGAGGTTGCTTCCGGTTGCCATTGGGCACTAGAATGGGCAGGAGGTTGCATATCGGATCTCCAACTAAAATTAGGGTGATTCTTCCAACCGGGATTGTAGGTGTTAGAGTAGGGTGAGTCTAATTTCCTAAAGGGTATTCCTAAAGCATTACACTCTCCCTTCATCTCAAAATAGGTTAGACAATCCCTAGGCACATGATCTACCCCATTACACATAAAGCAAGGTTCATGGGACTCTACCCTAGCAACCAGTTCAGGGGCTCTAGCATCCTTGGTTTTTAAGGCTTCAATTTCCTTAGTTAAGGCCTCTAAACGGGCTTTAAGGTTATCCCCTTCCTTAAGTTGATAAATTTCAACGGGTTGATTTCTCCTAGTGCTTTCCATGACATTTGGTCCTGTCCAAGTGTGGGTTTTTTTCGATAGATCATCTAGGAAATTTATGGCTTGATTGGGATCTTTTTGAAGAAAATCCACATTACACATCATTTCTATGAATTGTCTTTCCCTACTTAGAAGTCCATCATAGAAGTAGCTAACTACCCGCCAACTCTCGTACCCATGGTGTGGACAAGAATTCAATAAGTCCTTGAAACATTCCCAAACTTGATATAAGGTTTCACTCACCTTTTGTGCAAAGTTTGGGATTTGTCTCTTAAGGTTATTGGTCTTATGGGTTGGGAAGTGCTTTTGGAAGAAAACTCGGGTCATCTCATCCCAACTACCTATAGACCTAGGCCTTAATGAGTACAACCAAACCTTGGCCTTTTCCCTAAGTGAAAAGGGGAAAAACCGAAGTTTGACGGTGTCTACCATATCAACCCTACCTTGAAAGGTTGCTACTACTTCCTCAAATTCCCTAATATGGATATAGGGGTTTTCATTCTCAAACCCATGGAAGGTTGGTAGTAATTGGATCATGCCTGGCTTAAATTCAGGTTGTTGAACATTATGGGGGAATATGATACAAGATGGTGTGGCCGTTCGGCTAGGGTGCAAGTAGTCTTTAAGTGTCATAGCAACATTTTCATTGTGATTTTCGGCCATGTTAACAAAATCCTCTAAATTCTCACTTGAGTGTGCGCTATGGTTTGATCTAGGCGAGGTTTCACTAACGGACATGGAAGGAGAGAGTTACTCTATTTCAGGTCTTTTAATGAATCTACCTCACGAATCACTCAGTCTATGCATACACCAAAGGGATTAGAGGGAAACAAATAAAACAGAAAAATCAAAATTAGAAAATCAAAACAAAGAGCAAAGAACGATATTACCGCTTGTCTCAAAGTTGACAATCTTCCTTGTACTTAAGCGTGTCTCCCCAGCAACGGTATCAAAATTTGATTACGCTCAAACTAACACGTGATTATTGTGTATAGCTGAGGTGTCGATCCCATGAGGAAAAGCGAACTACAAGAGAAGATGTAAACTTTAATACAAAACGATAAAATTTAAATGAGTAAATCTGAGTTTGATAATGAAGTAGTGTGAAGGAGTTGTGTAATTATAATGAAGAACATAAATGAGAAACAACACCGGATTAAGAAAATCTAAGATAAGAAGAACATAAAGTGCAGCTGTCACATGAACCTAAATTCTTCTTGTTTAATCAAAGAATAACTCATAAATAATGTTTTAACAAAAAATCCTTACAACTGAATCAAGAATGAAAATAAGAACAACTACACCTAGGGATTCATCCCTTTGCCTTGCTTGGAGATTAGTTGGCCATGGGGCTCATGCTTGAACACCGTAATGTCTAGCTCTCTCCACAGTTTTCAGCCTTAATGGATGCCCCTTTATCAAACCCTAAGTGATTTATTTATAATACAAAGGTCCAAGGGTGTTTTGGATCTAAACAATCAACTAAAACCCTAATTAGGAAAACAAGGGTTCATGTGCGCGCCGCGGCTCTCACTTACTCGTGTAGTGGCTCTGTCTCGTCTTTGGTTAGGTGCACTTCTAGGTGCCATGGCCCAGCCTAGTCCAGGCCACAGTGCACACTGGTGCTGACTTGTGGAGACTCTGAGCATCGCGGCTCATCTTGGTCCAGGCTACGGTGCACACTGATGGCTTCCTTGCTCTTTTGAGCTTGGTTCTGGAGGTCGAGGCTTAGACTTCTTCAGGCCATAGCACCCACACTTAAGACTTGGTTTCTCTTCATTTTGTCTTTCCGCAACCATGCCCTCACTTGAATGTGCATCAAAGTATCATGCTTTAAGCTATGATAGCTTTCCATCTCTTTTGAACTCAAAGTACTTGAAAATGCACCGAAATAAGTCAATGATCCAAGAATATCACTTTAGACTTATTAAGGTATAAAAGTATAATTCAAACCTCGATCAACCCTAAAATGCTAACAAATAAGTACTGTTACGATGCATTTTATGAATCTCATCAAGGCCCATTATCTGGGTGAAGGTACATTAAATGATGCAAGGTCGTGCTTACTTTAGAGAATTTTTAGAACCTTTAGGGAGTGTGTTGAACCATTGCACTTCCTCAGTATACGAAACATCACAATCCAGACCCTCCATTATAATTCATATGAGTCATCCATTTTAAAAGGGAGTAGGGCTCCTAAGTGGACCTTATTTATTACTTGCAAATCTCATTTCTAGAGAAATTTAGAGAGCCATCGGAGTTTTTGAGTGTCTTGGGCATCGAGCTGCACGAGGATTCGGGACGCTAGGCTCAATAAAAATGAGGCACCCAGGGACCCAAGACCTTAGGCTTGGTAAAGAGAATGCGACTAGGGACTCAGGGGTCCTAAACTTGGTAAAGAAGATACATTCAGGGACTCAGGGCCCTAAGCTTTATAAAGAGAATGCGTCTAATAACTCGAGGCACTGGGCTTCGTAAAGAAAATGCATCTAGGGACTTGGGGCCCTAAGTTTTGGTAAAGATAAGGCACCAAAGGACTTAGGGCCCTAGACTTTGTTAAAAGGAGGTGCCCAAGGACTTGGGGCTATGGGCTTCATAAAGAAGAGGTGTCCAGGGACTCGAGGCCTTGGGCTTTGTAAAGAGAACGCATCTTGGGACTCGAGGCCCCGGGCTCGGACTTCCTAGGAAAAATGATTGAGAGTCGTAGGGACTCGGGACCATCTCCTCGAAAATTTTTGGGAAAATAGCTGAGAATCGTAGGGACTCGGGGCCCCCCTCCTCGGAATTTTCAAGATAGTTTTCTTTGTATTTTTTCTAATGCTTTACACTTGGTATTTTTTTCAAAGTTCATGGGAGCAATAAGCTCTCTTAACTATTAGCTAATCAACTATGGGAGCAATGAGCTTCTTTGGCCATGGGCTGGCCTAATAGGTGTGTAGGCCCACTTAGCGTGGGGGCCAATTTAGGCATAGTAGAATTTTACCAAGTGTGGAAGAAGTACCGAGGCTTGCAAGAGCTTGAGGTTATTGGCTTAGCCTTTTGTAAAAAGGTATCAAGGCTTAGTAGAGCTCGGGGCTCTCGCCTTGGACTTTTTGGAGTAAATATACCGAGGTGAGAAATAACTTGGAGCTCCCTTCTCGATGTTTTTGTGAAAAAAATGTGCTAATGAAAGGAATAACTTAGGGCTCCCTCCTCGATATTTTTGAGAAAATGTACCAAGGAGAGGAATAGTGCAAGACTCCCTACTTTGTGTTTTTGTTGAAAAAGTGTACCAAAGAGATGAATGACTCAGGGCTCCCTCCTCAATGATTTTACTGAAAAAGTGTCGAGGGTGAGAGGTGCTCAGGGCATTCTCCTCGGGTTTTTGCTGAAAGAGTGTCGAGGGTGAGAGGTGTTTGAGGCACTGGCTTTTGCTGAAAGAGTGCCGAATGTGAGAGGTGCTCAAGACATTCTCCTCAAATTATTGTTGAAAGAGTGTGTGCTTTTGCTAAAAAAGTGTTGAGGGTGATAGGTACTTTAAGCATTCTCCTCGGGCTTTTGTTGAAAGAGTATCGAAGGTAAGAGGTGCTCGGGGCATTCTTCTCGAGCTTTTGCTTAAAGAGTGTCAAGGGTGAGGCTATCAAGAAAAACATTGAAGGTTTTGTGATCACCTTAATTATTCTAGTTTGTATGAATTCAATTAATTTGAAGCTTCTTTTGAAATGTTTTAGCTACTGATTTTTTTTTTATATATAATATCTTGTTTGTGCAGAATTTCTCATTGAAAAATTCGGGTTTGATGAAAGCAAAGCTTCAAGTTGCAGAGTTGAGCTCTTAATGGGGATGTATGTATCTACCATCTAGAAGCAATATGTGATGAGCATTAGGGGGATGTATGTACACTTTCTTCATCAATGGGGATGAAGTATTATATTTAGTACTTACACTCAAGGCTGCAGATAAAATTAATGTGTCAATAAGATGTTCAATGAAAACAAGAAGAATGAAAAAAAAAATTAACATACAATCAATTCTAGAACTTTTTCTTCCTAATGTAAATAATTCCAAAGTTACAACATGGTAATGCTTGAGAACATACTACTGGGGACAATAAGGAGACAACATGCCGTAGTATGGACAAAGCATTACTTTATTTACAAACAAAAGTTTAACCAACTTGAATTGAAAAGTGAAAACATGTTAAAATCATCTATTTGGCCATTTTAAAGACCATTTTTATCCCAGTGCAGGGTGCAAGCGGACTGAAATACCCTTTATCATGCTATAGAAATCAATCTAAATGTTTAAAATTCTAAATGATTAGCTTCTGTATATATTTATTGCAGGCGTTAGGCTATGATGTTGACGCTGATGATTACCACAGGTAAGAATTTAGCAGAACATTATTAAAAATGCATCCGTTCTTTTCAATGCAAAACCAAATTAAAGTTTACAGATTCCTAATTAATTTACACTGTATCCTACTTTCAATTAAAGCATTGGTTCCAAACTTGGTACTGTAACTACTGTTTGTTTTCGAAAAGGGAAAGTGTAAAAAGAAAAGGAAAAGTGGAAAACAAGGCCAACACTTTCTAAGGAAAATGAAGACTATATAGTACTGTATAGTGCATACCTTTTTGGCTTTCTCTCACCAAACTTCACATTCGCCACTTGGGTTTTTTTCAAGTTTCAAGAGAAAACCATAGCCACACAAAGAAAAGAAGAAATAGATAATGAGGAGACTGAAATTCTTAATCAGAGAGGCTAGGTTTAGTGAATTATAATTTCTTTTTCCCAAAATACCCATCAGTCTATTATCTAATTACAACAAGCTATGCTCTGCTTGGCTGTTTGGAATTGGATTGTGTTACATATAATTTTACTCATTCATTATACTATAATTATTTAAACATAATTTTATATTTAATAAATATAATATATATATATATATATATATATATATAATTATATATTTGATCGGGTTACCGGTTTGGGTCGGTTTAAAAATTTTGAACCCATGACCCAACCCAACCCACCGGGTTCAAAAAAATTTCAATCCAACCCAGCCCATTGTACCGGTTTGGATCGGGTCCACGGGTCAACCGGGTTCCATGCTCACCCCTAATTAACACTGTAATTACTGATAGGACGTTTGTGTCGATTCCTGTTTAAATGCCAAGAAAATGGATGAGGGGACCTTTTCTTCCCATTTCCTCCTCTGCCTTCCAAAGCATAATGGTACATTCTTACATGTAATCGGTTAGTCATACTAATTTTATAGTATCCATTAAAACCAGAGGGTTGAATCATAGTTTTGTATTCTTTATTAATTTGAATACAATTAACTGTTCAATATATAGATTTATGAATATCACATCTATTAAAATTAGAAAATATCAATTAGATAAGATTTAAGAAACTTACTACGACACATAATATGAATCTTAATAAAACTTTTAAAAATCTCATTCAAGTTTGTGCATAGATATCATATGCACCCAACTTGTTAGACCGAACATGTGAACCATCTAATGATTTAGTAAATAAATCTACTAATGATATATTGACTTCATATATCTGGTACTTATCACGTTTTGCATAAGATTTTTCCGAACAATATGACAATCAACTTCAATATGTTTAGTTCTATCATGAAACCCTGAATTATTTGCAATATGAATAGTTGCTTGATTGTCACACACTAAGCTAATAGGACATGACCGGATTATTTTGGCCAAACCATTTCACATGTAGTATGTGTCATCGTACTGTATTCAAACTTAGCACTCGATCTAGCAACCATAGTTTGATTCTTACTCTTCCATGATACTAAATTACCTCCAACAAACACACAATATCTAGTAGTGGATCTTCTATCAGATGGAAAGTCTTCCCAATCTACATCAGTATAACCCTCAACTTAAGTATGATCATGATTTTGATAAAGCAAACCATGATCATGAGCACTATTCAGATATCTCAAAATAAAAATAATAGTATCCAGTTGAGCATCTAGAAATTGACTAACTACATTTATTGCAAACGAAATATCTGGTTAGTAACAGCTAAATAATTCAATTTTCCAACCAATCGTCTATACTTTCCTGGATCAGACAATAATTCACTTTGATCAATTATAAGTTTTGTGTTGGGATCTATAGGATTATCTATAGGCATGCACCCTAACATTCTTATATCACTTAACAAATCAAGAACATATTTACGTTGTGATAAAAAAATATCATGACGAAATCTAGCAACTTCAATACCTAGAAAATATCTCAATTGTTCTAGGTCTTTTGTCCGAAACTTAGTACTTAGGAACTGTTTAAGTTTTAGAATTCTCTCTTTGTCGTCTCTTGTGATCACAATATCATCTACATGCACAATCAACAATATTATACCCGACTGACTATGTTTGTAAAAGACATAATGATCTACACCACATCTACTAAGACCAAAATCAATCACTACTTCACTAAACTTGACAAAACATGATCGAAGAGATTGTTTCAAACCATATAGGAACTTCTTCAACCGATAGATAGGTCGTGGAAACGGAAATGAAATAGTCAGTTCAGATATAGAGTAAGACTCATAATAAAATGGGGTACTCTCGAAGAATGTAACATCAGCACAAACAAAATACATTTTTAATGACGGACTATAACACTGATAACCCTTTTATGTGTGAGAATAGCCTAAGAAAATACATTTAATGGAGCAAAAATCAAGTTTGTCAACACTTGAACTAAGCTGATGAACAAAACAAACAGACTCAAAAATACGAAGAGGTAAATGAAAAGGTGTATTGTTTGGAAATAACACAGAGTGCAAGGATTTTCCATTAAGAACATAGTACGATTAATTAAGTAATAGACAGTAATAATAACATCACTCCAAAACAATTTAGAAACATGCATATAAAATAAAAGAGTACGAGCAATATAAAAAAAAAGATAATTTTTTCGCTCTACAACTCCATTTTGTTCAGATGTGTGAGTTCAGGATGATTGATGAATGATGCCAGAATTGATCATGAAAGTAGTAAAAGGATCTGGAAAATACTCACGAGCATTATCACTACGACGGATTTTGAAAAACAAACTAAATTGGGTTTTCACCTCAGCACAAAAGGCATAAAAAATAGAAAATAATTCAAAACAGTCTTTCATTAAATAAAGTCAAATGAGCCTGGAATAATCATCCACAAAATTAACAAAATACTGAAATCTAAGTTTAGAAGACACACGACTCGGACCCTAAAAATATCAGAATGTACTAACATAAAAGTACTAGACACATGTTCATTAATGTAGGAAGTAAAGGACACATGATAATGCTTACCTAACTGACAAAACTCACACTCTAAAGATGAAATATGACTCAAAGTTGGGACCAACTTTTTTAGTTTCTCCAAAAATGGATGACCTAGACGAAAATGAAGCTGAAAATGAGACAAATCAACTGAGTAGACAATAGGTGATGGGACATGATAATAAAAAGGATCATTGGATTCATGCCCTACACTAATTATCTTTCACGTCTTTAGATCCTGAATAAGAACAAAATGATGGAGAAATGTAACATAACAATTTAGATCTTTTGTAAGTTGACTAACATATAGCAAATCATACTGAGAAAAATGAACATAAAGTACAGATGTAAAAGACAAAGAAGAACTATGATGCATAGTGCACTAGCAGTGGTTTTAGATCCATCAGTCTGAGTAACATCAGGTAAGGATGATGACTAAGAAAAAGTAGAAAAACTATCAGTGATACCTGACAAATGATCAGTGGCTGCAGAAGCAAGAACCCAAGGTTTAGATGAAGAACTACTAAAGGGTAAACAAGTAACTAGTGTACCTTTCTGGGTCAAAAGAGTAGTCATGGAAGATGTCTGGTGAGCTGCCTTATATTATAAGAACTCATCATATCCAGCTTTGGAAATCGTCGGAGAAGTCGAATACACATGACCACATTCAACTGAATTAGAAGTCACACCATCAGTAACCAGAGGACGACCAATCAAGTGCCAACATGTTTCCCAAGAATGCCCATAACAGTGACATTGAGTACATTGATGAATCGAACCCCGACCATCACCACAACACCCAACATATAAATCACTACCACCAATTTCACAACCACCTTTGCCATTACGACGACTCAGATAACTAAAACCACGTCCTCTACTACTAACATTAGCTTGACCACCTTGTCAAGCCTGAGTCACCAAAGTAGATTTTTCTAAAGCCTTAGGAACGACCTATCTTTCTTTTTTTTTCCTTGGAGATTTAGGTGGGGTCACAGATCCGAATCTATGGGTTGATATATATGATAAGAGTGATGCACATGTACAAGACTTACTTTATCGTCGAAAAAGAAGTTGGAGTTTTTTTTACTTCCTCTTTTTACTGATTTATTTTTTGGCTTTTTTAAAAAAAAAAAAAAATTGAACAAAAGAAAAGTGATTAAATTGGTACAAGAGTTGTGCGACAATGAGATCACGTTGAAAAAAAATAAGTGTCGTGTCGAAGATGAAGAAACAACGGAAGATGACGAGTGTTTTTTTCTATAAAGAATAATTATTCGGGGTCCCAAAAGGGATAATGCTCTGATACCGTATTAAAATCGGAGAACTGAAAACGAATTTTGTATTATTGATTAATTTGAATATAATCCAACTTACCAATAAATAGACTTATAAATATTACATCTAATAGGATAGAAGACAAAAACTAAATAAGATAAACATAAACTAGATAAGATTTAAGAAATCTACGACACATAATAGGAATCCTAATAGGACTCTCAACAATATCAACCATGACTTTTTTTGGGAAAACATAAAATGAGATATGGACATTCGAAAATTAAGCTGTCACGGAAAACAAAACCATTTAGATTAAGAATTGCTAAATCTCACAAATGGCTCTAAATGAAATCAAGTTTCTTTTGTTGCATGACTACTTATTCATTATAAGTGGAGTAATGATCTTAAACTTTTACAGGAAAGGAAGCGTGCCATGACAATCCATGTATCTGGTCGAAATAAAGATAGATTACAAGGAGCAGCAATTATAGTGGAGCAAATCTAAAAAATATTTCCATTTGGATCTATGATAATGAAAATTGTTAACAAGAAGAATTGAAAAGAATTTTGCATTATTGATTGATGATTTGAATACAATTAAATAATCATATATATAGACTTATGAGTATTAAACCTAATAGAACTAAGAGATAACTAGATAAGACAGACATAAAATAGATAAGATTTAGGAAACCTACTATAACACATAATAGGAAACCTAATTAAGACTCTCAACACTCTCCTTTAAGTTGGAGCATAGATGTCATATGCACCAAACTTGGTACAAATAGATCTAACTCGTGGGCCATCCAATGGTTTAGTGAATAAATATGCTAATTGATCTGTTGATTTCATATATTTAGTATTAATCACATTTTGCAAAAGTTTTTCTTGAACAAATGTGCTTCATTCTTTCATGAAACATTGGATTATTTGCAATTTGAACAGTTGTTTGATTATAACACACCAAACTCATAGAACTTGATTGTTTAACCCAAAGTTCTGCTAATAACTATTTCAATCAAACTAACTCATAAGTAGTGTGCGTCATTACTCTATATTCAGACTCAACACTAGATCTAGCAACCACAATTTGCTTTTTACACTTCCACGACCCTAGATTACCTCCGACAAACTAACAATATCTAGTAGTAGACATCCTATCAGATGGAGAGTCTACCCAATATACATCAGTATAACCCTCAATTTATGTATGACCATGATTTTGATAAAGTAAACCACGATCAGTTCTTCATATGTCTCAAAATACGAATAACATCATCCCAATGATTAGTCTGTGGAGCATCTAGAAACTGACTAACTACACTTGTTGCAAACGAATTATCTGGTCTAGTAATAGTCAAATAATTCAATTTCACAACCAATTGTCTATACTTTCTTGGATCAAATAATAATTCAACTTGATCAACTGCAAGTTTTGTGTTGGGACCCATAAGATTAATTATAGGCTTACACCCCAACATTCCAATATCACTCAACAAATCATGAACATATTTACGCTGAGATAAAGAAATACCATGACTAGATCTAGTAACTTTGATACCCAAAAAATATCTAGGTTATCATAAATCTTTTTTCTGAAATTTAGTACTTATGAAATATTTTAGTTTTAGAATTATCGTATTGTCACCTCTTACGATCAAATTATCATCCACATACACAATCAACAATATCCTACCCACTTAACTATGTTTATAAAAGATAAAATGATCTACACTACATCTACTTAGACCAAAATTAATCATTACTTAACTAAACTTGCCATTGTCAAACCATGGTTCAGGTCCTCTTTGGCTGGCTAATGCTCAGGGGATTAAGTTTGTTAGAGGTAGGTAGCTTTTTGGTCTTGTTTTCTGGTTTCATTTGATGTACCCAAAAAAAAAGTTAAAAAACATCTTATCTGTTGGAAAAATCAATTCCAAGAGCTAATTTTAGACCATTTTAAGGTCTTAGTTTGAGATAATTAATTGTCCTTAAAAAACCTTTAATTAGGTGCATTAAATTAAACTCAAGTTGGAGATTTAATGGTCATTTATTTTGATTCAAAAGGAATCTTAACATATTAGCTTAAAATAAGAATAAAGGGTTGTTTGAAAACTCAAATTGGTTTTGTCCCACTTTGATAAGAAAATGAGAAATAAAATGCTTTATAAATATTTATTTGGTTGTGGTCGCTTCACATTGGCGCTTTAGGCACACTTTGCACTTCGCACGTGCGCGTCGTCGTTGAGGAGCCCTCGCCCCTCGCCCAAGATTTAAAAAGAAAGGTGTCAGATTAAATCAAATGTATCTGTTTAAATCTAAATAATGTGATTTAATCAGATATGTGTGATTTAAATCCAGGGGTCATGACTTAATTAGAAATGTGTCAGATTAGTCAACTGTCTCTTTAACAAATACGATCTGATCATTTGAAAATTAAGAGACATAATCAGAAAGGCTCATATTAAATCTAAAAAATATCTTTCCAAACTAGAAAGATATGTTTGTTCAGTATTGTTTGAAGAGGTGTCTCTGCACCTATAAATACCCTGCCTCCCTCCACATTCAGATACAATTCATTTTCTTTCTATCTTTTTTCTCTAAAAACATTTGTCATAGTATTTTAATTATTTGAAAGCAAAATAAAATCCGAAGTTCTTCAGATTTCGTTGTCTGCAAACTTCAACCTAGAGAATTAGTTATATCATTGATGACTATTCGTCAGTACCCATAGCAAACTTGTTTATTTAAGTAAGGACGAATAAAACATTAAAAACAGTGATTAATTCATGATTCTCACATATTGTTTCAGTTTAGAAAAAATATTACAACATTATCATTATGAATGTGATAAAGTCCAGAGTCCACATCCAACATTAAACAAACAACAAAACCAGTCAAATATCTCTAAGAAGACAACGTACCAAGGGGGGCAAAAAACAAAAGTGCGGACGCAAACAATAGAAATAGAAAAGCTGGGGGATTTGAAAAGAAGACTAGAAGAGCATAGAAAAAATATATCAAGTGAGCTTAAATTGGACGACTGTTGGGGGCTCGTATTTTATTATTTACGATTGCTGGTCAGGATTTGATTAAAGGCAACTAAGACGGTAATGTTGGGCTTATCTTGTATTTGACTATAAATCAAGGGGTGGATCCATAAATTTAACTTTGGGGGTCGAATTTTACTAAAGATAATCACTTCAATTTTTTAGAAACTCAAATATTTAAAGGTATAATTATGGCTTACTTCCATTTCGAAAATTCTTTTACGGAAGTGAAAGGATTTGGATAAGTGCCTTTATTCATTAAAATCTCTAAAAAAAACTTGAAAACATTTTTAAAATGTAAGGAAATTTTGAAGAGGTTAATCTCGTAAATTTTTTTTTTGAGATGCCACCTATACATACAAAATTAAGAATTTAACTTAAATATGAGCTAGCGGTTTGGATTCTTTTATTAAATTGTTGAGCCTAGTAATTTGCATAGACATCGTGTTGCTACGAGGGGACCATGTTACAATGCATAGCTCAATCCCTACTGTAAACAAATCAATAAGAAAATAGGATTATTGTTAAAAGATTAAAAAATATGTAATAAGTAAGAATTTATGGATTTGATTTCTTGGGAATTGTCAAAACACTGAGAAAATTTATTAATAATTATGAAAAAATTGAATAGTAATTTAATATTTAATTTTTTTTAAAAATTTTAAATAATTATTATTTAATTCTTTTTATTATTAATAAATTTTCATGATTTCATGATACCTTTTATAAAATGGGATTGTCGTATAACTGCTGAGTATGTAACACTACGGAGAAATCACTTAGATAATCTGCATGTGTAGACAAATAAATATATAAAATTAATAAAGATGTTGTTTTTTGGTTAAGCCTTTTTCGTTTCCCCTTGTATTTATTCACTTGGTCCTTTTGATTTCTTTATTTTCTTCGAACTCATACCAGTCACTACAATCTCTCTCTGTTTGGGCTTGGCTCGTTAATTACTGTCATGTTAAAGCCTTGGAGATATTTGACTGGTCTTGTGATTGTTTATCAATTCTTCATGGCGTGTTTTGACTAAAAATAAAATAAAATAACAGGCATTAAAAGATACTCTAAACCATGTTGAGCATATAATTAAAACGGGTAAAACTTATATGAATTTTTTTAATTGTTTATTTTTGGATCGATGTGGACTCTTGACTTCAATTCTTCATCGTGTGTTTTGACTAAAAATAAAATAAAATAACAGACATTAAAAGATACTGAGCATATAATTAAAACGGGTAGAACTTACATGAATATTTTTTATACAAAGTTGGCAAAGTTTTTTTTTTTTTTGAAATGTTTAGGTTTATAACAATAAAATTAATAATTATGATTTATCATTTAATAATATCCTAATAAAAATTTTATATTTAAAAAAAATCAACAAATTTCGATAAATTTTAACTTATCATTACAAAATTTGATAAGTTTTAAACCATTGATAAAATATGAGTTAAATTATAAATTAAAATGACGATTTTTTGTTGAAATTTTGTATAACTAACATATTGCACGAGTTTTATTGAATTGTAAAATCTAATCTCAGATTTAATTTTTAAAAATATTATTTGTTGAAAGAATTTCATATAAAGAACTTTATCTAAGATTGGACCCAAACCTCCCACCGACTAGCAAGTAGTAGTATCCAAATTTTGTGTCGGATAACGTTTTATTTTAACTATTAAAATGAAATATTTCGGTTTCGGTTTGTTTTGGTGTACCGTTTCGGATTTGACGACATTTTCAAATAGATTTCTGTCAAATTACATATCTTTCAAAATATATATACAATTATAAATATAGATTATAATAAAAGCATAATCATTTAAACATAAGATTATAAAAATGATGTATTAACCAAAAACAAATTATAATTATAATCCAAAATTCAAATACCAACACAAAACAACACTAAATTCATACTATTTTAAAAAGTATTAATTCAAAACAACATTAACTAAAAATATTTAGTATTTACATATTAAACTTTTTAAACAACATTAATAAACCATTGCTTTAACCGTGGACTAATAATAATATAATGACACATTAGAAAGTCTGGAGTAATAATTTTACGATTTTATCATTAAAAACACCGTTGCAAGTAAATGTGTATGATCTGATGAAAGCTTATTTTTGTGGTCCAATTTGATGGCTCGAAATCATATGAATAACGTACAAGCTAAGGTTGCATCAAGGGAAATAAAAAATTAACAAGAAGGAAAGGTATAGAGGAGTTCCTCCAGCTGAACAAGAAATTCTTAAAAACAACTTGCATCCTTAATTAATTGGCTAAGTACATGAGCAGCCCTTAAACCGCTTCAACTCAAATCTCTCATTATAGATCTGTCATACTAATCTTGAAGGATTATTATAATTATGATCACTTAATTTTTTAATTAAAAACTCCACATGGAAGTCTTAATTATTTTCAGACCAAGTCACCTTACGTATAACAAGAAAACTTCAAATGGACAAAAACCATCTACATACTATAGAGATATGATAAGTATCAAATAACATTTTAATATTCGAAGACAGCTTCATTCAACAAATCTATCGGCTGGGTCGTTGATTGATTAATAAGTTAAAAGAAAAACAAAGCAAGTCAAAGAGTGATGACATTTAAAAATTTGATAGTTGAAAATGAAATTATATTTATATATATATTACTAATTTATCCCACGATAAGATTAGGTTAGTCAGAGAGTATAATCTATCTCAGCTATTTTCGTTTCGTAGTTGGTCATCAAATTATAGAAATAAATCAAAAATTCAATTACTGACTCGATGATGTTATTTTTTGGTAAAAATCATCGAAAAAATAATAGATTTAAAAATAATCCTCTCGAGATAATTAATGGCACGTGAGGGCGGTTGGTTGGTGATAGAGCAGTGCTTCCGAGATTCATTTTGTAGATCTCGACAAGAGTTATCCAATGATACCGAAATGCGCTTTTTTGATCATCAATTGATTCGATATCGTTAAAAAATCCGAAAGTAAAAAAAATTTAAATAGATGCATTTATTAAAATACCATATTGTCTTTATGTTTTTGTTATGAAAATTTGAATTATTTAAAATATCTCGATTCATAAAAGTTTAGGTAAATTGTTAGCTTACTCCTATAATATATATATATATATATATATATATATATATATATATATATATATATAGAGATAAAATTCTCCATAGATGAGATTATTTCTGTCCAAACGTCATCAAACAGTGTCTATTATTGAAAATATTCAAAACCAAAGATAGATATATATATATATATATATATATATATATAGAGAGAGAGAGAGAGAGAGAGAGAGAGAGGTATAAGATTCTCTATAGATGAGATTATTTCTGTCCAAACGTCATCAAACAGTGTCCATTATTGAAAATATTCAAAACCAAAGACATTCAGCCTACCTATACCCTTCTTCACTACTTATAAATTACACACTCCCTTTACCCCTTCACTTCACTACCCTCACCACAACTATCCTCTATCACCATAACTTATAATAAATGGAGGATCTTTCTTTGCCTTCATATATAGCCGCCTGTCTTGTAACCCTAGTAACCCTAATCATCATCCCCAGGTACTTCTTTCGTCGAAAACTCAATCTTCCTCCTGGCCCTAAACCTTGGCCGATGATCGGAAACCTCAATCTCATCAGCTCACTTCCCCACCAATCAATCCACTCACTGTCCAAAACATATGGACCCATCATGCAGCTCCGATTCGGGTCATACCCCGTTGTGGTCGGGTCCTCGGTCGAAATGGCTAAAGCCTTCCTTAAAACCTACGATATCAATTTTCTAGATCGGCCTAAATTTGCTTCAGGCAAATACACAACGTATAATTACTCAAATATGACATGGGTACCTTACGGTCCATATTGGCGCCAAGCACGTAAAATGTGTTTAACAGAGCTTTTTAGTGCTAAACGCTTAGAATCATTCGAATACATCAGAAAAGAGGAATCGAATTTGTTCCTCAAGGGATTGTTTACTTCATCGGGTACTCCTATTATGTTGAAATACCATCTCTTAGATGTTAGTCTTAACGTGATTAGTCGGATGGTTTTAGGAAAAAAATACACCGGTGATTCTAATGAAAACAACAGTGAAATTGTTTCTGCAAAAGAGTTTAAGGACATGATCGAGGAGTTGTTCGTGCTTAACGGGGTATTGGATATTGGGGATATGGTCCCGTGGTTGGGGTTCTTGGATCTGCAAGGTTATATTAAGAGAATGAAGGCAGTCGGGAAAAAGCTTAATCAGTTTTTGGAGCATGTTATTGATGAACATAACGCTAGGAGAAAAGGGCTTAAGGATTATCTGGCTAAGGATATGGTTGATGTGCTTTTGCAGCTTTCTGAGGATCCTAATCTTGAAGTCAAGCTTGAGAGAAATGGGGTCAAAGGCTTTACACAGGTACGATTATATTTTCCTTTCATTTATATAATTTTTTTAGGAGAGACTTTTACATAATTTTGATTCATGAAATTTCTTTTAGATAAAAATTATAAGAAGATATTTTTTTTCATCTCATGATAAATTTGAAATTTTTACATTACCGGTTTCACCATTATTATTTATTACTGTATGACGACGTGATGTGCACCAATATGAAGTTACTTTATTTTTTATTAAATAAAAATTTTATTAATAATTTTAAAATATTTTATTAATAAAATTCGTACAATCAATCCAAATAAATATTCCGAATTCAAAACAAAACAAAGATTTTACATTTAATCTAAACAAAAAATTCACCCAACTGACACATCACATGGCCTGACAATCTTCAAAATGCCAGTGACCTTGACTTGTACAGTCGTGTAAATGATACTATGCTAGTTGTTAGTTTTAAATAAATCTAAGATGCTCTAATTATTTATAAAAAATATAATGAATTAACAAAATAATCTTTGAGACTTTGCTACCTGTTTTTTTTTTTTTTTTTTTGGTGTTATTAGCTTTAAATAAATCCAAGATGCTCTAATTATTTATTTAACTATATATAAAAAATATATTGAATCATTCGACATTCAATTTGAATGTCAAATACAAACTGGTATAGGATTCACACATAGGGATCCGGCCATATGTAGATACATCCGGTCATTAAAGTCCCCTTATATTGTTATCTTCGTGAGAAATTTTTATCCGCGTTCGATGTTGAACATCATTTTTGGTATTGATGAAAATTTTATTGATAATTATTAATAAAATTCATTAAAAATTTGAATAGTAACTGTATGAACGTTACCAATGGAGTTACTTATCAATTATAAGTGGAGTTTTCATCTGGTGTAAAAATGATGTTTTACACCGGATGTAAGTAAAAATTTCTTCGTCTTTTTATTGTATTATGTGGTTTTGACAATAACTTTCCAAAATTAATATTGAAGTTTCTTAAAAAAATAATTAAGATTTTTATATGCAATTGAGAGGAGCATCATCCAATGAAGTTACCTAACATCATTTTTCTATTGCTTTCAAAAAATTTCAGGATTTAATAGCCGGTGGAACTGAAAGCTCAGCAGTAACCTTAGAATGGGCAATTTCCGAGCTCTTAAAAAACCCAGAAATTTTAAAGAAAGCGATCGAAGAGCTTGACAGAGTAATTGGAAAGGATAGATGGGTGGATGAGAAGGACATTGTTAATCTACCGTTTATTGATGCTATTATTAAAGAGACAATGCGTTTGCACCCTGTGGCACCAATGTTAGTTCCTAGACTTTCCCGTGAGGATTGTCAAATTGCTGGTTATGACATTCCTAAGGGAACTCGTGTTCTCGTCAATGTATGGACTATAGGGAGAGATCCTGCCATATGGAAAAACCCTCTTGAATTTTCCCCTGGAAGGTTTATTGGTACTGCCATTGATGTTAAGGGTCATGATTTTGAGCTATTGCCATTTGGTGCTGGCAGGAGGATGTGCCCTGGGTACAACTTAGGGCTCAAGGTGATTCAATCAAGTTTGGCTAATCTCTTGCACGGATTTAAATGGGAATTGCCCGATGGTATGAAGAGTGAAGACTTGAATATGGAAGAAGTTTTTGGACTTTCGACTCCTAGGAAAATCGCACTTGAAGTTGTGCTAGAGCCTCGGCTTTCAGATAATCTATATAATATGTGATTATGAGTTGCTTTTGGATTCCTCCTTGATAGAATAATATAATGAATAAAACATTTGTTCATGATATACCATTGGATTATTCACAGTTTGATTTAAGATGAAATATAACTCTCTATCGTTCAATCCAGATTAGTCAAATCTATTAATTTTCGTCAATAAACACTCCACATCAACATTTATTTGATAATAACATGAGAATACCATTTATCTCTCTCTGTCTCTGTATGTGAGAGAGAGAGAGAGAAATGAGGAGACAATGGTGCAATCAATAGCAAAGCAAGAAAAAAAAATACAAAATTCACAATCCCACTTTATTTTTTAGTTTTATTTCTCTTTCCCAAAATCTTTGAAAAAGAAAGAAGAAAATTTGAGCTGGAAAACAAACTTGGGTTCTAACTATTGTTACAAAAAATCCCAATTTCACATTAAAAAATTAATCTTTAATTTTGAAGAAATTAAGCCTAGGTCGTAGAATCAGAAGAAAACAACCAAAGAAGCATAGACCACCACCGCGACATCTATTATGTCTCTCTTGATCAAAGCCACCACCAAGAGACCTTCTAAGGACCGCTGCACCAAAGTTGACGGTCGTGGTTGTCACATCCACATGTCTCTATATACTAGGAAAGCATTTCCTTCATGGCCACATCATAAATCCATTACTCTAGTGCAACACAAACAAACAGCCGCCATACATCATTAGCATTTAAAGTATGAGAAAAGAAAATATGTAATGGCAATCGCAGTTCATCTCAAGAGGAAGGCTCCAAGACTGGTGATTGAACAACTCGGTAATAATGAATTACGAGGCCAAGAAAGAGCAGAAGCCTAACATAAGGCCTAGGAGCAATACTCTTCAGAAACATCAATTCTTGTAATATTTACCGTTATAGTGAAGACAGTCTACTGCTCCCATGGAGTAAGATTAATAAGCCGAACTATGTAAAATGGTTGTCTCATTTATTTTTATGATACACAAAAACTCGACACGGACGTATTAATTATTTTCAAACCAAGTCACCTTACGTATAACAAGAAAACTTCAATCGGACAAAAACTATCTACATATTATACAGAGATGATAAGTATCAAATAACATTTTAATATTCGAGAAGACAGCTTCATTCACAAATCTATTGGTCAGAGGAACATAATATTATTAATATTATTATTAGTCGAAAATTGATTAATAAGTTTAAGTAACAAAGATAAATTTATCTTCAATATTTTACTGGATTTAATTTGACATTCAATTTTGGATGAATATTAATTTAACCTTAAAAATTATAAAACATATCTATTGATCCTTTCAACCAATTGCAATGTTTAGAGACACTGAGAAATATGCACGGCCTCCGAAACAAAGACAAAACCGGTAATCCAAGTCCACCCATGTAATTCTTTCTACTCCACCATTTTCTGCCCGAATCTTAGAATACGTGTTGAAAATCCCACATTAAAAACCGACAAACAACGGCTGATTACCTAGTTTCTTTTTTTTTTTTTTTTTTTTTTTTTTGTTTCGGATCTTATTATGCCTGTATATTAAAACATCAAAGATCGTACCAGCTGTCATTGCTGGGGAAGTGGGGCGATGAAACAAATGGCCATTAGCGTTGGCGCATGTAAGCAAATACGAGGAGAGAAGCGATGTTCCCTTGAAGATTCTCTACGCAATTAGGAGGCCGTTGGTTTTGAGACACAATTGTTAGCTTATCTCTTTTGCTTTGTTGTGGGACATGTTAGGGCTCAAACCACTACTTCAACAACTTCTATACACAGAAAGAGAGGGAGAGAGTTGTGGGTAGTAATTAGTTAAAGGGGTGGGCGATAGTAAAAGAGAGAGGAGTGAAAAAGATGTGGTGAAGGTGAAATGAAAAGTTATCATAATCCTCTTAATTGAAAATATGGCAGAGTGTGAGCACAACCCTAACTAAAACCCTCAATTTATAGACCTTGAATTTCTCTTTCCTCTGTCTTCGTCCAGCACGGTTTCTTGAATTGATTTCTTCTCTCAATTAATGGTCCTTGTTGAAGGAATGGATATTTTTCTTCGCTTTATAGCGCTTTTAATTTGCTCTGAACTGAAATTGTTATGAAGTTCATACTTTTGCAATTTTTTTTTTTGCTTTTAGTTGTTTTGATGTGTGTGAATTTATTGGAAAAATTAGCCTCTGCTATTGATTTTATTTTATAGTTAAGAAATGACGAAATACCTCTATGACGTGGGAAGCACGTGTAACTCCCGTTAAAATATGAGGTCACTAAACATTTCAATTGGACAAAAGGGTCAATTGACATGTTTTACAATTTTCAGGGACAAATTGATATTCTCCCAAAACTAAGGGTCAAATTGACCCGAGGATAAATTTGTGTTTTTTCCTAAGTTAAAAGAAACAAAGCAAGTTAAAGAATTAGGACATTTAAAAATTTGATTGTTCAAAATGAAATTATATATACATATATATATATATGTTGAATTTAAGAGAGGAAGTGAGACAATATAAAGAGAAGAATTGTATTAAATGGTGTGATTTACTTACAAGGGAGCTATCCTATTTATACAAGCCAATAAGAGAGGCAAAACTATACAAAACCAATGTGGGACTAAACTAACTAAGCTCATATAATACATTAACATCCCTCCCTCAAACTTAAGGCGGTAAGTGGGAGGTGAACTTGAGTTTGGAAATCAGAGAGTAAAAGCATCCGGGTGGATGAGCCTTAGTGAAGATATCAGCTGTCTGATCGGCTGAACGGACGGATTGTAGATGAACCGTATTCTAGAGAATGTGATCACGGATGAAGTGACAATTATTCTCGATGTGTTTTGTACCCTCGTGGAAGACATCATTGTGAGCGATCTGAATAGTACTCCTGTTGTCACAGTGTAGGATAGTGGCAGCAGGAGAAGAGATATTCATGTCAGTGAGTAGTCATGGAAGCCAGCCAGAGAAGTTCTTGAGTTGCATCAGCCATGGCACGATATTCAACTTCAGTACTGGAGCGAGCAACCACAGTTTGTTTCTTATTACGCCAGGAAATGAGAGAATTGCCCAAAAAGAAATAGTAACCAGTGGTTGAACGCCTGTTGGTGGGGTCTCTGGCCTCAATCGGCATCAGAATAGGCTTGTAAGACAGGGGCAGACTATACTGAGAATTGAAGCCCATGAAATAAAGTACCCTTGACATACCGAAGAATGTGAAGAACAGCCGAGTAATGGGTGGTCCAAGGAGCGGACAAGAACCAACTGACTTGATGAACGGCATAGGCAATGTCAGGGCGAGTGACAATAAAATATACAAGACTTCCAACCAGTTGGCGATATAGAATGGCATCCTGAAGAGGTGAACCATCAAGTGGGGTAAGTATGACGTTCGTCTCGAGAGGAGTAGTGGCAGTGGTTGAGTCAGTGATCCCAACCTTGGAAAGGAGATCCGAGGCGTATTTGGCCTGAGAGAGAAAAAATCAATCAGAACTAGATGAGACTTCGAGACCAAGAAAATAGGTGAGCACACTAAGATCTTTCATCTTGAATTGGCCACTGAAAAACTTTTTGAGTTCAGAAATACCATATAGATCATCTCCAGTAATAACCATATCATCCACGTACAGTAAAAGAAGGATAATACCATTGGCAATATGGCGGATAAACAAAGCCAAATCCTGAGCACTCGATGTGAACCCAAACTGATGAATGGTAGTACTGAATTTGGCAAACCAGGCACATGGAGCTTGTTTCAAAACATATAGGGCACGACGAAGGCGACAAACTTTGTTTTGAGGGGTGTCCAAGTCGGCATATAGACTTCCTCAAGAAGATCCCCATTGAGAAATGCATTTTTGACATCCATTTGAAACAGAGTCCATCTTTGAATGGCGGCGACAGCAAGGAGTGTACAAATAGATGTGAGCCTCGCCACTGGAGCAAATGTCTCTTCATAGTCAATGCCATATTCTTAAGCAAATCCCTTAGTAACAAGTCGGAATTTATATCGTTCAACAAAGCCATCAGAAAGCATCTTGATCTTAAACACCCATTTGCACCCAATACGAGTTTTTCCAGAGAGCATATCAACAATATCCCAGGTATGAGTTTTAGCTAGGGCCTGAAGTTCTTCATCCATTGCTTTCTGCCAAAGAGGATTAGTACTAGCCTCCTTATAGGATTGAGGCTCGTGCAGATAAAGTATAGTGGAAAAATAATGATAATCACAATGGAAATCAGCAAGATGAGAAGGGGGATGAGTTACTCTGGTAGATCTGTGGGGGTGATATGGAGGATTGCTCTCAGAGAGAGTCGGTGCAAACTCATCAGACATAGGAATATCCTTGGGCACGACCGATTGAGTCGGAGATGTGAGTTTAGTTGATGGTTTTGGAGCTAGAGAGGTAGGATCATTTGGTGGTTTCGGAACGGAAGGGGTGATATCAGCTGGTGATTCTGAGGTGGACTCAACAGTACCTGAAACTGGATTCTCAGAAAATAACTCAATAGATGGATCAGTAAAGAATCTGGAGTTAGTGATGGTTGGCATGTCAAATGACCATAAGGAAGAGAACATTTGATGTCCCCAAAAAATGACATGACGAGAGAAATAAAGAGTTTTAGAAATAGGATCCCAACACCGATACCCCTTATGTTCAATACTATATCCAATGAAATAACACAGATGAGCCCTTGGTTACAATTTTATTATGTTCATGTGGTTTAAGAAGAACAAAACAAGCGCAACCAAAGACTCTGAGGTCAGAGTAATCAGGTGGTTTACCGAAAAGGCACTCGAATGAAGACTGATTCTGGATTGTAGCAGAAGGGACACGATTGATTATGTACACTGCAGTTAAGGCAACATCACCCCAGAAACGTTCAGAACATGATGATGAAATGAGTAGAGCACGAACGGTGTCAAGAATATGTTGATGTTTGTGTTCGGCTCGTCCATTTTATTAGGAGATTCCAGGGCACGAACGGTGGGAGAACGTGCTATTTTTGTGAAGTAGGTTTAGAAAAACATGGTCTTTATATTCTATTGCATTATCTAAACAAAAAATTTTGATATTCCAAGAGAATTGAGTTTGAACCTTAGAAGAAAAATCATAATATTTGAAAGAGTTCAGATATACTTTTCATTAGAAACAACCAAGTATAACGAGAATAATCGTCCACAAATATAACAAAATAGTGAGCACCACCCATTGATGCATAAGGATAAAGCCCCTAAACGTCAGAATGTACTAAATCAAAAGGTGCAAGGGAAACAGACTGACTCTCATTAAAAGGTAAAGCTGATTGTTTTGCAAGTTGACAATAAATATAATAAAAAGACTCATGTTGAAATGAACCTAACTGACCACTAGAAATAAGAGAACATAAAGGATTTGATGAAGTGTGACCTAACCGAGAATGCCACAATTCCACGGGTGAGAGTGCTGGGATGGATGCGGCTGATTGGTAAGATGGGACTTGGAGGTGACTGAACTCAAAGAGGCGTCCAAATTTACGGTTGGTTCCAAAGAGTTTTTTAGTTTGAGGGTCCTGCACACGATAACCAGTAGAAGAAAAATGCAAATCAAGTCCAAGATCACATAGTTGTCCAATAGATATAAGGTTAAGCGTAAGATTAGAAACCAAATATGTGTTAGGGAGAGACAAATGAGAACTGTCAATATGTCCAGTGTGGCTGACCAACATATTTGATCCATTGGCAGTGTGAATAGTAGGTACATGCTTATCACGGGTTTTAGAGAAAAATATAGAGGCATCATAAGTCATGTGATTGCAACAGACAAAATCAAAATACCATCGGGATGTACCTGGTGTAGCTGGCATGGCTATATTGTTACCAGTTTTATTTAGAGCCTCGGTACGAATGGTGCAGAAACCACTCCAATCAGGTGGAAAGCTAGATGAAGTTGGTGTAACATCAGTGGCTACAGTTGCAGTATTCTTTGGCTTGAAATAGAACCGATTGTATGAGCCTCGAGAGCGATATTGGTTCCCATTTGACCGATTTCTAGATGGAAGTTTAAGGCAGTCTGCAAGATAGTGACTCGGTTCTCTGCAGACTTTATAAATGTGAGAATGACATTTGAGCAATTCATGCCATTGTGAATGACAATACCTGCAATATAAGAGCTTCTGGTATGGGTTTGCCTTGGAAGCTGGTGTGGTAAGAGCAACAGGTGTTGCAAAGGCAACATCTGTATGAGATCCTTATAATATGGCAAGACATGTTTCCTCATTGAGTAGATCAGAAAGGACATCGTTTAGGGGAGGTATCGCGCCTCGGTATAGGATTGAAGCTCGTATAGGTTTAAATTCTTCTCTCAAGCCCATTAGGAATTGCATAATGCGTGTCTCAGTTCAGTACTTTCCATGAACATCAACGTCTTTTGTGCATTCCTAAGTTGGCTCAGTGAGAGCTAACTGGTTCCACACGGCAGTCATCTGAGATAAAAAAAATTGTTGACAGTTTGTCCAGGTTCTTGGCGCATGCTATGAAGGGTGGAAAGAAGACGATACCGATTTGAGATGTCTGCCCTAATGTAGCGGTGTCTGAGAATATCCCAAGCTTCTTTAGCTGTATGGAGTGTACCAAATTGAAATTTGATTTTTGGGATAATAATGGCATGAAACCATTTGAGAATCTGGTGATTTTTACTATCTCAGTCCTCTAGACGGTCAACATATTTGTCAGCATCTTCGTCGTCCTTCTTCTTGGGTTCAATGATATTTCCAGTCACATAATGCCACAATTTTCGTCCACGAAAGAAACCAGACATTTCTTGAGCCCACACAACATAATTAGATTCATCCAGAACAATAGTAATAACTCAGGGTAAGTCTGATTCGGCCAAAGACACAAAGAGGAAGATTGTAATATCCGTATTTTAAAAGTTGGGTAAGTGTATATTTTTATCAATATGACAAAGAGTTAAATCTCTGAATGGCTGAATGAAGATTTTTGGAGATCAAGGTTGAAAAGTAATAAAAAAAAAAAAAAAAAAAAAAAAATCAACTTGGAACAGTAACTCGGGGCAGCATACCTACTGCCACCGAGAGAACAATTCCAAGTGGATTGATTTATATATTGGTTTTTATTGTTTAGTGGGGAAGTGGAGAACAAAACATAATGATGATGTTTTTATCATTATGTTTGTTTTATATTAAATGGTATCTCATGGAAGACTTGGGGAAGAGGGAGGGGGGGCTGCTGATTTTCAGCCGAGCTCCCCTATAAATATGGGAAATTGGTTCTTGTAATTACACGAAAAATTTTTCCTATAGTTTCAAATAATTCATCTGTGTTCTTAAAACACTTGGGAGTTTAAAGAAAGGCGGAAGGAACAAAATTTTGAGGGTATTTTCGAAAATATTTCGGGAAGCTATCAAAATAGCATAAGGTAATAAGGTAATGTTATTTTATCATTTATGAAAGTTTCAAGAGGTTAAAATAGAAAATTTTCAAACTTTGTGGTTTATGGAGAAAAGAAGAAATAATAAGAAATTTAAATTCCTATATTATGTCAGGTGTTGGTAGTCAACAATCGGGAGAAAATTCGAGGAAGATCGGGAAAGGCAAAGAGGTGGCCCACGAGTAGCTTTAAGTGCTACGTGGTGAGTTGGATTTACTTTAAGTAGTATAAATGAAAAATCAATTATTTTAGTGATAATCTTAAATTTAATTATTTAAGTATGTTTGGGTGATAGATGAAAAAGTAATTTATGGGAATGATAGAAAATTTGGATATGTAGAAATATTTCTCGGTGAGTAATAATATTTTGGAATTTATAAGTTGACTTGAAAATAAAAGCAATAAATAAATTATTGTGAGACATACCGATGATTTAACACGAATTATGACCAGATGAAATTTAGTGGATCTTGCTAAATTTTTATGGATGATTTAAGATGAATTTTAGTGGATCTTGACAAATTCTGATGGACAATTTGAGATGAAATTTAGTGGATCTGGACAGATTTTAATGGATTATTTGATGTGATTTGGGAAGAGAATAATCTTGCGGATAATTAGGATAGACCATCAGACAAAATATCATTCCCAACACAATCAGTTTTATAAAATAAACTGAAGGTTGTGTCTTGAAAATTAAAGGAATATCCAAATGGTATAAGTCTGGAAACAGAAATCAAGTTTCGTGAGAAACTTGGTACATAAAAGGTCCTTTCTAACTTTAAAATAAAGCCACTACTTAAAGTTAAAATGCAAGTTGCAATCGCCTCCACATGTGAGCCCATTTTGTTGCATGATAAGATGCTTTGCTCACTTCCCACTGGCTTCATTAGGTTTTGTATACCCTGCAAGGAGTTTGCAATATGGATTGTAGATCCAGAATCAATCCACCAGGTGTTAATATTAACATTAACCATATTAGATTCATAACAAACAAACGAGGTTGGATTACCTTTCTTCTCAAGCCATTTTTGGAATTTTATGCATTCCTTCTTCATATGTCCCTTCTTTTTACAAAAGAAACATTTTTCTTCTTTCTTTATATCAGCTTGAGGTGGTATTTTACCTTTCCCTTTCTGATTGGCTTGAGATTTGATAGGTTTAGCTTTGTTCTTCCAACGGGTAGTAGCCAACATTGCACTCTCACCCATTTCCATCACAAGCCTCTCTTCTTCTTGAACACACATGGTCATTAATTCATTGATTGACCATTTGTCTTTATATGTGTTGTACGAGATTTTGAAAGGCCCGTACTCAGTTGGAAGGGTGTTCAGAATGTAGTGCACCAGGAAGGACTCCGACATATCAACCTCGAGTTTCTTAAGTTGAGCCGCAATGTCACGCATTTGCGTTATGTGCTCGCGCGCACCTTTTACGCTGGTGAGTCTGAGGGATGATAATATCATTTTCAGGGTGCTTGCCAATGCCTTTTCTGAAGGGACGAATTGATCGTCAATGGCTTTTAGCAAATCACGGACTTTCTCATGCTGGTCGACAGAACCAAGTATACCAGCAGTTATCTTAGTTTTGATAAACATCACGCTGAGCCGATTAGATCGCTCCCATCGCTCATATAGCGTGACCACAGCTGGAGTGCTGTTATTGTCGATTGCAGGTGGTTCGTCCTTCCTAATAGCATAATCTATGTCCATCCACCCTAGATAGAGGAGAATCCTCTCCTTCCATACCTTATAGTTATCTCCCCTAAGTTCGGGTATGTCACAACGGATATCAGAGAAACTAGTGGGTTGAGAAACTGCATAAAGTTCAAAAGTTTATGTCAAGATTTGAGGTCCAATTTTCTAAATTGCATGTTTTACCAATGTAAAAAACACGCTGAAATTGAATCTAATTTCATTAAAAATTACCTATGGGCTAAATTTTTAATTCAATAAGATTCTTTATACTTTATGATAGATTTTATCAAACTATTTTTACTAAATTCATAATGTATATTATGATTACAGTTTGATGTTTTTCTATCTTTAAACTTTATGATAAAACTATTAAATTAATTCTTCTTAACTCCTACGGGTAAATTAAGAAAAACTAATTTTAGTATATTATCCTAATTAATTATATAAGTATAATAAAATCCCTGTGGGGTAAAATCATTATATTTATATAATTAATCACAATTAATGGCCATTATGTGATCCTAATCTACTTAATATATAATTTTATATAATTAAAGATGCTGTGGGTACTCTTTAAATATTTAAAATTATATGGTTCACTAGACATTTATACTTACTATATTTTAGGCTATACTAATGCCTAAAATAAATTACGCAGTAACATAATAGGCAATTACTAAGAGTGCTCACAGGATAATTGGTCGGGACAAAACCTCATTAAAAACCAGAATCCTTAGACAGAGCATTGTCTCAGATCATGCTGTCTTATGCCAACTACAAATTGTTTATGAATTATTTATAATTTTTTTTAACTTAATTGTTTATATTAATATATTATGAACCTTAATGTGTTATGCACAAATTAAGTTTTATGAGAATAACTTAAGTTTACATAATTTAACAATATCTAAACTTAATAATATGTTATCATATGTAAATAAAATTCTCATAAACAAAACATAAATTGCATAATTAAACATAATATTATGCACTTAATTTAATTCATTGCACAAAACAAACTCATTCTAAAAGCATGAATTGAAAAACAAAATCATGCTAAAATGAGCATTTACTGAAATTGCATATATAGAACTAACATAAATAGTATATATGCCTAATCTTAATTTGAACCAAATAATCACAAAATTAAAAAATACATGCCCAACATTAAATTATTTATGCACTAAAACTATCTAAACTTAAATTGCATGCATAACCCAAAAAAGTTATACACACATAACATATAATTTTAAGCACATAAATAAAATAAATACTTATAAGGTTCATAAATTTTATTTTTGCAAATAATTACAAATCAGCCAAGTCGATTTTAATCCGTTTTCAAAACCCAACTAAATCTTGGCTTCCAAGATACCAAGGCAAGATTTTAAAACTCAGAAATACTAGAAATCAAATTTCCTAATGATTTCTAACATTATTTTAAAAAAACAATAAAATGAAAGTTTTACAGATTGCTTAATACTTCAAATCAGAGGCAAACAACGCTCTGATACCAAATGTAAGAACTTAAATAAAATCTAAACATGCTAAACAACTTAAATAGCATATAGATTAAATGCAGAATTATAAAGACCGTAAACATACCTCCGGCCATTAAAACTTTTCACTTACACAATCCACTATTCTCTCGATATTTGTTCTTCTAGACTCTCAGAACTCTCTTTAATTGATGGTGTATGAAAGAAAAATGAGTAATCCCGAGTCTAGGGACCAAACCTTGCAATGAAGTTTATACTTGTTTTTCCATCATGAACGTTCGTCTGTATTCTATACGCTTGTTACCACAATCAATGAGAGCCTAAAGGGTTAAACATGGACCGCATATAGGTTAGTTACATATACGTTATGCTCTTAATACAACTATTGAGAATATGAACCAAAATTCCTTAAGTATACACCTTGTGTTGCTTTCTCTAACTCTCAATATGCTCTATGGTCATCCTATTTATAGGAGAAATGTTCTAATAATTCCACTAACTAGTGGAGCATGATGACCTCTCATAATTTCACTAATTAGTGGAGCATAATGGAACATGATGACCTCTTGAATTTATTACATGTTATTGATGAACATAACGCTAGGAGAAAAAGGATTAAGGATTATGTGGCTAAGGATATGGGTGATGTGCTTTTGCAGCTTTCTGGTGATCCTAATCTTGAAGTCAAGCTCGAGAGAAATGGGGTCAAAGGCTTTATGCAGGTACGATTATATTTTACTTTCATTTATATAATTTTTTTTGAGAGATTTTTACATAAATTTGATTCATGAAATTTCTTTTAGATAAAAATTATAGGAAGTTATTTTTTCATCTCTGATAAATTTGAAATTTTCACATTTACAGTTTCACCTTTATTATTTATTACTGTATGACGACGTGATGTGCAACAATATAAAGTTACTTTACTTTTTACAAAATAAAAATTTTATTAATAATTTTAAAATATTTTATAAATAAAATTCGTACGATCAATCCAAATAAAAATTCTGAATCCAATACAAAAATAAAATTTTACATTTAATCAAAACAAAAATTCACGCAACTGACACATATCACATGGCCTGAAAATCTTTAAAATGCCAGTGACCTTGACTTCTACAGTTGTGTAAATGAAACTGTGCTAGCTGTTTTTTTTATTATTATTATTATTTTGTGTCGTGTTGCTAGAAAAACATTACTTTTAATTCCGATGTAAAACATTATTTTTGATACCAATAAAAATTTTATTGATATTTATTAAGTAATTTCATTGGGAATTTAAATAATAATTGTATCGACGTTATCAATAAAGTTCTTTATTAATTATCAGTGAAGTTTTTATTTAGTGTAAAAATAATGTTTTGCATCGGATGTAAGTAATAATCTCTTTGTCTTCTTAACGTATTTCGCGGTTTTGACAATGACTTTCCAACATTAATATTGAAGTTTCTAAAAGAATGATTAAGATTTTTATATGCAATTGAGAAGAGCATCATTCAATGAAGTTGCCTAACATCATTTTTCTATTGCTTTAAAAAAATTTCAGGATTTAATAGCCGGTAGAACTGAAAGCTCAGTAGTAACTTTAGAATGGGCAATTTCTGAGCTCTTAAAAAACCCATAAATTTTAAAGAAAGCGATCGAAGAGCTTGACAGAGTAATAAGAAAGGATAGATGGGTGGATGAGAAGAACATTGTTAATCTACTGTTTATTGATGCTATTGTTAAAGAGACAATGCGTTTGCACCCTGGGGTACCAATGTTAGTTCCTAGACTTTCTTGTGAGGATTGTCAAATTGCTGGTTATGACATTCCTAAGGGAACTCATGTCCTTGTCAATGTATGGACTATAGGGAGAGATCCTGCCATATGGAAAAACCCTCTTGAATTTTTTCCTGGAAGGTTTATCGGTAATGCCATTGATGTTAAGGGTCATGATTTTGAGCTATTGCCATTTGGTGCTGGCAGGAGGATGCGCCCTGGGTACAATTTAGGGCTTAAGGTGATTCAATCAAGTTTGGCTAATCTCTTGCATGGATTTAAATGGGAATTGCCTAATGGTATGAAGAGTGAAGACTTGAATATGGAAGAAGTTTTTGGACTTTCGACTCCTAGGAAATCCCACTTGAAGTTGTGCCAGAGCCTCGGCTTTCAGATAATCTATATGATATGTGATTATGAGTTGCTTTTGGATTCTTCCTTGTTAGAATAGCATAATGAATAAAACATTTGTTCGCGATATTGCCTCAAAATTATAACGTTAAACCTTAGGCAGAGAAAGAAGAAAAAACATGAGAAGACAGGTTTTGTTTAGTCAAAATGTGACGGTTGTAACTTCTTTTAACTTAGATTTCATTAAAATTTTATGAAGAAAAAATTGCATTTATCTACTATAGTATGACCTAACTTACAAATGATAAATATCAAATAACATTTTAATATTCAAAGATAGCTTCGTTCAACAAATCTATTGGTAAGGGGAACATAATATTATTAGTATTATTATTAGTCGAAGATTGATTAATAAGTTTAAGGGACAAAAATAAATTTATCTTCGAGATTTTACTATTGAAGTTAATATGACATTCAATTTTAAAAAAAGTATCAATTTATTCTTAAAGATTATAAAACATGTCAATTGATCCTTTCAACCAATTGAAATGTTCAGAGACGTGAGATACATGCACAGCCTCTCAAACAAAGACAAAACCGTTAATCCAAGTCAACCCATGCAATTCCTTCTACTCCACCATTTTCTGCCTGAATCTTAGCCATCCACTAGTCGAAAATCCCACCTTAAAAACCGACAAACAACGGCAGATTACCTAGTTTCTTTTTCTTTCTTTTTTTATACGGATCTGATTATGCCTGTGCATTAAAACATCAAGATCGTACCAGCTGTCATTGCTGGGGTGGTGGGGCGATGAAACAAATGGCCATTAGCGTTGGCGCATGTAAGCAAATATGAGGAGAGAAGCGATGTTCCCTTGAAGATTCTCTACGCAATTAGGAGGCCGCTGGTTTTGAGACACAATCGTTAGCTTATCTCTTTTGCTTTGTTGTGGGACATGTTAGGGCTCAAATCACTACTTCAACAACTTCTATACACAGAAAGAGAGGGAGAGAGTAGTGGGTACTAATTAGTTGAAGGGGTGGGTGATAGTAAAAGAGAGAGGAGTGAAAGAGATGTGGTGAAGGTGAAATGAAAAGTTATCATAATCCTCTTAGTTGAAAATATGGCAGAGTGTGAGCACAACCCAAACTAAAACCCTCAATTTATAGACCTTGAATTTCTCTTTCCTCTCTCTTTGTCCAGCACGGTTTCTTGAATTGATTTCTTCTCTCAATTAATGGTCCTTGTTGATGGTATGGATATTTTTCTTCGCTTTATTGTGCTTTTAATTTGCTCTGAACTGAAATTGTTACGAAGTTCATACTTTTGCAATTTTTTGTTTTGTTTTTTTTTTCTTTTTGCTTTTAGTTGTTTTGATGTGTGTTAATTTATTGGAAAAATTACCCTCTGCTATTGATTTTATTTTATAGTTAGGAAATGACAAAATACCTCTGTGACGTGGAAAGCACGTGTAACTCTCGATAAAATATGAGGCCACTAAACGTTTCAATTGGACAGAAAGGTCAATTGATATGTTTTATAATTTTCAGGGACAAATTGATATTTTCTCAAAACTAAGGGTCAAATTGACCCAGGGATAAATTTGTGTTTTCCCCTTAGTTAAAAGAAACAAAGCAAGTTAAAGAAAAATTTGATTGTTCAAAATGAAATTATATATATGAGTTTACTAATTTACCCCACTATAAGAGTAGGTTAGTTGGAGAGTGTAATCTACCCTGACTGTTTTCGTCGACGATTCGTAACTAAATTTTGCATATGAGTTAAAAATTGACAGTGTTCTTACTTTTTGGTAAAAATTATCAAAAAGTGATAGATCTAAAAATAACCTTCTCGAGATAACTCGTGGCACGTGAGGGTGATTGGTTGATTGGATAGTGGTGCTTTCAAGACTCATTTTATAGATTTCGGCGAGAGCTTTCCAACGATATCAATGATACACTTTTCCAATTATCGATTGACTTGATATCATAAAAAAAAATTAAATGGTGAAAAAAAATTAAATAAATGTATTTATTGAATTACTAATAATTTATTTAATATTATCACTATATAATTTCATTTTTTTTATTTAGATTACTTAAAGTAAATCTAACTCACCACATAGCACTTAAAGCTACTCGTGGATCACCTCCTTGCTTTTCCCGTTCCTATCAGAAATTTCTCCTTGTTGATGATCGTCAATATCTGACATCATATTTATATTAAATTTCTAATTTATTCTTTAATTCGTTATAAACCACACCCTTTGAAAATTCCCACTTTGACTTCCGAAAAATTTCATGAATGCTAAAAATTCAAAAATAAACATTATGTTATTACCTTGGTTTTTTCGATAGCTTCTCGTGATTCTCTATGAATTCCTGCCATAAATCCCTTCAAAATTTTGCTATTTTAACCTTTTTTTGGGTCCTCAAGTGTTTAAAGAAAATGAATAATAGAAGGAAAACTAAACGAATTCTTAACTTTCATTTACATATATATAGTGTGAGGTCTTGGTATCCCACATCGGCTAGAGAGGGATCTTTGGGGCTCCTTATAAGTGACCTTACTCCTAAATGGGTATGAAACGTTTTGGGGAGAATAGGCCTGGGCTGAGAGGGTCTCTCCAAGAACAAAACTGTCAGGCATGGGGCCTGGGCTGACGGGGTGCCAAGCGAACAATATCGTGCTTGCGCGGGATGGAGTCCTTACATTATGGTATCAGAGTCGACTCTCGAAAGCCTAGTGGGGTTGCCTGGTGTGGGATATACACAGCGAGGACGCTGTGCCTTGAGAAGGGGAGACTGTGAGGTCTTGGTATCCCACATCGGCTAGAGAGGGATATTTGGGGCTCCTTATAAGTGACCTTACTCCTAAATGGGTATAACACGTTTTGGGGAGATTAGGCTTAGGCCGACAGGGTCTCTCCAAGAACAAAACCATGAGGCATGGGGCTCGGGCTGACGGGGTGCCAAAGCGGACAATATCGTGCCTGTGCGAGATGAGGTCCTTACAAAAGCAGAGGTTCGTGACTTGCTTTTCGAGGTCTGATTTCCTCGGACTCCCCATTGCTCCAGGTTGCTACTAGTCCTTTTCTATTTGTTCTTTTCAACTTTGGACAATAAGCTCTTCTGTAACCTGGCTGGTCGCATTCATAGCAGACTCGTTCTCTTTTTCTTGATGACTCACCTTTTGAATCTCTTCTGTGTCACTCCAAGTTTCTTTTGAACCTTCTTGTGAGCATTGCTATTTTATTTTCTAAGTCAAACATTTCTTCATCTTCATCCTTGATAACTTTTAATGCGATTGTTTTTCTTTGCTTGTCTTCATCATTCTTCACACCTTCAAGTTGATCTCATGAGTCATTAGGATGCCAATGCAATCTTCCAGAGTCATTGTTGTATATTTTTCTAACTCTTCAATGGCTGAAACTTTGGGTAGCCACTCATTTGGTAGAGATATAATCATCTTGATCACCTGATCAAACCGAGGGATCTCTTTTCCTAGCTTCCTTAGATCATTTAATATTTCAATGAACTGAGAGGTTAATTCTAAGATGCTTTCACTTGCATTCATCTTGAAATTATCAAAAGTAGACATCAAAATAGTAATTTTAGTTAATTTGACATTATTTGTACCTTTAAAGGATGCTTCTAGCTTGAGCCAAATTTCTTGGGCTGTCTCACAAGATTGGATCTGATTGAACTGGTTCTTACTGATCCTGTAGTACATGAGGTGTATGGCTTTGTTGTTGATTTCTCTTTGTTTCTTCTCAACCTCAGAGCATTCGCCTTCATCTTTCTCAATTTATTCTTCACCGATTTTCTTGGTGTGTCTGTATGGTCATTTGCTGATGACCCTATAGTAGTTTGAGTCTATACTCTTAATATAGACAATCCACATTTTCTTCTAAAAAGGGTAGTTCGATCCATCAAAAATGGGAGGGCTAAACTTAGCGACTTGACCAATATTATTGGACCTAGTTGAGGCGTATGCATGCATCTTTTCAAGAACTCATTGATAGTTAGTCAATTTTTGTGGAGATCTGTTTTGATACCAATTGTTTGGAAATATGATAATTGAAATAAATACGATTTGCATAAAAATTAAGCAATTAAAAATTTAAGAGAGAGAGAGAGAGAGAGAAAAAGAAGGACACAAGGATTTATAGTGGTTCGGTGATGAGCCTTGTTGGACATTTATCCTCCTAATTAAATAGGTGGATAATCGTACTAGTTTTACTTGCAAGTGCACAAGGTCGACAGTGTAGTGTAGTGTGCGAAAGCAAGATCATCTCCACAAGGATTGGTAAAGTTCAGTTTTTAGAATTAGTTTCTTTAAAGTAACAAGAAATAAAATAACTGTTGAATGTGAGTGATAATAATAAAGACATAGGGCTTTGATATCCACCACTAGTCATACTTTCCCAATTGTATAATGTATCAGTGCACTAGCCTTATCATGTATACCTACTGGTTGCCAACCTAAGGGCATGGTATCTACTCTTTAAGTTATTGATCTCCCTAAGCAACGAGTTAGGCATGATATCTACTCTAACTATTTTCTTCCTTAAGGGATTCAGCATGGTATCTGCTTGAGTTGTTCCTTAAGAAAGCATAAGTACTATGGAAATCGACAACCACATGAGACCTAAGGCATGGTATCTACTCCCGGTTTCCCATGTTGATTAACTCGGGTATCCGGATAAGATATCCCTCGTTACTAATGTTAGACCCAGGACTCGGTCATCTAAATTGATCTAACTAACAGGTCCATACAATATGCATACGCTGGCCATACACATACATATGAGGAATTTAAATAAGCACAGGCATTAATCAAGTTAAGCAACATAATAAAGGCTATTGGCAAAGATTTATCAATGAATAAATATATGAGAAAGCATAACTAGGGCTTCAATCGAGCCCTATAAGAAAGTTAGTTACACATACTGTCTAAAATAAACATCATATATAAACTAAGCATGAAATATAAAACCCGAAGAATACTAGGGAGACGGGTTGTTAATCCTCTCCAAAGCCTAAAACTCCGAGCTAAGCAAAAGATGAAAGTGATCTCTAAGAGGTGGTCATCTTCGTGTGTGTTTTACAAGTGTATTTATAGGTCTTTGAGAAGTCCTAAGAGGCCCATGAGTTCCTAAAACTTTCCTAAAAACAAAACTCTTTTATTTCCAAAACAGGGTTCTGTAGTTTACTGTTCACGCCGGTACATGTGCACTCGATCGCATGTGTCTTGCGCTCGATCGCAGTGGTGCGCTCGATCCCTTTTGTGCGCTCGATCGCATTGCATATTGTGATCGATCGCAGTTTGTCCAGAGACTGCTTCAGGGATTCCAAGCTTCTTCCTTTAAGTGCCAAAACTGCTTCTTTTTCTCAAAGACCCTATGAAAACATGTAAAACACACAAATGGAGTAAAAGAGATAAAATTAACGTAATTAAGGACCTAACAAATGTAAATAAGGGGGCTTAAATATGAATATTTAAACACCTATCAAGCCTACGTCCACTTCTTCAATAGGCCTTCCTCTCGGTCTACTGAGTTCCACTAATCTCAACGATTACACTTGGCTTGGATTTCTGGGCACCAAGCACACCTTTACACATTGTCTTGCTTTACAGGTAGCAAGAAAACCTTACAAAAGAAATCTCTCTCAAACTCTCACTTTTACACTCTACAAATATAAACAATACCAAAGTAGTAAACACTAAATCTTTAAGCTCTATGTAAAATTGAGACTGAATTCTTTCTTTTTGCTTTTATGCTGAACTCATTTCAGTAAACTTTGATTTATAGCTTCAACTAAGCTCTCCAAAAAATGGCAACTCTGAAAACTTCATTTTCATACTGATATCTCATTTATTGTAGATCCTCTGATCTCCAACGGTTACTTTCTGTAACGACCCATCCCGGGTTGGCCACCCCCGAGATGGTGTCATCACATTTTGAAAATCCTAGCATGACACATATATGAAACAATAAAAATAACACCAATAGAAATTTTTACATCAATCCTCAACCTTCAACAGGGGAGATACATCATTCTGATCTTGACTTAAACATTACATACAACGTAAAATGCATGAATATTTACAAATAAATTTTTATTTTATTTTCTCATTAGTCTAAGGATGTGGACACGTACATGGCTTATAGATAATGATTTCATCTGAACCTCAACTCACCAAACTATTGTACATGAAATCATTGTACAAGGAGGGGTGAGCTTCACAAACTCAGTAAATTAAATTTACTAGAAGTACTCAATTTGTATAAATAGTCTTTCAATATTTAATCAATTATATCTCACATAACTTGATAATAGCATTCTACTATCACTACACATATCATAAGTCTCATTATCTGTCAATCTCTTCTTCTTATATACTTTTTCACCTTAAGACCATCAATTATCTCATAATTATCTCGTAATGAGGTTCACAGCATAAAGTCTACCATTTAGATGGTTCTTATCATATCATACTTTTATGTTTCTTTCTCTATTTGTTTTTTTTTTTCCGTCAACTTCATGCTGCCACAAAATTTTTTTCTTCTATTTTCTTTGTAACTATGCCCTACGCGTCCATTTTTTTTAAAGAATTGTTTTATTCAATTAATAAACTTTTCACATATATTTTATTTTAATTCCATGTCATATTTATTAAATTACTTCTTTACCTTTACTTTACGAATACAGGTATTACAATTCTACCCACTTTATAAAAATTTCGTCCCAAAAAATTCATTACATAACTCAGAAAACAATTGTGAATAATATTTCTTCGTAATTGTCTCACACTTTCACGAAATCTCTTCAACATCCTTATTACGCCACAGAACTTGAACTAATGCAGTTGTTTTATTACACAAGACTTGTTCTTTTTGTCTAAAATTTTCACTGGTACTTGTATATATGCCCAATCTTTCTGAATTTCTATAGCTTAGCTTGAAATATTATAATATTCATCATGTAAACACTTTCTTAAAAGTGAAACATGAAATACATTATATAAAAGTTTTAATTCTGGAGGCAATTCTAGGCTATTCACAACTAGCCCAACTTTCTCAATAACCTTATAGGGTCCCACTTACCTCTGACTCAACTTTCCTTTCTTTTTGATCCTCAACACACCTTTTCATAGAGATATTTTTAATTACACCCAATCACCTACTTGAAATTCAAGAGGTCTTCTTTTATTATCAGCATAGCTATTCAGTTTACTCTGTGTTTCTTTACGATTCTCTCTAACTAATTTGATCATCTCAGCTGTTAACTCAATAATTGATGGACCAGATATATTTTTCTCTCCTATTTCTTCCCAACATATAAGAGTTCTACACTTCCTACCATACAATGTCTCAATCGGTGCCATCCCAATACTAGTTTGATACTTATTATTATAAAAAATTTCAATCGATGACATGTAAGCCCCCCAACTTACTGAGAAACTCATCACATTTGCCCTTAACATATCTTCTAGTACTCTAATAATCCTTTCTGTCTAAGCATAAAAAATTATATTAAATTACAACTGTGTACCCGTAGCTTTCTGAAAGCCTCTCCAAAACCAAGATGTAAATCTAGCATATCTATTTGACACTATGCTTAATGTGCTCCATACAACCTCACAATCTCAGCTACATCCTTTTTCAATCCTGATCATCAAAAATTCTGTCTTAATTCTCTATACATCTTATTGTTACTTGGTTGCATCGGATCTACATCATCATGTGCCTCTATCATTATCTCCTTTCTCAACTTCACATTATTGGGAACACAATTTCCATGTTCCAATACCAAAATACCCTCATTTCAAATTTTGAACTCAAATGCTTTCTAGTAAGCACTCAATGCTTAATCTTTTCTCTCTCTTCATTTCTACCTTGCATCTCTAAAACATTTTACTGTGGATGACTGTACAACCATATTTGTTAACCATGATCCTCTATCACTGATATTCAACTTCATTCTTTTCTCTATTAAATTTATCATCAATTTCACACCAGGACTCCCAATAGCAGTTAAATTTCTTGTAGACTTTCTACTTAATGCATCAGCTATCACCTTTGCATTTTCTAGATGATAGTGAATTGTATCATAGTTACTAATCAACTCCATCCACCATCTTTGCCTCAAATTCAACTCTCTCTGGGTAAGCAAGTATGTTAACTCTTATGATCAATGAATATCTCACAAGTAGTTTTATACAGATGATGTCTCCAATCTTTAAAGTAAACACTATAGCAGCCAACTCTAAGTCATGAGTAGAGTAATTTTTATCATAAATCTTCAATTTCCTAGAAGTATGGGCCACAGCTTTCCTATGATACACATATCCTAATCATTGATGTGATGCATCACTATATACCACAAATCCTTCATCACGAGAAGGAAACACCAATACTATAGCTGTAGTCAATTTCTCCTTTAGTAATTGAAATTTTTTCTCACACTTCCCTCACCATACAAATCTCACCTCTTTCCTGGTCATTCTATTCAACAGTATTTCAATAATAGAAAAAATTCTTAGAGAATCTTCTATTATAACCAGCTAACCCCAAGAAGATTCTAATCTCAGTCACATTAGTTGGTCTCTCCCAACTTAACATTGCCTCTACCTTTTGTGGATCAATTGTTATGCCATTTCCTGATATTATATGTTCCAAGAAGGTCGTTTCTTTCAGCCAAAATTCACATTTAGTAAATTTATAGCATACAATCTCTCTCTCCTCAAAATCTTCAACACAATTTCTAAATGTTTTGCATGCTCTTCCTTAGTCTTAGGATACACCAAAATGTTATCGATGAACACGACCACAAGATTATCAAAAAATGGTTCAGATATTTTTATTCATCAAGTCCATGAACATTTCTATAATATTAGTCAATCCAAATGACATCACAAGAAACTTATGACCATAACGTGTCCTAAAAGCAGTCTTAGGCACGTCTCCCTTCTTTATCATTAACTAGTGATAACTTGATATCAAGTTTATCTTAGAAAAAAGCTCTCACTCCTTGCAACTGCTCAAACAATTCATTTATCCTGGGTAAAAGATATTTGCTCTTATTCAACTATTTTTAGTCTATAAACAATCTCATCGTTCCATCTTCCTCCTTCACGAACAACACAAGGGCTCCCCAAATACATTAGGTTCGATAAATTATTTTTCTAAAAATTCTTGAACTTTCAACTCTCTTAACTCAGTGGTTATCACTCTGTAGGGTGCTATTAGATATATGTGATGAACTTAAAATCACATCTATAGGAAATTAAATCTCCTTACTGGGAGACAATCTGGACAACTCTTCATGAAACACATCATGAAAATCTTTCTCTACTAAGATTTCTTCTAACTTCTTATTTTACTTTCTAGAATCCATTATGTATGCCAAATACTCCTTACATCCTTTCTTAAACCATCTACTAGTAGTCACATTAAAATAAGATAATTCAAGAGTATTTTATGTTCTAACTGAAAGTTAAACTCCTCATGTCCATATCTTGAACACTACATTCTTTCTGGAACAATCAACCCAAACATAATACATCGATAACCAATTCTTTCCCAAAACTAAATGAAGATCTATCATATTCAAAGGTAATAAATCAGCTTCAGATTCTCTATCACTGATACAAATCACACAACCTTTGTAAACATTTATGATTATCACTCTATCTCTAGTGGGAACTTCAACAAAAATATTTTGCATCAAAGTACTAATACATATTTCAATGGACTTCATATAAATACTGGATGCACAAGAATAGGTTACACCAGGATGAACCAATATTGATATGTCCACCTTTTCTATATACAAAGCACCTCAAATTAGAACAATTATGGGATAAATAGCTTATCACATTACATCTATAACACATTTTAGTATTTTTATCACGTTATGATATCCTCTAAGTAGTACAGTCCTACATTTACCATAACTTCCAGTTCTCATAACCTATCTCTCAAATCTAGGGGTCCCACCGATATTACTCTAAGCTACAGAAGTAACAGATTCTGCTTGCCTCTGACTCTATACTAAAATTATTTATGACAAGGAACGCCTCATCTGGGTGGTCTCCCACCCTACACACTCATACTGGTACCATCTCTGGGTTACTTAAATCTAGATCTCTTCCGCCGATTCCTCTTACCTCTAATTTCCATCACACCATTCTCAATCTGAAGTGTTATATTCGCTAACATAACATAATTCATATGCCTTGTGTAAGATAGTTCGATCAAATCTTAAAACATAGTTCATCTTTGAACCTCTTACACTTCTTTTCCTCTAGGTCTACCGTTTGCGGTACAACCATTGATAAGACCACAAATTTGCTATCATACGGAGCCACAGTCAACCTATTTGCCTCAAATAAATAAAATCTCTATCTTGTTGGACTCTAAAGGTCTAAGGAAAGTATTTATCAAGGAAAACCTCCTTAAACCTATTACAGGTTAAGGGTCTATCAATATCTGTACTTACATTGTGAAGAATATCCTCCCACCATTCTAGGGCCTCTCTCTCTAACTTGAACTTAGCAAAAACGACCCTCTGCTTGACAGTCACTGGTAACATATAAAAAAAAAATCTCTATACATATTTCACCTATAACTCAGGCTTAAAAGGGTTTATAAATCGTTTAAATAACAAAGCATTCAACTTAACAATCTCTCTGCATCTCATGCATAAACTCACTTTTCCCCCTTTCTAAACATCTATCATTACTAGATTAACAACCTCAGGCACTACTCTAGCATGTTCATCAAGTCTATGTTATAAGCTATCAACTCTATCATCTATTACATTCAATTTCTCAAGGGCATGTGTAAGAGCTTATCTTAGCTCATCTCTTTCAACTTCAAATTCTCTCACACCTTTACTAATATCAATTATACTGTCAACATATTCCCTTATAGGAACCACAGATTCAGACTCAACCTCAACTTGTCAAAAATATTGGGGGCCTACCACGCCCTCTCAAATCAACAACTCTAGCTCTAGCATGTCTACGTGTCATCCTCAGACTATTTAAAATATAATTTATTTTAATCTTCCACTTTCTTACTTTTTTATACAGTCTATAGAATCATAAAACCTAATGCTTTAATACCAAAATTGTAACGACCTATCCCAGGTTGGCCACCCCCAAGACGGTGTCATCACATTTTGAAAATCCCAGCACTACACATATACGCAACAATAAAAATAACACCAATAGAAATTTTTACATCAATCCTCAACCCTCAACAGAGGAGATACATCATTTTGATCTTGAATTAAACATTATATACAACGTAAAATGCATGAATATTTACAAATAATTTTTTATTTTATTTTATCATTAGTATGAGGATGTGGACACGTACGTGACTTACAGATAATGATTTCATCTGAACCTCAAATCACCAAACTATTTGTCTTGCCTGCTTCCTAAAATCATTGTACAATGAGGGGTGAGCTTCATAAGCTCAGTGAATTAAATTTACTAGAAGTACTGAATTTGTATAAACGGTATTTCAATATTTAATCAGTTATATCTCACATAACTTGATAATAGCATTCTACTATCACTACACATATAATAAGTCTCATTCTCTATCAATCTCTTCTTCTTATATATTTGTTCACCTTAAGACCATCAATTATCTCATAATTACCTCGTAATGAGATTCACTGCATAAAGTCTACCATTTAGATGGTTCTTATCATATCATACTTCTATGTTTCTTTCTCTTTTTCTTTTTTTTTTCTTCAACTTCATGCTGCCACAATTTTTTTTTGTTTTTCTATTTTCTTTGTAACTACGCCCCATGTGTCCATTTTTTTAAGAATTGTTTTATTCAAATAATAATCCTTTCATATATATTTTATTTTAATTCCGTGTCATATTTATTACATTACTTATTTACTCTTACTTTACGAATACGAGTATTACACTTTCGGTTGACTAAGGAGTTGACAGGTCTTCTCCTCAGCAGACTGGATCTTCTGACTGGTCTTATAAAATACTAAACCTTCTACCGGTCGACTAGATCTTCTTGGTAGTCGACTAGGCACTGACTAGCTCTCTCTTGGTAGTCGACTAGGTAGCTGGCTACCTCTCTCCTGGTAGTCGCCTAGGTAACGCCGACTACCTCTCTCCTAGTAGTTGGCTAGGTTGTCAGCTACCTTTCTTCTACTGGTTGACTAGTGTAATACCTGTATTCGTAAAGTAAGGGTAAAGAAGTAATTTAATAAATATAACATGGAATTAAAATAAAATATATGTGAAAGGTTTATTATTATTTGAATAAAATAATTTTAAAAAAAATGGATGCATGGGGACATAGTAACAAAGGAAATGAAAAAAATAAAAAATTGGACCCATATAGTTTGAAAAGAAAAAAAAAGAAAAAAAACATGGCAGCAAGTGTTGTCACCTGTTGCCAAATTAAGAGAGAGGTGTGCATGCTTTACACATAGCCTTTGTGTGGCAGCTTGAGAGTTGGGGGGGGGGGGGGGGAGGGCTACTGCATTTGTATTTTTTTTTTATATAAATAGTTTAGTTTTTCTTTTATTTATTTCTTACCAAATCATGTTTGATTTCTTCCGTTTACAATTCAAACTACCCATTTTTTCTAAATACTTGGGGACTAAAAGAAAGGTTAAAAGAGCAAAATTTTGAAAGGGTTTACTAGAGAATTTTATAAAGAACCACGGGAAGCGCTACGAAAAACAAAAGGTAATAACATGAAGTTTATTTTTGAAATTTAGAATACGTGAAATTTCCCGGAATTCAAAATAGGAATTTTTAAAGGGTGTAAATTAGGAAGAGTTGAAAAATAAATTATAAAATTTAATATAAATATTATATCAGGTGTTGACGATCAGCAACCGGGGGGAATTTCTAAAAGAAACGGGAAAGGCAAGGAGGTGATCCACAGGTAGCTATAAGTGCTACGTGGTGAGTTAGATTTACTTTAAGTAATCTAGATAAAAATGAAATATCTAGTGATAATATTAAAATAAATCAATAGCTTAGGCTTTGGTGATAGATGAAAAGTTGATTAATAAGTATGATAGGAATTTTGGACATGTAGAAAATTATTATGTGAGAAATAATATTTTTGGAATAATAAGTTGATTTAATAATAAAAACGATAAGTGAAATTCTTGATGAACTATGGTTGATGTTTTGATACAAATTATGAGGAGATGAAATTTAGTGGATCTTGACAAGCTATGATGAACAATTTGATGTGGTTTATAAGGAGAGGAATTTAGTGGAACTTCTTTCAATAATAATTTGAGAATAATGAGGATAGCCAATTTAAATATTTGAATTCATGTTTGTTTTTATGTTATTGTTCATATGCATATGTATTAAATAAAAGAACTGGGAAGGGGCCAGTCTAATTAAAAACTACTGGTATATGCTGGAAATAAAGGAAAACCGTGAAAGCCAATATATGCTGGAAATAAAGGAAAACTGTGACAGCCGGTATATGTTGGAAATAAAAGAACCGAGAGGGGGCCGATTTAATATAAAAACATGTCGACATGTGGGAAGACGTTCCTTAATAATAATTCATGCATTGCATCTGTTTTAAATATTGATTTCATTACTAAAATGCTGAAGTGTTGTTTGTTATTGTAATTTTATTTATAGATGAATGAGTCTCACAGAGAGACAGTTATAGTGAGAAAGAAATATAGAAGTATGATATGATAAGAACCATCTAAATGATAGAATTTATGCTGTGAACCTCATTACGAGGTAATTATGAGATAATTGATGGTCTTAAGGTGAACCAATAAATAAGAAGAAGAGATTGATAGAGAATGTGACTTATTATATCTGTAGTGATAGTAGAATGCTATTATCAAGTTGTATGAGATATTTATGATTAAATAGTGAAAGATCGTTTATACAAATTGAATACTTCTAGTAAATTTAATTAACTAAGCTTGTGATGTTCACAGGTTTAGCCTCTTTATTTCTTTCTTTGATTTTCTGTTCCTGTTTTCGATTCCAAATCTTTACAAGTCATTCTAGACTTGAGTGTTTGGAAGATCACCACCTGGGCATCTTGTCAAGGTGATTTCCAACAGTGGTATTAGAGCTTGCACAGCTGGGTATCGGTGCAAGAACAAGAAGGTGACAGAGCCAAGACTCCAAGAATCAAAGATCAACTTCTTGGGTGATTCAAGAACGGTGTAAAGATCAAGATCTGATTGTGTTCTTGAAGGTGATTCAAGAACGGTGTTAAGATCCATCTTCGATCTGTGTTCTTGAGGTTTAGAAGAAAGTATTTGTGGGTAGTGCATAAATCAGGGATCTTGTCCGCAAAGATGGCTTCAAATTTCTGTGTTGAGAAGTTTGATGGAAAGGGAGACTTTCCCATTTGGAAGTGGAAGATCAAGGCTGTTCTAATGCAATAGAAAGTGGACTTGGCTATTGGAGAAGATGATGCTTTTTCAGTAAGTGTCACGGAGGACCAGCGGACCGAGATGAAGAAGATGGTTTACAGCACCATTTTCTTGCACATGTCAGATAGTGTCACAAAGGAGTGTGGAGACTGGGAAGATCCGACTGTCATATGGAAGAAACTAGATGAGTAGTTTCTTACCAAAACTCTCCCTAACAAAATTTATCTTCTTAAAAGAATCTGTACTTTTAAAATGGATCCTAGTAAAGAGTTGCAAGATAATCTTGATGTCTTTAACAAGCTAGTTTAAGATTTGAATAGCTGTAGCATTACTTTTCCGGATGAACAATTGGCTGTTATTTTGTTAAATTCTCTTTCTGATTGCTTTGATAACTTGATTAATTCTATTAAGTATGGAAAGGATACTTTAACAAAGGAGATTGTGATCAATGCCATAAGGGCACATGATTTCAAAGCCAAGATAAAGGAGACATCAAGTGGAGATGAGCTGTTCGTAAGAGGGAGGCCAGCAACTCGGAATGGCAGTAGCACTTATAGCAACTACCAGGAGAAATCAAGAGGTAGAGGGCAGAACCATGGGAGATCTCATTCCAAGATAAGACTTGGAGGAGGAAGGAGATGCTTCTACTATAACAAGGAGGGCTATTTCAAGAAAGATTGCAAAAAGAGGATATCGGATGAGAGGAGAAGCCATACCAACAATGGAGAGGCTTCAGTTGCCAAGGGAGAACAACAAGATGATGTTCTTATTGTGTGCTCAAATGTGAGTTGGAGGCAAGGCAATGGAAAGTGGATTTTGGATTTCGGATGCACTTATCACATGTGCCCTCACAAGGAATGGTTCAAGAATTTTAAGGAGATTAATGATGGAAGGGTCTTCTTGAGGAATGACAATTCTTGCCAAGTGAGGGGGATTTGAGACATCCAATTGAGAACGTTTGATGGAGTCACAAGGCTACTGCGAAATGTGAGGTATCTTCCAGATTTGAAGAGAAATTTGATCTCATTGGGGTAGCTGGATTCTATGGGGTATACATGCAAAGTAGAGGGAGGAAATATCAAGCTGGCCAAGGGATCTTTGGTAGTGATCAAGGCAGCAAGAAATGATGGACTCTATAAGATGATCGGAGAGACAGAAATCAACGATCAAGTAGCAAGCTTGATGGCTGAGATGGACAAGGCAGCCCTTTGGCACACTCGCTTGGGACACATGAGCGAAAAGGGCCTGTAAGTTCTTAGCAAGGATGGTCTACTTGGAGGAGACAAAGTAGAGAAACTGGATTTCTGTGAGAGTTGCATTCTTGGGAAAGAACACCGGGTCAGCTTCAACATCAGAGTGCACAAGTCTAAGGGGATTCTTGACTATATTCATTCAGACCTTTGGGGACCAGCAAGAACACCAACACAGAGAGGTAACTTTTACTTTCAGTATTTACTTGATGATTATTCAAGAAGAGTGTGAGTTTATTTACTTAGAAATAAATCGGATGCCTTGAATAAATTTGTTGTGTGGAAGAAGTTGCTGAAAACTCAAATGGGTAGGGTAGTTAAGGCTTTACGAACGGATAATGGCTTAGAATTTTGCAATAATGATTTTGATAAATTTTGTGAATTAAATGGCATTCTAAGGCATAGAACAGTTGTAAAAACACCTCAAAAAAATGGAGTTGCTGAAAGAATGAATAGAACCCTTATAGAAAAGGTTAGGTGCATGCTAATAGGATCTGGTTTACCAAAATATTTTTGGGAAGAAGCTGTGGCTACAACTGTATACTTGGTAAATAGATCACCCTCTAGAGCTTTAGAGCTCAAGACTCCCATGGAGATATGGAGTGAGAAACCCCTTGAATTAAGCAACTTTAAGACTTTTGGGTGTCCTGCATATGCACATCAAAAGGAGGATAAACTTAGCCCAAGATCTAGAAAATGTGTATTTCTAGGATATGGTGATGGGGTTAAGGGATATAGGTTATGGTCCTTAGAAAAGAAAGGCATGAAACTCATTATAAGTAGGGATGTTATTTTTAATGAATTGTTATTTCCCTACTTGGAGAAAGCTAACCCTGTAGGGGCTAGTGAGCAAACCAGTTCGGAAGTTGTGGAGCATCGCATCAAAGAGAGTTCGGTTTTGGTAGAGCAAGGAAGGTAGGAGGGTTCGGACCAGGTAGAGCCCTTGAATAAAGGCCATGCTCAAGAAACTCAAGAAGAGGCTGAATAAGAAGAGGTTGATGCAACAAGTCATAATGACTACCAGCTCACAAGAGACTGGAGAAGGAGGGTGGTTAGACCACCTTTGAGATATGGGTTTGTGGATGCTAATGTAGCTGCTCCTTGGAGAGAATGAGAGGTTGAACCAAAAACTTACACGGATGCTATGGAGGAAGAAATGGATTCTTTGATGAAGAATAACTCTTGGGAGTTGGTGCCCAAACCTGAAAAACAGAGAGTTGTGGATTGTAGATGGCTCTACAAGATTGAAAAAGGGAATACTCCAGGGGATGAAGTCCGATATAAAGCTAGGCTGGTGGCGAAGGGGTTCACATAAAAAGAAGGCATAGATTTCACCGAAATCTTCTCACTGGTTGTGAAGTACAAGACGATACGGATAGTGTTAGCATTGGTGGTCCAATTTGATATGGAAGTCGAGCAAATGGATGTGAAGACAACATTCTTACATGGAGAGCTCGATGAGACCATTTTCATGAGGCAACCCGAAGGTTATAAGGGAGGAAGGTAGGGATAGTTGGTGTGCAAATTGAAGAAATCTCTCTATGGCCTGAAGTAATCACCTCGACAATGGAATGAGAGGTTTGATTCCTTTATAATCAGCTTGGGTATCATGAGGAGCTACTATGATTCGTGCTTGTACTATAAGGGGCAGAAGGTTGAGGAAGTGGTGATCATCCTCATCTATGTTGATGACATGTTGCTGGTTGAGAGAAGCATAGAGAGGATAAAGAAATTGAAGGCTCAACTGAGTGAGGAGTTTGAGATGAAGGATCTTGGCCATGAACAAAAGATCCTTGGGACGTGTATCATCCGGGAAAGGGAGAGAAACAGATTGAAGATCTCTGAAACTTCCTACATAGAGAAGATAATATCTAAATTCTCTATGGAAGATAACAAACTAGTGAAGGTTCCCTTGCTAGTCATTTCAAGTTCTCCAACGATCAAAGTTCGAGATCGAAAGTGGAGAAGAAGGAAATGGAAAAAGTCCCCTACTCTAGTGCGGTGGTTCTGTTATGTTCACCATGGTTAGCACTAGACCTGATATTGTTCATGCAATAAGTGTTCTCAGCAGGTTTATGAGTAATCCTGGAAAGGAGCATTGGCTTGGGATGAAGTGGTTGCTAAGGTACTTGAAAGGAAGCCTAGAAGTAAGGCTGGTTTATGAGAAGAGGGGTAAGACCATCTACCTTAAGGGTTTTACGGATTCGGACTATAAAACAGACCGCGATAAAAGGAGATCGATTACCTCTTACTTCTTCAACTTAATTGGATGTTGTGTAAGTTGGAAGGCTCAGTTGCAGCTGGTGGTAGCACTCTCAACAACCGAGGCTGAGTACATAGCGGCTACGGAGGCCATTAAGGAAGCTATGTGGTGCAAAGGGTTGCTGGAAGAGTTGAAGGTACTAGAGGAGCAGGTTGTGGTGTTTTCGGATAGTCAACTTGCATTGCACTTGTGTAAGAATCTGGTGTTCCATGAGAGGACAAAGCACATGGATGTGCAATGTCATTTCATTCAAGAAAATGTTACGAATGGATGCATCCATGTGGACAAGGTAGCCACGGAAGAAAATCCTATGGATTTGGGTACTAAATTTCTACCTCTAAGTAAGTTCAATCATTTCCTTGGACTACTTAGGATTGGAGTTGGTTAATTGATGACTCAAGATGAGTTTGGATCCCGAAGCTCTCTGCACAATGGTTTGGGTTTAAACACTTAGACAAAGGTAAAGATTGTTGGTATTTGTCTAGGGTTTAAACATGTCTAAACATGGTTCAAAGATGGTGAAAGTCTAAACCAAGGTTGGAAGATTAAAATACAGCAAGTTAAAGGACTGTGCATAAGTGTGTGCATCACTTTGGAGCATGGTAAGGGTAGGCACACTAGTGTGTGCGCTTCAGCACACAATCTGGAAAAGGTGTGCCCAAAAGGCAGCATTAGTGTGTGCCACACCCCTCCTTCACCAGTGCCACACCACCCAACAAGAGAGGTGCTAGAAGAAGGCCAGCCCCGCACTGCTCCTCCACCAGCGCTGCGTCTCCCAGAAAGTGTGCAAAAGGATTCTGCCCAGCACCGCACCGCCCCCTGTTCAATGCCTAGGCGCTAGGCAAACTGAAGCACACTTGGGAAGCTTGCTTGAACTCCAATTAGGTGCGTTAATGCCAGGTTAAAATGCACAGTACCACTTAGAATTGATGGAGGGCTATGGTTAAGTGGTCATCAAGATCTAAGGGTGAGGATTGACTCTCAAGAATGGACAAGAAGTTGGTGCACTATATAAAGGGTCACCTAGCTTCATTCTCATCATGAATTACATTGTGACATTGTTTGAGATCAATTGTAAAGAGTGACATACAAGAGAGAATTGTGTGAGAGTGCAAAGACACAAACACAAGAGGGACTCATTGTAGTGAGGCTGGTTGTAAAGAGAGAAGAGTCTAGATTAGATAGAGAGCATTGTTAGTTCTTATCTTCTTCCTTTCTTCTCTTTTTGGTTTCTTCAAGAACTTGAGGTTTCTTGGAGAAGGTTGCTATAATTGTAAAGAACCATTGATTTAGTGGAGAGAGTTCGGAGGAACTCACGGGGACGTAGGCACATTGCCGAACCTTGATAACAAATTGCTTGTCTTCTTTCTTTCTTGATTTTCTGTTCCTGTTTTCGATTCGAAATCTTTACAAGTCATTCTAGACTTGGGAGTTTAGAAGATCACCACCTGGGCATCTTGTCAAAGTGATTTCCAACAGATTACGTGAATGCGTGAGACAATTATGAAGAAATATTATTCACAATTGTTTCTTGAATTAGGTAAGGAAATTTCGAGAATGAAATTTTTATAAGGTGGGTAGATTTGTAATTTCCGTATTCGTAAAGTAAGGGTACAGAAATAATTTAATAAATATGACATGGAATTAAAATAAAATATATGTGAAATGTTTATTATTATTTGAATAAAAAAATTCTTAAAAAAAAGATGCATGGGGACGTAGTTACAAAGGAAATGGAAAAAAAATGGATGCATACAGTTTGAAAAGAAAAAAAAAAAAAAAACAAAACGTGGCAGCAGGAAATGTGGCAGCAAGTGTTGCCACTTGCTGCCAAATTAAGAGAGAGGTGTGCATGCTTTACACATAGCCTTTGCGTGGCAGTTTGACAGTTGGGGGAGGGAGGTAGGGCCACTGCGTTTTTATTTTTTTATATAAATAGTTTAGTTTTTCTTTTATTTATTTCTTACCAAATCTTGTTTGGTTTCTTCCTTTTACAATTCAAAGTACACATTTTCTCTAAGCACTTGGGGACCGCAAGAAAGGAGGAAATAGCAAAATTTAGAAGGGGTTTATGGGAGAATTTTATAGAGAAGCACAGGAAGCGCTAAGAAAAATAGAAGGTAATAATGTGAAGTTTATTTTTGAAATTTAGCATACATGAAATTTCCCTGAATTAAAAGTGAGAATTTTCAAAGGGTGTAAATTAGGAAGAATTGAAGAATAAATTATAAATTTGATATAAATATTATGTCAGGTGTTGACGATTAGCAACTGGGGGAAATTACTGAGAGAAATGGGAAAGACAAGGAGGTGATCCACGGGTTGCTCTAAGTGCTACGTGATGAGTTAGATTTACTTTAAGTAATCTAGATAAAAATGAAATATCTAGTGATAATATTAAAATAAATTATTAGCTTAGGCTTTGATGGTAGATGAAAAATTGATTGATAGGTATGATAGGAATTTTGGGCATGTAGAAAATTATTATATAAGAAATAATATTTTTGGAATAATAAGTTGATTTAATAATAAAAACGATAAGTGAAATTCTTGATGAGCTATAGTTGATGTTTTGATACGAATTATGAGGAGATGAAATTTAGTGGATCTTGACAAGCTATGATGGATGATTTGATGTGATTTATAAGGAGAGGAATTTAGTGAAACTTCTTTCAATAATAATTTGAGAATAATCAGAATAGCCAATTTAAATATTTGAATTCATGTTTGTTTTTTTTGTTATTGTTCATATGCATATTTCATATCATTGTTCATATGCATATGCATTAAATAAAAGAACCCAGAGGGGGTCGGTCTAATTGAAAAACCGTGACAGCTGGTATATGCTGGAAATAATACCGTGATAACTGGTATATGCTGGAAATAAAAGAACTGGAAGGGGGCCGGTCTATGATAAAATCATGTCGACATGTGAGAAGACGTTCTCTAATAATAATTCATGCATTGCATCTGTTTTAAATATTGATTTTATTACTAAAATGTTGAAGTGTTGTTTGTTATTGTAATTTTATTTATAGATGAAGGAGTCTCACAGAGAGGTAGTTATGGTGAGAAAGAAACATAGAAGTATGATATGATAAGAACCATCTAAATGGTGGACTTTATGTTGTGAACCTCATTACGAGGTAATTATGAAATAATTGATGGTCTTAAAGTGAACCAATAAATAAGAAGAAGAGATTGATAGAGAATGAGACTTATTATATGTGTAGTGATAGTAGAATGCTATTATCAAGTTGTATGAGATATAAATGATTAAATATTGAAAGACCATTTATACAAATTGAATACATCTAGTAAATTTAATTCATTGAGCTTGTGAAGCTCACCCCTCTTTTTAATGCTAAACGCTTAAAATCATTCGAATACATTAGAAAAGAGGAATCAAATTTGTTCTTCAAAGGGTTGATTACTTCATTGGGCACTCCTATTAAGTTGAAATACCATCTCTTAGATGTTAGTCTCAATGCGATTAGTCGGTTGGTTTTAGGGAAGAAATACACCGGTGATTCTAATGAAAACAACAGTGAGATGGTTTCTGCAAAGGAGTTTATCTACACTTGGTGTAAAACACAATTTTTTGAACTAGTGAAAACTTTATTGATAATTATTATATAATTTCACTGGTAACTTGAATACTAGTTGTACGAGAATTACCAATGGAGTTACTTATCAATTACCAAGGAAGTTTTTATCTGGTGTAAAAATGGTGTTTTGCACTTGATTCAAGTAAGAATTTCTACGTCTTCTTATCATATTCTGTGGTTTTGAGAATGACTTTCCAACATTAATATTGAAGTTTTTAGAAAAATAATTAAGATTTTTATATTCAATTGAGAAGAGTATCATCCAATGAAGTTACTTAACAATTTATTTTTATTGTTTTTAAAAATTTTCAGGATTTAATAGCTGGTGGAATTGAAAGCCCAATAGTAACCTTAGAATGGGCAATTACCAAGCTTTTAAAAAACCCAAATATTTAAAAAAAAAATGATCGAAGAGCTTGATAGAGTAATTTGAATAGATAGATGGGTGGATGAGAAGGACATTTTAATCTATTGTTTATTGATGCTATTGTTAAAGAGACAATGTGTTTGCACACTGTGGTTCCAAAGTTAGTTCCTAGACTTTCTCGTGAGGATTGTCAAATTGCTGGTTATAACATTCCTAAGGGAACTTGTATCCTCGTCAATGTATGGACTATAGGGAGAGATCCTACCATATGGAAAAGTTCTCTTGAATTTTCTCCGAAAAGGTTTATCGGTAATGCTATTGATGTTAAGGGTCATGATTTTGAGCTATTGCCATTTGGTGCTGGCAGAAGGATATGCCTTGGGTACAACTTAGGGCTTAAGGTGATTCAATCAAGTTTGGCTAATCTCTTGAACAAATTTAAATGCTAATTGCCAGATGGTATGTGAAGACTTGAATATGGAAGAAGTTTTTGGACTTTCAACTCCTAAGAAAATCCCACTTGAAGTTGTGCTAGAGCCTCGGCTTCAGATAATCTATATAATATGTGATTATGAGTTGCTTTTGGATTTCTTCTTGTTAGAGTAAAATAATTAATAAAACATTTGTTGATGATATTACCTCAAAATTATAACATTAAACCTTAGGCAGAGAAAGAAGAACAAACATGAGAAGACAGGTTTTGTTAAGTAAAAATCTGACAGTTGTAATTTCTTTTATCTTAGATTTCATTAAAATTTTATTAAGAGAAAATTGCATTTACCTACTATAGTATGGCATAACCTAAAAATAAGGACCGTAGTATCAAAATCTACATATGCCCCATGGATTATTCATAGTTTGATTTAAGATGACAGAGAACTTCCTACCGTGAAGCCCATGTTAGTCAAATTTATTAACTTTGGTCAATAAACACTCTGCATAATTATTTATTTGGTAATAAGTCGAGAATACCCTTTAACGTTTTTTCTTCTCTGTCTCTCTCTCTAGGAGAAATTAGGAGACAATGGTACAATCAATAACAAAGCAAGAAAAAATGATAAAATTCACAACCTCACTTTTTTTTAAAAAAATTTTATTTCTCTTTCCCAAAATTTTTGAAAAAGAAAAAAAATTTGAGCTAGAAAACATACTTGGGTTCTAACTTTCAGTACAAAAAGTCTCAAATTCATATTAAAAAACTTAATCCTTAATTTTGAAGAAATTAAGCCCATATCTTGGAATCATAAGGCAACAACCAGAGAAGCACAAACCACCACCGCGATGTCCATTGAGTCTCTCTTGATCAAACCTATCTCCTATGCATGGATGCTTCACTAATTAAACTATCAAAGCCAGTACAGGAGACCCTCTAAGGACTGCCACACCAAAGTTGACAGTCTTGGTCACCACATCCATATGTCGGTGATCTATGTCGCAAGAGTAAGTCTAAGATCATCATCTTTGTCATCGATCCAACCGCTAAATAGATGCATTTCGGTTGGACTTTTGTTGCTGGAGATGACATGAAGTGTTGAAATTACTTAAATGCCATGCTTGTTGGTGGTGATTGTGCTACTGCTTCTTCTTCACCTCCTTCTTTAGTACGCAAAGTTAAAATTTTACCAACCAACTAATGAAACCCAACTATTTTGCTCTGCTTTACTTTTGGTTTCTTTTATTTTTACTTTTTCTTTCTCTATCTTGGTGTCTTTATATCTAAGAGAAAGTGTAGGTGAATGAAGAAGAAGAACCTGTGATGAATTAAAGTGGAGAAACTTTATTTTTTTCCATGATATTATATATGTGGTAATTATAATTTTTTTTCTGTTAAAATTTAATGGAGGTCTAACAGTTAAACTTAGTCTAGAGATTATTTGTATATTTTGAAACTACAAGTCCTTATCTATAAGTAACTAAATGTAATTTTGCCTTTTATTAATAATGCAAATAATAATATATCATAAGTCCAACAGAAGATATAAGAGTAACAAAACAGGACATGATAAATTCTAAATGAAATCTAGCATGCGATGAGACCTCATCCAAAACGCCTCGTGTGCAATCAAATCTGAATCTTCTGTAGTTGGTGTTGTTCATGTCGAATGTTGGTATTTGTCTAAGGTTTAAACGTGTCTAAACATGGTTCAAAGATGGTTAAAGTCTAAACCAAGGTTGGAATATTAAAATACAACATGTTAAAGGAGTGCACACTTCTGTGTGCATCCATTTGGGTGTGTGTGCACACCCCTAATCAACAAAGCAAAGTAGTGCGCACTGCTGTGTGAAGGGCAACATCAGTGTGTGCCTCACCGACCCTTCACCAGCGCCTCACCACCCAGCAAGGATGCAATTTGAAGAAGGGCAGCGCTGCACTACCCCTCCACCAGCACCGCACCATCCAGAATGTGGTGCAAATGAGCTTTGCCTAGCGCCTCACCGCCCCCTGTTCAGCACTTAGGCGCTAGGCACACTGAAGCCCACATGGACAGCTTGTTTAAACCTCCTCTTAGGTGCGTGGATGCAAGGTTAAAATGTATAGCACCAATCAAGATTGATGGAGGGCCATGTTTAAGTGGTCATCAAGATCTAAGGGTGAAGATTGACTCTCAAGATTGGACAAGAAGTTGGTGCACTATATAAAGGGTCACCTAGCTTCATTCTAGACACATTGTTGTGACATACTTTGAGATCAATTAAAAAGAGTGACAAGACACAATACAAGAGAGAATTATGTAAGAGTGCCAAGACACAAAACACAAGAGGGACTTATTATAGATAGGCTGGTTGTAAAGAAGAGAGAGTACTATAGATAGAGAGCATTGTAATAGTTCTTATTATCTTCTTTCTTCTCTTCTTGGTTTCTTCAAGAACTTGAGCTTCTTGAAGAGGGTTGCTGTAATTCTAAAGAACCATTGATTTAGTGCAGAGAGTTCAAAGGAACTCACAGGGACGTAGGCTATTGCTGAACCTCGATAACAAATCGCTTGTCTTCTTTTCTTTCTTGCTTTCGATTGCTGTATTTCTTTCTACAAGTCATTCTAGACTTGAGTGTTTGGAAGATCACCACTTGGGAATCTTGTTAAGGTGATTTTCAACAGTGGTATCAGAGCTAGCACAGTCGGGTATCAGAGCAAGGACAAGAAGATGACGGAGCCAAGGCTCCAAGAATCAAAGATCAACTTCTTGGGTGATTCAAGAACGGAGTAAAGATCAAGATCAGATCGTGTTCTTGAGGGTGATTCAAGAACGGTGTTAAGATCCATTTCGATCGTGTTCTTGAGGTTGAAGAAAGCATTTGTGGGTATTGCATAAATCTGGGATCTTGTCCGCAAAGATGGCTTCAAATTTCATGGTTGAGAAGTTTGATAGAAAGGAAGATTTTTCCCTATGGAAGCGGAAGATCAAGGCGGTTCTAATGCAACAGAAAGTGGACTTTGCTATTGGAGAAGATGATGCTTTTCTTGCAAATGTCATGGAGGACCAGCTGGTTGAGATGAAGAGGATGGCTTACAGCACCATTTTGTTGCACATTTCGGATAGTGTCACAAGGGAGTGCGGAGACTCGGAAGATCTGACTGTCATATGGAAGAAACTAGATGAGTTGTTTCTTACCAAAACTCTCCCTAACAAAATTTATCTTCTTAAAAGAATCTTTGCTTTTAAAATGGATCCTAGTAAAGAGTTGCAAGATAATCTTGATGTCTTTAATAAACTAGTTCAAGATTTAACTAGTTGTAGTATTACATTTCGGGATGAACAATTGGCTGTTATCTTGTTAAATTCTCTTCTTGATTGCTTTGATAATTTGATTAATGCTATTAAGTATGGTAGGGATACTTTAACAAAGGAGATTGTGATCAATGCCATAAGGGCACATGACTTCAAAGCAAAGATGAAGGAGACATCAAGTGGCGATGGGCTGTTCGTAAGAAGAAAGCCAGCAACTTAGAATGGCAGTAGCAACCATGGCAACTACCGGGAGAAATTAAGAGGTATAGGGCAAAGCCATGGGAGAGCACATTCCAAATCAAGATTTGGAAAGAGGTGCTTCTACTACATGTTGAGCGATTATATACCTAAATAAATAAGTAAATAATCACACTTGTTTTACTTGCAAGTGCACAAGGTCAACAGTGTAGTATAGTGTGCGAAAGCAAGGTCATCTCCACAAGGATTGGTAAAGTTGCTTTTAGAGTCAGTTTCTAAAGTAAAAAGAGATAAATAACTGTTGAAAGGTGATTTGATAACAATAAAGACATAGGGCTTTGATATCCACCACTAGTCATACTTTCTTAATTGTAATAGGTCAATGCACTAGCCTTATCATGTCTACCTACTGGTTGCCAACCTAAGGGCATGGTATCTACTCCTTAAGCTATTGATCTCCCTAAGCAACGAGTTAGGTATGGTATCTACTCTAACTCTTTTTTTCCTTAAGGGATTCAGCATTGTATTTGCTTGAGTTGTTCCTTAAGAAAGCATAAGTACTATGGAAATCGACAACCACATGAGACCTAGGGCATGGTATCTACTCCCGGTTTCCTATATTGATTAACTCGGGTATCCGGATAAGATATCCCTCGTTACTAATGTTAGACCCAGGACTCGGTCATCCAAATTGATCTAACTAACAGGTCCATACCACATGCATACGTTGGCCATACACATACATATGAGGAATTTAAATAAGCACAGGCATTAATCAAGTTAAGCAACATAATAAAGGCTATTGGCAAAGATTTATCAATGAATAAATATATGAGGAAGCATAACTAGGGCTTCAATCGAACCCTATAAGAAATTTAGTTACACATGCTATCTAAAAACATCATATATAAACTAAACATAAAGAGAAGAATAAACCCAAGAGAAGAGACATCAATTCTCTCCCAAAGCTTATAACTCCAAGTAAGAGCTAAGAGAAGTGTTCTCTAAGTTGTCGTGAATTGTGTGTGCTTTACAGGTGCATTTACAGGTCTTTGAGAAGTCCTAAGAGGCCCATAAGTTCCTAAAATTTTCCTAAAAACAAAACTCTTTTATTTTCAAAATAGGGTTCTGCAGTTTACTGTTCACACCCATATATGTGCGCTCGATCGCAGTGCTGAGCTTGATCCCTCTTGTGCGCGCACGATCACAATGTGCGCTCTAGAGACTGCTCTAGGGATTCTAGACTTCTTTCTTTAAGTGCCAAAACTGCTTCTTTTTCTCCAAAACCCTATAAAAACATGTAAAACACACAAATGGAGTAAAAGAGATAAAATTGATGTAATTAAGGACTTAACAAATGTAAATAAGGGGGCTTAAATATGAATATTTAAGCACCTATCACACCCCCAAATGTCTTTGACTGTGATTCCATTCAAGTCCTTGATGAATCTTCTATAGAAACCAGCATGTCCAAGGAAACTTCTAATGTCTTTGACTGTGAGAGGGGGAGCTAACTTTGAAATAATATCTATTGTAGCTTTGTCGACCTAAATACCTCTGTTTGAGATGGAATGACCCAACACAATACCTTGTTGAACCATGAAGTGGCATTTCTCCCAATTTAGCACTAAATTACTCTCTTCACATCTCTTTAGGACATTTTCCAAATGATTTAGGCACTCATTGAAATTAGATCCAAAGACACTAAAATCGTCTATGAACACCTCAATATATTTCTCTACCATATCGAAAAAAATGCTCATCATACATCTTTGAAAATTGGCTGGTGCGTTGCATAAACCGAATGGCATTCTTCTATAAGCAAATGTACCGAAAGGACATGTGAAGGTAGTCTTTTCTTGATCCTCATATGCTATAGAAATTTGATTGTATCCACTATACCCATCCAAGAAACAATAGTAACTGTGACCGGCTAGTCTCTTCAACGTTTGATCGGCGAATGGTAAGGGGAAATGATCTTTTCTGGTTTCCTTGTTTAGTTTCAGGTAATTGATACATACTCTCCAAACCGTTGTTTTTCTTGTAGGTATGAGCTCCCCATTTTCATTTTTCATTACTGTGATCCCACTCTTTTTAGGAACAACTTGGACTGGGCTCACCCATTTGCTATCTGATATAGGGTAGATGATGCCGACATCTAGTAGCTTCAATACCTCGACCTTTACTACCTCCTTCATGTGTGGGTTAAGTCGTCTTTGAGCATCTCGAGTGGGCCTTGCTTCTTCTTCAAGGTAGATACTATGCATGTATTTTGCTGGACTTATCCCTTTGATGTCAGCAATGGTCCACCCAATGGCAGATTTATGTTCCTTAAGAACTCTTAACAACTTCTCTTCTTCTCCACTACTCAAGTTAGCAGCTACAATCACAGGTAAAGTCTTCTTTTCTCCCAAATAGGCATATATCAAATATTCGGGTAGCTACTTTAGTTCCAATGTTGGTGCCTGGACAATGGATGGAATAAGAGTAGTATTAGTGGGTATGAGAGATTCAAATGGAGGAGGATATTTACTGGAATATTTTGGAGAAGTCTCAAGGAAGTGCGTAGCTATGATGATGTCATCAGTAATATCTTCATAGTCTTGATCCATATCCACCTCTGTGAAGCTGTGGGTGAGAGTGGTCTCCAATGGATCAATGTTTTGGACCTGAAAAGCTTGTTCAACAAAGTTTTGTATCATACATACATTAAAGCATTCCAAGTCATCTTGAGGAAGTTTCATTGCATCAAATATTTTAAACTCTATTTTCTCACCATTGATTTTCATACTCACTATACCCTTTTTCACACAAATCTTAGTGTCAGCAGTTCTCATGAAGGGTCTCCCTAATATGATGGGTAAGGGCATTGGCATAGGGCACTCTTCCATGTCTAATACGATGAAATCATCAGGTAGGATGAACTCTCCAACTTTTACTAGGACATCCTCGAGAATACCCCTAGGTCTTTTAATACTCATATCTGCCAATTATAAGGTAATAGATGTTGGTTGTAACTTCCCCAAACCTAGGGTCTCGAATACCGTGTAAGGTAGTAAGTTTACCCCCGCTCCTAAGTCTAGTAATGCTTTGTCAAATAGCTGATCACCTATTCTACATGGAATAGTAAAACTACCCAGATCTTTCAGTTTGGGTGGGAGTTTTCTTAGTAGTACAACACTTACTTCTTTAGTTAATGCTACAGTTTCATGTTCTTAAAACTTCCTTTTATGAGTGCAAAAATATTTTAGGAACTTAGTATAGGCGGGTATTTGATGAATTGCATCTAGTAATGGAATATTAATTTTAACTTTCCGCAAGGTTTCAAAAATATCAAGCAGTTTATTGTCTTTTTTTTGTTTTACTAACCTTTACAGGAAGGGTGGTGCATTCACCTTCTCCGTCTCACTTACCCTTGATGCTGATGGTGCCTCTTTGGATGCTGCTGGAGGCTCATCGGATCCTATTACCTTGCCATTTCTCAAGGTTGTGACAGTCTTTAGTTGTTGATGCCCACTAGGGTTGGGTAGTGTTTGAGCTGGGAGCTCCCCTTGCTTCCTACCACTTAGCTCTTTAGACAGTTGTCCCATTTGTACCTCCAGTCTTTGAATAGCTTGCTCATGGGCTGCAGTGGTATGTTTTTGCTGAGTCATGAACTGTTCTTGTGACGTCATAAATTGTTACTGCTGAGTAGCCATTTGTCTCACTAGACTTTCGAGGTCGTTCTTCTTTGGTTTGGGAGTAGCATGAGCAGGAGACTGGGGGTTTCGTTGCTGTCCTTGATTGTTTTGGTTGTTGCTCCATGAGAAATTTGGGTGATTCCGCCATCCAGGGTTGTATGTGTTTGCATACGGGTTATTCTTCGGTGGATAATTATTAGGTCCCACATAATTTGCTTGTTCTGTATCTGCAAGTGAATACAAAGGACAAGTATCAGTGTTATGATCATATTGGGAACATATTGCACATACCTGGAGTGGGGTAGATGGTAGGCTGGATGAGACATTTTGAGCAGCCATGGCTTTTACCAATAAGTCTAGTTTTCTCTCTATTGCTGCCATTTGAGAGGAAAATCCTCCATTCAGATTTACCTCATAGACACCTTTACCTTTGGTTACATGTCTACCTTGAGAGGAGAATTGCTGGGTGTGCTTGCTGAGGGTTTTGAAGAGCTCCGTTGCTTCTTCACTGCTTTTCTCATCAGGACTCCTCCATAACCTGAATCAACAATACATTTGTTAGTATCATTTAAACCTTCATAGAATGCTTGTACCAGTTCATCTTGAGGCAGGTTCTGGTGTGGGCATTTCAGTAGCAGCTCGTTAAAGTGTCCCCATGCTTCGAAGAAGAGGTCCCCATCCTTTTGTTGGAAGGACTGGATCTCCTTCCTCATTTGCTTTGTCTTTTGGGCTGGAAAGAACTTCTTCAGGAACTTGCTTGCCAACTCCTCCCAAGTGTGGATGGAAACTACAGGCAAAGAATTATACCAAAGTTTAGCATTATCTTTCAAGGAAAAAAGGAACAGAATCAACCTTATTCCTTCTTGGTCTAGTCCTTGTATGTGCTGGAATTTGCAAAGATCGAAAAATTCTCAGAGGTGCAAGTGTGGATCTTCGTTAGGAGTGCCTCTAAAATGAGTCAAAGCATTCAAGATTTGCGGAGATATGTAATAATTTCCCACCGCCTTAGGTTGATGCAATGCATGATGGTTGATCAATGTTCCGAGGGATGAAGGAGTGCTTCATCGGTAATCGTGCAGGTGGTTGCTGGTTCTCGAGCTGTTCCGCCATTTGTGTTTCGTTCTCGACTTCTTCTTTGTTCTCCTCGAAGTTGTTCCTTAGTTTTTATCGGATAGTCCGCTCAAGCTCAGGATCAATGGGAAAGAATGTTGGATGTCAGGATCGTAGTTCGTGCATAAATCAGGAAAACCGGCTTCAATGCTGCAGTGCAACTCTGCTGCTCGGGTAACTCTCTGCCCTAAATGCGCTCGATCGCACAGGAGGTTGTGATCGATCGCAAGTACCACAGAAAGTGTGATTTAGGTTTTTACGTGCCTGAAACATAAAATGAATTGATTAGGTTTTGATAAAACAAAGATGGTAAAAATAAAGTAAAGTAATAATAATGATTAAACGAAAGTAATCCTAAAAGGAACTTTTAGCGCAATCCCCGGCAACGGTGCCAAAAACTTGTTGAGTGATTATATACCTAAATAAATAAGTAAATAATCGCACTCGTTTACTTGCAAGTGCACAAGGTCAACAGTGTAGTATAGTCTGCGAAAGCAAGGTCATCTCCACAGGGATTGGTAAAGTTGCTTTTAGAGTCAGTTTCTCTAAAGTAAAAAGAGATAAATAACTGTTGAAAGGTGATTTGATAACAATAAAGACATAGGGCTTTGATATCCACCACTAGTCATACTTTTTCAATTGTAATAGGTCAATGCACTAGCCTTATCATGTATACCTACTGGTTGCCAATCTAAGGGCATGGTATCTACTCCTTAAGCTATTGATCTCCCTAAGCAATGAGTTAGGCATGGTATCTACTCTAACTCTTTTCTTCCTTAAGGGATTCAGCATGGTATCTGCTTGAGTTGTTCCTTAAGAAAGCATAAGTACTATGGAAATCGACAACCACATGAGACCTAGGGCATGGTATCTACTCCTGGTTTTCCATGTTAATTAACCCAGGTATCTGGATAAGATATCCCTCGTTACTAATGTTAGACCCAGGACTCGGTCATCCAAATTGATTTAACTAACAGGTCCATACCGCATGCATACGCTGGCCATACACATACATATGAGGAATTTAAATAAGCACAGGAATTAATCAAGTTAAGCAACATAATAAAGGCTATTGGCAAAGATTTATCAATGAATAAATATATGAGGAAGCATAACTAGGGCTTTAATCGAGCCCTATAAGAAAGTTAGTTACACATGCTGTCTAAAAACATCATATATAAACTAAACATAAAGAGAAGAATAAACTCGAGAGAAGAGGCGTCAATTCTCTCCCAAAGCTTACAACTCCAAGTAAGAGCTAAGAGAAGTGTTCTCTAAGTTGTCGTGAATTGTATGTGCTTTACAGGTGTATTTATAGGTCTTTGAGAAGTCCTAAGAGGCCCATGAGTTCCTAAAACTTTCCTAAAAACAAAACTCTTTTATTTCCAAAACTGGGTTCTGCAGTTTATTGTTCACGCCCATATATGTGCGCTCGATCGCACGTGTCTTACGCTCGATTGCAGTGCTGCGCTCAATCCCTCTTGTGCGTGCACGATCGCAATGTGCACTCGATCGCATTGCATATTGCAATCGATCGCAGTTTGTCCAGAGACTGCTCCAAGGCTTCCGGGCTTCTTCCTTTAAGTGCCAAAACTGCTTCTTTTTCTCCAAGACTCTATAAAAACATGTAAAACACACAAATGGAGTAAAAGAGATAAAATTAATGTAATTAAGGACCTAACAAATGTAATAAGGGGGCTTAAATATGAATATTTAAGCACCTATCACTACAACAAGGAGGGCCATTTCAGAAAAGATTGCAAGAAGAAGATATGGGATAAGAGAAGAAGCCACACCAACAATGGAGAGGTTTTGGTTGCCAAGGGAGAACAACAAGATGATGTTCTTGTTGTGTGCTCAAATGTGAGCAGGAGGCAAGGCAGTGAAAAGTGGATTCTGGATTCCGGGTACATTTATCACATGTGCCCTCACAAGGAATGGTTCAAGAATTTCAACGAGATCAATGATGGAAGGGTCTTATTGGGGAATGACAATTCTTGCCAAGTGAGGGGGACTGGAGACATCCAATTGAGGATGTTCGATGGAGTCACAAGGCTACTGCAAAATGTGAGGTATCTTCCAGATTTGAAGAGAAGTTTGATCTCATTGGGGCAGCTGGATTCCATGGGGTATACATGCAAAGTAGAGGGAGGAAAAATCAAGGTGGCCAAGGGATCTTTGGTAGTGATCAAGGCAGCAAGAAACGATGGAATCTATGAGATGATTGGAGAGACAGAAATCAACGATCAAGCAGCAAGCTTGATGGCTAAGATGGATAAGGAAGCCCTTTGGCACACTCGCTTGGGACACATGAGCGAAAAAGGCCCGCAAGTTTTTAGCAAGGATGGTCTACTTGGAGGAGACAAAGTAGAAAAACTGGATTTCTGTGATAGTTGCATTCTTGGGAAGCAACACCGGGTCAGCTTCAACACCGGAGTGCATAAGTCTAAGGTGATTCTTGACTACATTCATTTGGACCTTTGGGGACCCACAAGAACACCAACACAGGGAGGTAACTTTTACTTTCTGTCTTTAATTGATGATTATTCAAGAAGAGTGTGGGTTTATTTACATAGAAATAAATCAGATGCCTTAGATAAATTTGTTGTGTGGAAGAAGTTGCTGGAAACTCAAACGGGTAGGGTAGTTAAGGCTTTACGAACCGATAATGGCTTAGAATTTTGCAATAAAGATTTTGATAAATTCTGTGAATTAAATGGCATTCTAAGACATAGAACGGTTGTAAAAACACCTTAGTAAAATGGAGTTGCTGAGAGGATGAATAGAACCCTTATGGAAAAGGTTAGGTGCATGTTAATTTGATCCGATTTACCAAAATATTTTTGGGGAGAAGCTGTGGCTACAGCTGCATACTTGGTAAATAGATCACCCTCTAGAGCTTTAGAGCTCAAGACTCCCATGGAGATATGGAATGGGAAACCCCCTGAATTAAGCAACCTTAGGACTTTTGCATGTGCTGCATATGCACATCAAAAGGAGGATAAACTTAGCCCAAGATCTAGAAAATGTGTATCTTTAGGATATGGTGATGGGGTTAAGGGATATAGGTTATGGTCCTTAGAATAGAAAGGCATGAAACTCATTATAAGTAGGGATGTTATTTTTAATGAATTGTTATTTCCTTACTTGGAGAAAACTAACCCTGCAGGGGCTAGTGAGCAAACCAGTGCAGAAGTTGTGGAGCATCGCATTAAGGAGAGCTCGGTTCAGGTAGAGCAAGGAAGAAAAGAGGGTTCGAACCAGGTAGAGCCCTTGAATGAAGGCCATGCTCAAGAAACTCAAGAAGATACTGAACAAGAAGAGGTTGATGCAGCAAGTCATAATGACTACCAGCTCACAAGGGACCGGGGAAGGAGGGTGGTTTGCCCACCTTTGAGATATGGGTTTGCAAATGCTAATGTAGTAGCTCCTTGGACAGAAGGAGAGGTTGAACCATAAACTTACATGAATGCCATTGAGTGTAACGATTCGTCAAAGTGGCAGCTGGCTATGGAGGAAGAAATGGATTCTTTGATGAAGAACAACACTTGGGAGTTGGTGCCCAAACCTGAAAAATAGAGAGTTATGGATTGTAGATGGCTCTACAAGATCAAAGAAGGGAATATTCCAGGGGATAAAGTCTGGTATAAAGCTAGGCTGGTGGCGAAGGGGTTCACACAAAAAGAAGGCATAGATTTCATCGAAATCTTTTCATCGATTGTGAAGTACAAGACGATACGGATAGTGTTAGCATTAGTGGTCCAATTTAATTGGGAAATCAAGCAAATGGATGTGAAGACAATGTTTTACATAGAGAGCTTGATGAGACCAATTTCATGAGGTAACCCGAAGGCTATGAGGAAGAAAGGGAGGGAGAGTTGGTGTGCAAATTGAAGAAATCTCTCTATGGCCTGAAGCAATCACCTCGACAATGGAATAAGAGGTTTGATTCCTTTGTAATCAGCTTGTGTTTCATGAGGAGCTACTATGATTTATGCTTTTATTATAAGGGGCAGAAGGTTAAGAAAGTGGTGATCATCCTCATCTATGTTGATGACATGTTGCTGGTTGGGAGCAGCATGGAGAGGATAAGGAAATTAAAGGCTCAACTTAGTGAGGAGTTTGAGATGAAGGATCTTGGCCATGCACAGAAGATCCTTGGGATGTGTATCATCCGGGAAAGGGAGAGAAATAGATTGAAGATCTCTTAAACTTCCTACATAGAGAAGTGATATCTAAGTTCTCTATGGTAGATAGCAAACCAGTGAAGGTTCCCCTTGTTGGTAATTTCAAGTTCTCTAGCGATCAATGTCCGAGATCGAAGGCGGAGAAGAAGGAAATGGAAAAAGTCCCTTATTCTAGTGCTGTTGGTTCTGTTATGTTCACCATAATTAGAACTAGACCTGACATTGCTCATGCAATGAGTGTTCTCAGCAGGTTTATGAGTAATCCTGGAAAGGAGCATTGGTTTGGGATAAAGTGGTTATTGTGGTACTTGAAGGGAAGCTAGGAAGTAGGGCTGGTTTATGAGAAGAGAGGTAAGTCCATCTGCCTTGAGGGCTTTACGGATTCGGACTATGGAGCAGACCGGGATAAAAAGAGATCGATTACCTCATACTTCTTCAACTTAAACGGATGTTGTGTAAGTTAAAAGGCTCAATTGCAGCCAGTGGTAGCACTCTCAACAACCGAGGCTGAGTACATAGCGGCTACGGAGGCCATTAAGGAGGTTATGTGGTGCAAAGGGTTGCTGAAATATTTGAAGGTACTGGAGGAGCAAGTTGTGGTGTTTTCGGATAGTCAAAGTGCATTGCACTTGTGTAAGAATCCGGTGTTCCATGAGAGGACAAAGCACATGGATGTTCGGTATCATTTCATTTGGGAAAATGTTGTGAAAGGATGTATCCATGTGGACAAGGTAGCCACGGAAGAAAATCCTATGGATTTAGTTACTAATGTTCTACCTCTAAGTAAGGTCAATCATTGCCTTGGACTACTTAGGATTGGAGTCGGTTAATTGATGACTCAAGATGAGTTTGGATCCTGAAGCTCTCAGCACAATGGTTCGGGTTTAAACACTTAGAAAAAGGTAGAAATTGTTGGTATTTGTCTAAGGTTTAAACATGTCTAAACATAGTTCAAAGATGGTTTAAGTATAAACCAAGGTTGGAATATTAAAATACAGCATATTAAAGGAGTGCACATATGTGTGTGCATCCATTTGGGTGTGTGTGCACACCCCTAATCAACAAAGCAAAGTAGTGCGCACTGCTGTGTGAAGGGCAGCATCAGTGTGCGCCTCACCACCCCTTCACCAGTGCCTCACCGCCTAGCAAGGATGCAGTTGGAAGAAGGGTAGTGCTGCACTGCCCCTCCATCAGCACCGCATCGTCCAAAATGTGGTGCAAAGTAGCTTTGCTTAGCACCTCACCGCCCCCTGTTCAGCGCCTAGGCGCTAGGCAAACTGAAGCACACATGGACAACTTGTTTAAACCTCCTCTTAGGTGAGTGGATGCAAGGTTAAAATGTATAGCACCACTTAGGATTGATGGAGGGCCATGGTTAAGTGGTCATCAAGATCTATCATATCCTAAGTAGTGTGCATTCTAGGAATTTGCCTCGAGTGGTTATCAAGTAAGTTCTAGAGCTTGTCGAGACCACAAAAATATTCACAAAATAATCACACATAAAACTTTTCTAAATGTTTAAAACTAATCATACTATCTTACCACAAACTATAGTCTCAAACCAAATGAAGATTGATGCTTAAATTAATTTCAAACTGAAGCAAGGTTTAACTTCTTCTACATGCTATCTACTATCTCAATTAAGTTTATATCATTGACATGTAAATTGACTCTAAGACTAACACAAAGCATGCTAAACAAAAACAAAGATGACACCAAGCAGTTCAATGAAAGAAAAAAATGTATGGAAATAAATAATATGGAAAAAAAGAGATGTATTTCCTCCACCCCCAACTTAAAAATTGCATTAACCTCAATGTAAAAGAGTAAAGGAGACTCCCCTTATAGCTAAAGGTGCACAGACGTTGAAAATTGTGCACGATCATTTGAACTACTTCGTTTATTTGTCCCTGAAAAATAAATACTAAAGTAAAACTGGAAAACAAAAAAATAATAATAATAAACAAGAAAAAGAAATATGAAAAATAGTAAAAGTAAAAGGATATGTTGTGGGTTGCCTCCCATGAGCGCTGAGTTTTACGTCTTCAGCCAAACGCTTTTATTCCCTTCTCGAAAAACATGAGTTGGATGCACCAGCCACTGCTTTATTACTAAATTTGGTGCTTGTATGTTTTTTAGAGGCCTCAAGGATGTCATCAGTAACACTCGCAGATTCTGGCTCGGTGTATGCTCTTGTGAAGCCATGGGTGAGGGTGGACTCCAATGGATTAAGGTGATGGACCTTTTCCATGAATGAGTCAATCATGTATACTTAGTGGTTCCCGTCCACATCCTCTGATTTTTTCGGTGTTGGGATGTGTAACGACTTACCACTAAGTGTCTCAATGGCATTCACCTTCTTTTTATTCTGTTGCGTTAGGTACTGACCATAAGATGTGTATTGAGCTTGGGAAGGGAACTTACCTCGCTCTGTCACACTCAAGTAGCTTGTTAGCTTGGACACTTGGCTTTTTATCTCTTTATGTTCTTCAACAACCTGCATAATTAAAGATTCAAGCCTTTGATTAGTCTTACCCTGTGCCTCAATAAAAGCATGCAAAGTGTTTTCCAAAGGACTCCTAGAAGATACAGGTGCATAATATGGTTAATGATAAGGTGCAGGGGGTTATGTAAGCTGTTGGTTTTCAGACTTCCAGCTGAAATTGGGGTGATTTCGCGACCCTGGATTATAAGTGTTAGAGAAAGGTGCAAGAGGCTTCTTGTACATGCCTAAGGCATTACATCGTTTCTCATACAACCCTCTCATATCAACAAATGTAGGGCATTCTTGGGCGAGATGATCTACCCCGCCACACACAAAGCACGACTCTAAAGACTCGACATGATTAGCCACATATGTTTGCTTTGAGCCCTTAGTTTTCAATGCCTCTAACTCCCTAGTGAGCAGTTCGACTTTAGCTTTCAGGTTATCTTCTTCCCTAAGATGGTATATTCCTCCACCACTGGGGTTTCCTATAGGTCGTGACCTATTCGTGCTTTCAGTAGCACTAGGTCCAGTCCATGTATGAGCTTTCTTAGCAAGCTCATTGAGGTATTCAATAGCCTCATCGGGGTCTTTTTGAATAAATTCCCCATTGCACATCATCTCTACAAATTGGCGTTCTCTATAGGTAAGACCCTCATAGAAATAGCTCACTAAATGCTAATTTTCATACCCATGGTGTGGACACATACTTAACAGCTCTTTAAATTTCTCCCAAGACTGATACAAAGTATCGTTTTCCTTTTGTGCAAAAGTGGAGATTTGTCTTTTCAACGCATTAGTCTTATGCTGAGGGAAGTATTTGTTAAAGAAGGCCCGAGTCATCTCAGTCCACGATCCAATAGATCGTGGTCTCAGTGAGTATAGCCAAGTCTTAGCTCTATGCTTCAAAGCGAAAGGGAAGAACTTAAGCCGCACAATGTCAGCAGTTGCACCTTGACTATGGAAAGTCGCAACTACTTCCTCAAACTCTCTAATGTGCACATACGGGTTCTCATTTTCCATGCCATAAAATATAGGGAGTAACTCTATCATCCCTGTTTTAAGATCTAATTGGGGAATGTTGGCTGGAAACATGATGCAAGATGGTGTGGTTGTGCGTATAGAGTGGAGGTAATCCTAAAGGGTCCTAGTAGGTTGATCTTCGTGTTCACTCATTTCCTCAGGACTACATGGATTATCAAATAAAGGATTTACAAAGTTTAATCCTGACTCTAGCACAGGCCTACAAGCAAATCTACTCAAATTGTCTCTATTTCTCAGCATGCAAAATCACACAATAAAAATTACTATAAAACAGAAAAAATCAAATAAAATAAAAATTTTGATGTAGCAAGCTAAAAGAAGGAACGAAGTTACCGCCTTTATAGCTGCTGAAAAGAAAAACTATTTACAATTCTTCTACTGTCTTGTCAAAAGTTGATAATCTTCTTTGTACTTAAGCATGTTTCCCCGGCAACGGCGCCAAAATTTGATTACACCCAAAGTGTAACGCGGTAATTATAGTACAGCTTTGGGGTGTCGATTCCACAGGGAAACAAGCTAATTACAAACAAAGGTGTAAAACTCAACACAAATGATAAAAGATTGATTGAAAGAATCTGAATTGAGTAATCTGAAAATAATTGAGTAAATATAATGGAGAAACAACAAGGTTTTGGAAATCCTCCCTAGGTTCGTTGCCCTAATCCTAACTTGATTCAGTTGTTTTTATCTCGATTGCAAGTTTCACATCCCAAACAGACAATCGAAAAATATTCAATTAAAGTGCATGTATAAACCCTAATGTAATTGATATGAATTATTCTTTACTTTCAAGCACACATGACCTAACTTATAAATTATCAAGAGACGACGATATATCTAAATGACAATACCACAGTAATGGACAAATCTAAAAAAGAGATCTACCGAACTCAATCACACCCAAACAAATACACATAAGAAGAGCATGACTAGACTTATATGGAAAAGAAGCATGTAATCACCGGACTAATAAGAAATCTACTAATTAAATTAAAGAATAAAACATAACAATGTTTAATGAAAATAATATCCAACTACAACTGAATCAAATAAAGGAAAATAAGAACAATTACACCTAGGGATTCATCCCTTTGCCTTGCTTGGAAATTAGCTAGCCATGGAGCTCATGCTTCCTTGAGTTGCCTCCGGCCTCTCAATAATCATAACCTCCTTGGTAGTGAAAGCTTCGGTGATTCTTCAGCTTGCCCTCCAAAAGTATACTTCGAATTCTTAAAAGCCCTCTGGATTACTCCTAAAGGCCCTCCGGATTGGCTCTCTGATGATTTCAGATGAGCTCCGATTGATCGATTGATGCCTAAAGCTGAAGTGGAGTGGGTCTTATATAGGAAAACTCCCAGAGTGATATGTGTTTTCTAACCGATGTGGGATACTGCCCGAGTGTGCTCGATCGCAGCCTTAGTGCGCTCGATCACATATGCGCTCCATTGCAGATTGATGCGCTCGATCGCAGTTGCGCTACAGAGTACTTCTTAGTCGATATGGGATGTGCGCTCGATCGCATTGCTTGTTCGCTAGATCGCACTGCTTGTGTGCTCGATCACACTACTTGTGCACTCGATCGCAGTACAGGTAGCAGTCCATCTTGTCCTTCCAAAAGCATAGGATCTTGGCCTTTTAAGCAACGATCGCTTCTTTTTCTCTTTTAAACTCAAAGTACCTGAAAATTGGACTGAAATAAGTCAGTGGTCCAATAATATTACTTTAGTGTTATTAACACATAAAAGCGCAATAAAGATCGAGATCAATCCTAAAATGCTAACAATTAACCATTTTTTAGAAGCATTTTATGACTCTCATTAGTGAGCACATCATTTAAAAATTAGATCTACGACTATACTTGTGTCTTATCATTTTTTTAGGAAGCAAACAACAAATTTATTAATTAGTGAAGGATCAAACGTTACATAAAAAACATGGGCTTCAAATAAATAGTAGCATGATTGAACAGACGAATGGGACACCCTGAGCATTGTTAATATTTTCTCTTTTTGAATTGATAATACCACCAACTAGCAGGCAAACCTATTGTACATATCCAATTTCGTTCAAAATATTAAAATATAGGGTTTGATGAGGAAATTTTGTCCCGAGACACTCAAGATAGATAAATGTGTTGTGAAAAATTAATTTTGAACAAGAATTGATTAATTAGACTCAATCGGAGTCAAATCGAAACAAAAAAAAGGAAAATAATAATGTAGTTTTTGCTATTTGTGTCGAAACCTTCCGTGAACTCATTTTTTGGTCCAAAACCCTATACAAATCCATGGAGAATTACTTTTTCTTTTCCAACAAGTAAACTTTGCCTCCAAGAAACCCTAGTTCCATATATTTCTATATATACCCCTTCTATACAAGCCACAAACAGACAAGCTGAAAACTAAAGGTTTCTGAACCCTCAAACTCTACAATTTCTAACAAATTTTATTGCTTTAAAAACCCTAAATACTACATAAAAAAATCCTAGTTCTTCATATTTTTCCATAAACCTTAGCCTTTATCAAACCCGAAAACACAAAACCTAACTTCCCTACACTAATTCTCAAATCAAATTCATTTTCTACATGTGTTCATTCATCAAACATGCAACTTCGATAATTTGAGGGAAATTCACACCACATGTGGAAATTCACTTTCATTCTTGGATTAATTTTTCAATGTTAATCCACCTGCAATGCGTGGAGCGACCGAATCACAAAAAGGTAAATTACTTTTGTTTAGAAATTTAAATTATTCACAAAATGATTGATTATTTTGAGCCTCCATGATTTAATTTAATTATGTATGAAATATAAAAACATTTTTTAGGTTTTCATACATTTTGTATTTCATATAGATAGGTTCTTTGCATCTAGATAATTAATTAAAATGCCATGTCATCTAGAAAATATTTTAGAATTATTTTGCATAATGATATGTCATCTAAAATAAGATTTTGTATTTTTTTCATAAGTTAAACTGCATTGAAAACCAACAAAACTAGAAAAATAAAAAAAAATTAATTTGCCTAAAAGTACCAAAGGAGTCGATTGGCTCCCCGCTAGGGCCAGCTGACCTTTTCCAGTGAACGATCGGGTTTTGTTTGGACCCGATCAACTGACTTGATTTCAATTTTATCAATTTTCGTGTTTTAGTTCTTTTTTTTGTTTTTGATATTTTTTCCATACTAAAGTAACATATATTCATCTCTTTTAGGTAAATTTTAATATTCCATACTCTAATGTGATTTATTGCTTTTTATACATGAAGGATGATTTAACTTCTTGGTTTATATAATTGTTGATTGATATAATTGTAATTATGATTGCTTGCATGATTAGTGTGTAGCAAAGGTAGTCTTAGTTAATTATTAAATATTTTCCTAAGAACACGAGGTCTAGGTTTTGACCTATGATGAGAGGGGAAGGTATAGTTTGTTTTTTCTTTCATACCCCAATTTATTGTCCTAAATCTCTCGTGAACCAATGATAAATGATTTTGCCCCATTTTAAGGTCAAATGATAACTCCAAAATTACCAGTCGTTTCTACTTGGTGCTTTGATGACACATCTCTCAAAAAACGTTCCTCGATAAGGCCAAACGCCATATAACATTTAAGCAGTTGCTAATCTAACGCTTAAAAAGGCACCGATCATAGGGCCTTTTTACTACTCATAAAGGGTTGTGTTATACCTAGTAGGCATTAATCCTATCATATGCTAGCCCACTTCGATCAGGACCCTTGTTTATGCATACTTTCTCAAAGGGAATGACCTTGGGTATTAAGCATGAAGTAGTTGGGTACCGCGAAAATGTGTGGTACCTACAGTTTGCGACCTTGCTGGAGAGATTGAACCTCAAGGTGTACTTGAAAAAATATTTAAAAATTAACTTGGACTTATGTTTACTACATTTACACATTTGCACTTATCCTTGTTTTGTTCAGGTGGCGTAGGTTAGGGGCCGTTACCCATTCAGTATGTTGGTGTGACCTTTATATAATTTCGCTAACCCTTGGTGTGTGACATGATTCACTTATTTATGTCAAGGTAACAAAAATTTACCTCCACATTTGTACTATTTTGGTCCACCTAATTTAGTCATTCGAGGAGTATAAGGGCATCCTTCGATGGTCAAGTTAATAAGTGTTTCAGGATGAAGTAGAGGGACGAGTTGATGAAAATGCTGAATTGGGGGAAGAGAAAACTGAAGTGAGTGGTGGTTCCAAACTTGCATTTATGATGCTTTGACTCCTCTTTATATAGGTAGTGTGGATCTAGCTTTTCTAGAAAATCTGGAGGTGGGCTCCACAAATGGGTTTACCTTCATACCTTCCAATATAAGGATCTTACCATTGTGCCCTTAATATCTATCATATGTCCAAATTCTATTGAATGATATATTTTTGTCTATATTATATGCCCCCACTCTAAAATCCTAAAGAGGTTTTTGAGGGAGTAGAGTCTTTTCTTTTGTGACTTTAGTGGTTGCTTCATTCTAGTCACATGCCTCAATCACGCCTCTATAAGTTGAGCACATCAGTCTACCCATGTTGGCTTCCTGAGCTTTAGTGGGACCTAATGAAGGAATCTAGTTGGTTCATCCACTTCAGTACTTTAAGCTGCAGTGAGCCTGAGTGAATGAATCTCATTGGTTCATACACTTTGGTATTTTGGGCTTCAATGAGCCCCAGCGAATGAATCTCCTTGGTTCATCTGCTTCGATATCAAGTTTTAATAGGCCTCAGTATAGTTGTAGAATCATTGAATCTTTAATGTGATAAAATCCTTGGGGTTGTCGAGGTAAGTTTCCAAGAATTAACGTTGAGGGGATGCTTGAACTGCCCGAAACACCTTTTGAGCTGTTAGATTTGATACCCAACGGATGTTTAAGCTGCTAGATGCACTCCTTGATTTATTATAGTTAATACTCGAAAAATGTGTCATTTTAATGGCTTGAAGGGCCATTAATGTTGGGGCTATAAAAAGGGGACTTAGCCTTCATTTTTCTTTTTTTTTTTCCCTCATTTGTGCATTTCTTAAGCTTTAGAGCACTTTATCCTTTAGAGAAATTTATTCCTACACTATTTTTTTCCTTCCTGGTTAAGTAAACCTATTCAGTCTTCTTTTTTTTCTTTTTTCTTCAAACTCCTCAATAAGCACCTTCAATCTTTTTCTTCTTCTTAGCCAGGTCTTCTTCTAGCTAAAATTATGGTGAAGTTATGATAATGGAGACAAAGGCCTTTGAGGAAGAAGACTGTTGAGAGAAAGGCCTCTAGCTTTGAAAGTTTATTAGGAGAGTCTAATGAGGCCTGACCAACCTCACAAAAGGTCCATAATGATGAGGCTGATCCTAGTGATTCCTTGAGTTTTCAAGCTAAGAGTGAGTGTTGTAAAATATTGAAATATGAGTTTGAATCCTTTAGTACCAAATATTTCGTTCCTCCACTCTAGACAACCGTCCTAGGCTTGATGAGAGGATCTATACTCTATTAAAGGATGAAGAGTCATACCTTATGACCTATTACATAAATCATTTAAAGACAGGGTTGGGATTTCCCTTTGACCCTAACATCAAACATATTATGAACTACTTCAGGGCTTGTATATCTTAACTTTTTCCAAATACTGTGAGGAGTGTGGTGGGCTTCGTGTTGGCTCTAAGAATGTATGTCGAGTATAGCCGCGATGACGAAAAATGGAAAATTAGAATTTTCAATGGTTTTATACCCTGAAAAAGCATGTTGAGTATCGGTGGTACAACTTCCACCCTAGGCCTAGTAAAAAGATGTTTTAGGGGCCTTCCTCTATTAAGTATTGGAAACAAAAGTTTTTCTATATGGAGGGGATAAAATCCTATAAGTTCTTTCTGGAGTGGGACTACAAGAACCTTCTTAACTAGAAAAACCCTTTAACCCTGCACCTCAAAGAGAATGTGGCCATTGACAAGATCTTTGGTGCTCAGGATAAGATTATTGCCCATAACTTAGCCAACGAGGATATATTGAGGGCTTACCGTCTCTGTCTTTACGATGTTTACCTTCCTGATGGTAGTTGTTAGTTTATTTATTGCTCATACTTTAAAAAATAATTGAATTATTTTGACTTCGATTACTCTTTTTTGTAGTTGACAATATACTGAGTAGGCATGAAGTGGCCAGGAGGGCTCGCCAATAGAAGCAAAGTGCTTCCTCTAGCACTCACCCTCATACCCTTGTGGAGAAAAAGAGGACTTGAGTACAAGAGTCTGAAGCTTAGCCAACCAAGCTATAGTAAACCAAGGTATGAAGATCCAAAGTCTCTTAAAAGGAAAAAGTAGTGATTAAGGATGAGGTCTCCATCTCTGTTACAGTTGTTCTTGCTATGTCGGTCTTTTTGGTACCTCTTGCATCCCGTGATCCTCTTATTGCAGGGGGGCTCCAATGAAGATAGCTTCGAGGTGTTCAAAACCAATTGGAACATCAAGATAATAGACTTTGTACTTTAGAATAAGAGCGTGGCTACGGAACTCCTTAGGGGTTCAATCATCTCCTCTAACTCGGCAAAAGTGCATACACTCACTCTTGAACAGATCAGGTTGAACATGCTTAAGTATTATCATAGGGTAAGATCCAAAGTCCTTTACCAGAGATGTTTACACGTGAGGATTTCATTTGTTTTGTTTTTTTTTTTTGCTTGTCTGCTAATTAGGTCTGTTTTGCTTCAGGTTGGCCTATTTACTTCTTCCGCTAGTGACACCATCATTTTTATGGGTCACACCATGGACAGACTTCAAGAAGGTGAAGAGAATTTCAAAAAGTAACTGAAGGAGAACAGAGAGATGATAGATATCCTCGTTAACTAGAACAACCATCTCAACTTTCAAGAGAAGAGGTTGAATGTTGCTCTGGTCTCTGCGATTCAAGCCTTCTATAACGTCAAGAAAGATATCAAGTAGTTAAGGACTGAGGTATTTAGACTCCATAAGTTAGATGGCCAACTCGGGGCTTAGGTGAATCTTTTCCAATGAGTGGAAAGTGAACTAAAGGTTGAGCTAGTCTAAGCTGAAGCTTCTACGTGGAGAGCTTCAGGAGCTTCGAGGCCTTCAAAAATGAACTTCTAGATAAGGCTTCAAGGTTTGACATGGCAAAGGAGGAAGGGGCCAAGCTTTAGCCTAACCTAGATTGGGAAAGTTTAAAAATATTTGAAGAGCTTGAATAGTATGAGAGAGTTCTTGAAGCAGAAAAGAGGGCCAAAGTGGAGGAGAATGAGGTCGGGGTCCATGCCAACGAGAATAGAGCTGAGGAAGATGTGCAGTTTTAGGCTTAGGTTTTCTTTTATGTTTTCTTCTAATTGGCCTCTGAGCACCCTTGTGTAAAAATTACTTTGATGAATGAAGTACTTCCTCTTTTCGACTTGTTCTCTATTTTTCTTGAGTAGAATCTCCATAATTTTTATAAGTGTTTAGACTTTGAATTTTTATTTCTATCTTGGTCCTCCATCATAACCTAAGCTGAATGATGGGTTTTGAATGAATTTTGCCTAAATGTAGGACTTCAATCTCTTATTTTGGAACCTAGGGTCATCTATCTAAAGTCGAATTGAGCGGGTATCTTAGAAGGAACTTTAATTAAGTGTTAAACCTCGGTCGTTCACTTTGGACTCGACATCCTCAATTCGGTCAATGCATCACTTTGGTGCTTTGACTTTAGGTCGAGGTTCTTAAGTGGAGTTTTGGATGAAAATTGACCAAGTGTTGGACTTCAGTCCTTCACTTCAGCTTGAGGTCTTTGCTCTTATTAATGCATCTCTCTAGTACTTTGAACTTCGGTTCAAAGTTGATACTGAATTCAAGGCTTCTCATCCTCATACTTATAAATTTTTTCCTAAGTGTTTGGTCTCGGCCTAATATTGACTTTGGTATCTTGCAATGAGTATTTATATCGGACTGAAGCATCTTCACGGTGTCCTTGTTCTGCAACTCTCTGTGTGATGTGGAGAAATATAGCTGACATGTGACAGAAGAAACCATGTGTATTCAATTATTTAAGAATTTACATGGTATGATAAGTAAATACATTTATTGATAAAATTTGCACAAAATTTTCAAGTGCCATTTACACAGGATTGGAGTTCCATCCATCTTCTCAAGCCTAAATGTTCTCTATTTGATAACCTTCTTGACTTGGTATAGGCCTTTTTAGTTTGGTAATAGATTTCCTGTGTTCCTAGAGTTTGAGATTTTCTGCTTGCATAGGACCAAGTCTCTAAGTTTGAAATTCTTCTGCTTGACTAATGAGTTGAAGTACTTGGTGATATTCTATTAGTAGGTGGCAAGATTTAACAATGTTTTATCTTGGACTCCTTTTATTAGATCTAGATTCATCCTTATCCCTTATTAATTTCATTTCTTATTGAACATCTGGACTTAGAGGGAAGGTTCTTCCACCTCAACTAGAACCACAACATTGAACCCGAATGCAAAAAATAAAGGAGTATCGCCTGTTGGGGACTGAGGTGTTGTCCTGTAGGCCCACTTTGTGAAGTAGTTGGTTGCCATGATAAAAAAAAAACTATAACTGGCCAGGCATTTTGAGGAAGGGTCCCAATATATAGATGCCCCAAATTGCAAAAGGTACTAGGCTGGTGATGACTATCAAGGGATTTAAAGGACATCGGGGAATTAGAGCAAATTTTTGGCACTGAACACATTTTCTGATGAAGTCAACAGCTCATCCTTGAGCTTCGACCAGTAATATCCCTATCTCAGGACCTTGTGTGCTAGGGCTCAGCCACTAAGGTAGTTTCTGCAAACCCCTTCATGGACTTCTCTCAATATATACTAAGCTTCCATTGGAGTAAAGCACTTCAGATATGGTAGGGTGAGGGAACTTCTCTAAAGTTAACCTTCAATTATGCAGTACTTTGTTATCCTATAAGCTAGTTTTTTGGCTTTAATTATGGACTTTAAGAACTCACCGTCTTACAGATACTTAATGATAGGGTCATTCAGTTCAGTGTATCTTCTATTTCCATTACCTCGATAGATATAACTCGGGACAAGTCAGAGGTCTTAGATGATGCTAATTGGGCTAATGTGTTGGCTTTTTCATTTTATGATCTCGGTGCTCAAGTGACTTTCATCTGAATGAATTATTTGGTTGACTCCTTTATCTTATCTAGATATTTGATCATTCATGCCTCTCTGACCTAATATTCTCTTGATACCTAATTCACTGCCAACTGCTAATCACTTAAGACTTATAATGCTTCAACTATAAAAGATCTTGCTAACCTAACTCTAGCAAGAAGAGCTTTGTACTCAGCTTCGTTAATCGATGACTTGAAGTTGAATTGCAGTGCATACTCAATTATGAAGTTTTCGAGACTAATGAGAAAGCATCTAATGCCATTTTTAGCTAAGATAACAACTACGTAGGTAAGCTTCTCAATGGGCTGATACTGGACCTCAGCATCCTATAAAATTTAACTGATTTAGTAGACTGGTCTATGAATCTTCCCTTCTTCTTAAATAAGCATCGAAACCAAGTTGTATCACTCGCAATTAAGTACAACTATAACTCTTATCTTCCTTTGGCTTTATCATAAGAAGAGGTGAACTCAAATACTTCTTCAGCTCTTCGAATGAGGCTTGACATTCTTTGATCCACTAGAATTTTTGTATCCTCTTCAGAGCCTTGAAGAACAACAAGCACTTTTTCACTGACTTAGACTTGAACCAGCTAAGGGCAGTGATGCAGCCTATAAGCTTTTGCATCTCTTTCACGGTTTGAGGAGCTTCCATGTCAAGTATTACCTTGATTTTCTATGGATTAGCCTTTATCCCTTTTCATTTCACCATGAACCTGAGGAATTTTCCTAAAGTGACTTTGAATGCACATTTTGAAGGATTAACTTCATTTGATACTTCTTCAGAACCAAGAAGTACTCATTAAGGTGACCACATGGCTATTCACTTACAAAATTTTGACAAGCATGTCATCCACATATACTTCCATGTTCTAGCTAATATAATCTTTAAACAACTTGTTAACCAGCCTCTAGTAAGTGGCATCTGTGTTTTTAAGTCTGAAGAACATTATCTTATAGCAGTAGAAGCCCTTCTCAATGATGAATGTTGTGTTCTATTGGTTTAGCTTGTACATCATGATCTAATTATATACTGAATAGGCATCCATAAAACTTAGCATTTCATAATTTGAACTCGTGTCAACCAACTAGTACATTCTCGACAAAGGGTAGTTATCTTTTGGGCAATCTTTGTTGAGATTAATGAAGTTGATGCAAATTCTCCACTTCTTTTTTAGAATTTTTACCATGAAAACATTGGCAAGCCACCTCGGGTAGTCTATTTCTCTTATAAAGTTTGTCTCAAGCAACTTCTTGACTTCAATATCATTGTTTACTATCTTTCTGGGGCGAAAGATCGCTTATGCTAGATTACGGGCTTATGCTCGGGATCGATGTTAAGGCGATGGATCATCAGCTTAGGATCAATGCCTATCATGTCTGCAGCTGATCAATGCGAAGAAGTCATGATTATCCCTCAAGAAAGAGATCAGTTGTGCCCGTAGTTCTTTCAGGCCTAATCTGATCTGAACTTTTTTTTAACTTCGCTCATCATCTGTCAAAAGGCCTTAAATAAGTTCTTTTATAGGTTTCCCTCTCACAGTCCTAGCTTTGTCTCGGAGATCCTCTATTTTTAGGATTCAGTCTTATCCTTGCTTCTTACTGATGCTAGGTAACAATTTTGGGCTGCAAAATGATTTTCTCTAACTTCTCCCACTCTAAGCTCGGTGGGAAATTTCATCTTGAGGTGGTAAGTGGATATCACTGTTTTCATTGCATTTATCTCGGGGCAACCAAGGATGCCTTTATAGGAAGAAGGGAGATCGATGACATGAAATGTACTCATGATGGTGATCTAATGTGATGCAATCCATGCTATGACTAGTAAGGTGATACTTTCTTTGAGGTAGACCGGGTCCCCTGAAAAGCCACATAGCGGGTACCTGATGGGCTTTAACCGGTCATCAGAAAACTGCATATTTTTTAACGCATTGTAGTATAAGATGTTTTGGGATATACTATTGTCCACTATAATCCTTTCTACTGAAAAGTTGGCAATGACCAGAGTGACTACAAGTGCATCATCATGAGGGAACTAAATTCCTTCAAAGTCTTCATTTGTGAAACTAATAGTTTAGATAACAAACCTTGTATAGAATCTATGAAAATTTGACAATTCTCTGCCAGGGATTGCCCCCTAAAGATAGTTTGGATAACAAATGCAATAGGTGCCTTATCCAACTTCTTGTCTAGGGTTCGATACTCTTTTTCTTGACCTCGGACTTGATCTTACTCTTCAGAACTTCTTCTTAACCTTTTCCTCTCATGGGAATCAAGGCTTCTTCTCATAGGTGAGCTTTTTTCATGCTCTGTATTTACATACTTTTTCAAGTACCCTCTTCGGATTAGGTCATTTATCTAATTCTTCAGGTGTTTGCATTCATCTATGTTATGACCATGATATTTATGAAATCAATAGAACCAATTCACGTCTCACTTGGAAAGAGGTGACTTGATCTTTGAGGGCTATCTGTAAATGTCTTAATCGATTATCTCTATCGAGAGGTTTGACCTCAAGGTGTTGAGAAGGTTGTAACTCTCGAACCCCTAGGGTCTTTCTTATGATTTTTCATTTTTGCAGGCGTCGTCTCGATCCCCTTTCTTTTGATTAGCTCTCGACTTTAACCCATCTGTTTCCTTCTTATTCTTGCCCATTAGGGCGTCTTCTCTCTACCTTCTGAAGGCTTGATCTTCTTCGGCTATAATGAACTCATCTGCCTTAGCCAAAAGGGTTGGCATAGAGTGAATTTGGTTTCTGGATAAGTAATAATTGAAGTTTGAGGCCCAAAGACTGTTGGTGAAGGCCATCACTACTACCTTTTGGTCTAGATCCTGAATTTGCACCATGGCTGCGTGAACAAAGAAATGTAATCCCAAAGTGGTTCATCAACCTTTTGGGTGATGTTGGGGAGGCCTTTTACTATCCTCTTTGATCCTTAACTGCGGAAGAGATGAATAGAAAATTGCTCAATCAGATCTTTAAAAGACTTGACTAAGCCAGAGGGTAGGCCTGAAAACCATGTTCTTTTTATCTCTCTGAGCGTGATGGGAAAGGCTCTACACATCACTGCCTCAGAGTGCTCATAGATGAACATCAAAGACTTGAAGGTCTCCGAGTGATCAATTGGGCATGCCTTCCCAGTGTAGGGTTCCATGTTTGACATCTTGAAGTTGTTAGGTAAATTATTTCCATAATTTCTTTTTAAAAGGATTTGTGAAGGCTTGATCTCATCCTGGATGTTCAACCGACTGGTCCTCAAAGCGAGGTCTATACACTCTTTCACCTATTTTATTTGCGGAGAGACTTTGAGATGCTCCTGTTCTTTGTTTCCTCTTCTGAGGTTGGGAGCCAAACATGAACTCTTCTTTATTCTCATCAAGAGGTTTTCTCTATTTACTAGGCTTATAGGTTTCGGTGTGTAGAGTTTGGCTTTGGCCGCCTTTTCTTATGTCAGCTTTGTTTCGACGATCATGTCGACTATAAATCCTGGTTCTTTCTCTTTCTTCCCTGGTTAGGGAATGCACTAGCTTCTTAATGGTGCGCTAAGTCAAGTTGAAGTCATATCGCATCCAGCACTATTTGTGTGACTAGTTTGGCCAGGGTGTCATATCGACACCGGAGCTCCTCATGCTGAGCTCCGCTAACTGGGGTAAAGGATTCTTTGCTAGGCCGATCTCTGTTTGGCTGGACTGGGCTCTCTCTCCGTAGGTTTCAAGGTTTTGTCGACTCTTGGAAGCTTAATAAAGGTTATGCTCATCCGTGTGCCCTAGGATTTCAATCTCTGTTGTTTATTCTTTAGTGGATAAGTGTACAGAAATTTGTAAGTTTAGATGAGAATGTGGAGGAAGCGGAGGTAGCTTCTTTGGCGGCATCTTTAGATGAATTTTGTCGTTTCCATGCCTAAAAAAAGACCAAGGGCAATATCGTTAAACTGTGTGTGGACGAGATGAGATGAGATGGATGTCTGGTACTAGCCTTAGTCTTAAATTCATGTCAACTTGGTACACAAACCCTTGCAAGAGAAGCCACCCAAAGTTTGTTTCTTTGGGAAAGACCCTCCGACGGTCAAGTTAGTAAAGGTACCGAGATGAAGTATAATGACGAGTTGAAGGAAATACCGAAGTAGGGAGGAGAAAGCCAAAGTGATTGGTAGTTCCAAACTTGCATTTATGGTGCTTTGACTCCTCTTTATATAGGAAATTAGGATCCAACTTTTTCTGAAAGACTGGAGGTGGAATCTACCAATCGGTTTACCTTCATATACTCTGAACTTTGTATCTTACCATTGAGTCCTTAATATTTACCATGTTTCCGAATCCTTTTGCCTATATCACAAACCATACTAGATAACACAAGACTAGTAACAAAAAATCAATAATCAGGCACCAACTAGATAACCTAACGGGTAAAAGATCAGCAAACAATAAAAAAAAAGAAAAAAAAAAAGCTTTCAACTTCTCGCATCTTTACTTTTCACCAACTAAGGTTAAAGATTTATTGAAATTCACAGCTAACAAGACATGTTCAAACAGATCAAGATGAGACATCCCACATGAGCAACATCAAGTATAGATGATTACTAGAGGAAGCACAAACTCGAGAAAGGCAACAATAAAATTCCAATGAGAACAACAACAGAAAACTGGTGGAAAAAAATAGATGAAACTCAATAAACTGTAGCATAACAACAGACAATGCTAAAATGAGTGATCACCACCACGATCTAGCTACACAGTAGTAAATCTCCCCGATTACAGTAGGCTCAAAATGTTACTTACTAGTTTCGTACAGTGATAAAAGAATTTGTATCCAATTATATTCTTACATTTTAGGTTTATTCTCAATTTCTAGCACGCATTTTTGGTTGCATCTGTTTTAACATCACACTTTTGAATTCTTTAATATTTACTTTTGATTTGAAAATGCGTTTAAGAAGTAAAAATTGAGCATATGTGTGACATGTAGAGGTGTTCACTAAATGGTTAAAAATGATTAATTGACCGTTTCAAACTTATTCGGTTAAAACAGTTTGGTTAATCGGTATACAATCAGTTGACCAAATAAGATATATCAGTTAATCGGTCGGTTAGCGGTTAAATTTTTTTTAACTGTTTCAACCGATTAAAAAATTAATTAATATTAATATTAAAAATATGTTAAACATAAAAATCATATATATAAAATATAATAAACTAAAAATTAAGTATAAATTAAATATATAATATAATAAATTATAAAAACTTAATTATATAAATAATGTCGGTTAATGGATTAATCGATCATACTAGCGAAAATTAATTCTATTGGTTAATGTTGAAATACTTAACTTAATTCGTTGAAACAGTTAAAAAAAATTTGACCGAAAAAATCAGTTAAAATTTTTAACTAATCATTTCGACCGTTTGCACACTTCTAGACTGGCACGTTCAAAGGTTGCATGTGAAATCAAGTGACCACTGATCTAGATGAAAATTTTTAATTAAAAAATTTGGTCTAATTTAAATTAATCCAATAATCTTTTAAAACAATATATATATATATATATATATATATATATATATATATATATATATTATTTTCACTTCCTATCTACATGAAATGGTCATGAGATGTCACGAGTGGCATTCGCACAAGTCAAACATATGCTTCATATTGATTAGGTGGCAAAATCTGATCCTATCCGAAAACCCGACCTGATTAACCCGAAACCCGGAAACATATTAAAATAAATTGACCAAAACCCAATTTGATCCAAACCTAAGACACCCAAAACCCTAAATGACCTGTACCCAAAACAACCCGAAACCTGAAATAACTTGAACCCGAATGGCCTGAAACCCGAAATGTCCCAGCCTAGAAACGACCTGAAATCCGAAGTGATCCAGACCTGAACTACTCGAGACTCGAGAGAACTCGAACCCGAACCTAACTTGATTCGAAACCCGAAACAACCCAACTCAAAACCCTAGTTAACCTGATTTTTTAATTAAACTGATGGTGGTAAAGTGAAAATTGTTATATCATTATCTCATATGTACTTATAATTATAAATAAAATGGAAGTAAAATGAGTAATAAATTTGAAACTTACTAATAAGAAACATGATACCAATATAGATATTATTATTATTTAAAAATAGAATTAAATGGATCATATCGAGCCTTGGGTCATAACCTTGTCAACACAATCCACCAGACCCACGAAATTAATTGAGTCCTAATCATGTCATTTCGAGTTGATGGGTCAACCCACGACACGATTACGACACGAACCCGATTAATTAATGTAGATATTATAGATTAATTGTGTATCTACGCAATGCACATGGTTATTTAAAAAAAATATTTGGTTAAAAAAATTCAAGAGCTAATATTGTATATTCGTATTAGAAAAATGTGAGAGACATCATTAAATTAATTAATTTTATATCAAGATATTATTGTGATTTTAATATTTAATTTGATATTCAAAATTTTAAACATCTCATATTTGAATTTTTTTGTAATAATTTGTTTTGTTTATATTATTTGAGTTATAAGTAAATATTAAACCCTATATCCTAATCCCTAGATTATAAACCCTAAACCCTATATCTTAAACACTAAACCCTAAAGAGCAAAGGCTCAACCTTAATCCTCTATTTTACTTGAAAAAAAATTAATGACATAATTTATATAAACATATTAATTATATTTATATTTACTCCATATAAGTTTATAGTAACTAGTTTCAATTTTTTATTTTACATTATACTATTCGTGTACCTTGTGCCATGCACGAGTTTAGTTATACATTTTATTTATTTTAAAATTTTAATGTTAAAATTTGAAATATCTTAAAAGATAATTCCAATAGTATACATAAATAATTTAATTTGAAAATTTGAAAATTTTTTATTTTTTGTTATAGATTATGGTAAAATATGCATGATCACATAAATTTAGCATTTTGAAAATATAACTTAGTTAATGTAGATATTATAGATTAATTAATTATCCACGCAAGGCATGTGATTATTTCAAAAATTATTTGGTTAAAAAAATTTCAAGAGCTAATGTCGTATTAGAAAAATGTGAGTTATCATTTAAATTAGTTAATTTTATATGAAGATATTATTGTGATTTTAATCTTTAATTTCATATTCAAAATTTTAAATGTCTCATATTTGATTTTTTTTAAAAAATTTTGTTATATTATTTGAGTTATAAGTAAATATTCATTTAGGTATGTTACACATGTATATAGTTGAAATTTTAATTTTTTAAATCTTTTGCTCTTTATATGCATTGATATTTTTATACCTTAGTTTTATATTCATATGGTTAATTTCATTTGACATATGTAATATGATATGTATTCTTAAACTGTTAATTGGATATTAAATATCATTTCAATTGAATATATATTCTTTCATTATTTTGTTTCTTATACAATTTTATTTTTTTCAATCAAGATTAACTTAATTAGATTCTTTATATTGGACTTTACCATTTTGGGCCTTTATAGAGATTATGATATAGGTTTTATATCTCAAGTATTTATAAAACAAAAACTACATAGTTTCGATGGATTTAAAAAAACTAAGACACATTTCAAAATAATAAGCCTCATCATAAAGAATTTTCTGAAATAATTATATCAATAGATTTAAGCTAGTTTACAATTTAACTATCAAATTGATTAAATTATTTTATATTGAAATTTTGTTTAAAAAAATGCATTTAATTTTAATTTATTAGGTTTTATTATTTTAAGCTTTGCAGAGTTTATGGATTGGGATTTAAATCTCAATTAATTATAAAAGCAACACTACTTTTATTAGACTTTATTATTTTAGCATTTGAAAAGTTTATGAATTGGGCTTTATATCTTAATTAATTATCAAATTAAAACTACACAATTTCATGTTTTAAATTTTAAAAAAAAATGGACACATAACATCATCTAAATGCTTTTAAAAAAATCATTTCAAATAGTAATATTTATTGATATAGATTTTACATGTGTTTTATACGTATTTATACGATAAAAAAATAATATAATATATGCACTCTCAAGAGTAAGACTTATTTCGTACTTTTTTTTAAAAAAAATAAAAAAAATTGTTTTTTTCCCTCTCAATCTCGTTGTCTTGCATTTACTCTACAAATTGGTTACCTTATCATAATCTAGACTTAGAGATTAATATATTATATATTATGTTATTAACAAAGAGAAAAAAAAAACTAAGGACAATGTTTATCACTTTCTTTACATTTATTATTGCTATCATGAAGTTAATTCGAAATTACATTGAAACTTAGAAAAGATAAAAATAAACTAACTTAGCAAGTCAAGTTGAATTCAAATGAGTGTTAAAATGACATCATAAAAAATTGGGGAAAAAAATTGTTGTAACCCGATAGGCTAACCCGAAACTCACTTGAAACCCGAGATGACTCGAACCAAGATGTCCCGTAACTCGAACGACTCGAGACTTGAGATGACCCATAACTCTAATGACTCGAGACCCGAATGACCCGAGACCCGAACACGACTTGACTCATAACTCGAATGACCTGAATCCAAAACGACCTGAACCCGACTTGACCCGAACCTGACCCAACCCGCATGATTGCCACCTCTAATATTGATACTTCTTCGAAATGGTAAGGGTGTATCAGATAAAAACTTTTTGGTAAATTATAATGAGATTATAACATCTTAAATTAATATCTTTTTCATTAGTTTTTATTGGTATTTGGGCCTGTTGAGATTTGTCCAAGGATTAAACAGGAGGAAAAAAAGTCAGCTTCAGATACAGCTGTGCGTCGCGGCCCAAGAGGTGTGCGTCGTGGCCTACAGCAAAGGATAAAGAATGGAGAAGCCTCCCCCAGGTGTGCACCGTGACACAAGGTGGTGTGCGCTGCGACACCCAACACTTGGAGGTTGTGTGCCATGTTCTGAGCCGCGGCGCTAGGCACACTGATGCATGTTTTTCCAACCTTTTGAAATGGTGCGTGGAGCATGGTTAAAACGCACAGGTTCACTTAGATTCTTAGAGATCCATGGGTCTTTGGTTCTTGAGATCTAAGGGTTGAGATTGATCTCAAAGATTGGATGAGGTGGTCATTACTCTATATAAAGGGTCTTCTAACCACAAGTGAAGACAATAAGAATCTCATCTCAACAGGAGAGACTGACATGTGAATATATGTGAAATAAAACACATGGTGTGTGAGAGTGCAAAGACACTAAACATAAGAGAGGCTGGTTGTTTAGAGAGAGAGAGTAGTATAGATTAGGGATTCAAGGGCTTTGTCAGTGGAATTTTCTTGGGGAAAATTCCAGGGAAACACTAGTCCTTATCACTTTCTTTTTCTCTTCTTTTGTTCTTCAAGAATAAGAGGTTTTTTGAAGAGGTGTTGCTGTAATTGTAAAAACTCATTGATTTAGTGCAGAGAGCTCAGAGGAGCTTATGGGGACGTAGGCACATTGCCGAACCTTGATAACAATTGCTTGTGTTTTTTCTTTGATTGGTTTTTTTATGTTCATTACATATCATTCTAGACTTGGTTGTTTCGAAGATCACCACCTGGGCATCTTGAGGTGATTTTCAACAGGGGTATCAATGCTTTGGTGAGCGGGTATCGGAGCTGGAACAGAAGGTATGGGAGCAAGACTCCAAGAATCAAAGGTCAACTTCTTGGGTGATTCAAGAACGGAGTAGAGATCAAGATCTGATCGTGTTCTTGAGGGTGATGTAAGAACGGTATTGAGATCAATCTTTGATCGTGTTCTTGATATTTATAAGAAGTTGGAAAGCAATTGTGGGTGCTGCATAAATCTGGGATTTTCTCCGCAAGATGGGTTCAAATTTCATTGTTGAGAAGTTTGATGCAAAGAAAGACTTTTCCTTTTGGAAGCAGAAGATCAAGGCGATTCTTATGCATTAAAAGGTGGACTTGGTAATTGGAGAAGATGACTCTTTTCCAGCAAGTATCGCAGAGGTCTAACGGATTGAGATGAAGAAGATGGCATATAGTACCATCTTTCTGCATATGTCGGATAGTGTCACAAGGGAGTGCGGAGACTTAGAAGATCCAACTGTCATATAGAAGAAACTAGATGAGTTGTTTCTTACCAAAACTCTCCCTAATAAGATTTATCTTCTTAAAAGAATCTTTGCTTTTAAAATGAATCCTAATAAAGAGTTGCAAGATAATCTTGATGTGTTTATTAAACTACTTCAAGATTTGGCTAGTTGTAGTATAACATTCCTGAATGAACAATTGGCTATTATGTTATTGAATTATCTTCTTGATTATTTTGAAAGTTTGATTAATGCGATTGAATATGGAAGAGATACACTAACTAAGGAAATTGTGATCAATGCTATAAGGGCTCATAATTTCAAAGCCAAGATGAGAGAAGCATCAAGTGGAGAAGAGCTGTTCATTAGAGGAAGTCCAGTAACTCAGTATGACAGTAGCATCCATGGCAACTACCGGGAGAAATCAAAGGGTAGAGGGCAGAGCCATGGGAGATCGTATTCCAAACTGAAGTTTGGAGGAAGACGATGCTTCTACTGCAACAAGGAGGGTCATTTCAAGAAAGATTGCAAGAAGATGATGAGGGAGGAGAGAGGAAGAAGCCATACCAACAACAAAAAGGCTTCAGTTGCCAAAGGAGAACAACAAGATGATGTTCTTGTTGTGTGTTCAAATGTGAGCAGTAGGCAAGGAAGTGAGAAATGGATCCTGGATTCCAGATGCACTTATCACATGTGCCCTCACAGGGATTGGTTCAAGAATTTCAAGGAAACCAATGATGGAAAGGTTTTCTTGGGGAATGATACTTCTTGCCAAGTGAGGGGGATAAGAGACATCCAGTTGAGGATGTTTGATGGAATGATGAGGATACTGAGGAACGTGAGGTATCTTCTAGATTTGAAAAGGAATTTGATCTCATTGGGGTAGCTAGATTCCATGGGGTACACATACAAAGTAGAGGGAGGAAAGATCAAGGTAACCAAGGGATCTTTGATAGTGATTAAAGCAGCAATAAAGGATGGTATCTATGAGATGATCGGAGAGACAAAAATCAAGGATCAAGCAGCAAGCTTGATGGCTGAGATGGATAAGGCAACCCTTTGGCACAATCGCTTGGGACACATGAGCAAAAAGTGCCTGCAAGTTCTCAGCAAGAACGGTCTACTTAATGGTAACAAAGTAGAGAAACTCGATTTCTGCGAGTGTTGCGTTCTTGGGAAGCAACACCGAGTCAGCTTCAACACTGGATTGCACAAGTCTAAGGGCATTCTTGACTACATTCATACGGGCCTTTTGGGACCAGGAAGAACACCAACACAGGGAGGTAATCTTTACTTTCAGTCTTTAATTGATGATTATTCAATAAAGGTTTGGGTTTATTTGCTTAAAAATAAATCGGATGCTTTTATTAAATTTGTGGTGTGGAAAAAGTTGTTGGAGACTCAATGGGTAGGGTAGTTAAGGTTTTACAAACCGATAATGGCTTAGAATTTTTTAATAAGGATTTTGATAAATTCTGTGAGTTAAATGGGATTCTAAGACATAGAACGGTTACGAAAACCCCTCAGCAAAATGGAGTTCCTGAGAGGATGAATAGGACCCTTATGGAAAAGGTTAGGTGCATGTTAATTGGGTCCAGTTTATCAAAATATTTTTGAGGGGAAGCTATGTCTACTACTACATATTTGGTTAATAGATCACCCTCCAGAGCTTTAGAGCTCAAGACTCCCAAAGAGATGTGGAGTGGGAAACCTCCTGAGTTGAACAACCTTAAAACTTTTGGATGTGCTGCATTTGCACATCAAAAGGATGATAAACTTCACCTAAGGTCTAGAAAATGTGTGTTTCTAGGGTATGGTGATGGGGTTAAGGGGTATAGGTTGTAGTCCTTAAAGCCAAAAAGAATAAAACTCATAATAAGTAGGGATGTCATTTTTAATGAATTGTTATTTCCCTATTTGGAGAAAACTAACCCTGCAGAGGATAATGAGCAAACTAGTCCTGTATTTGTGGAGCATAGCATCAAGGAAAATTCAGCTCAGGTAGAGCAAGGAAGGCAAGAGGTTTCGGACTAGGTAGAGCCCATTGATGAAGGCCAAGCTCAGGACACTTATGAGGACGCTGAACTAGAAGGGGATGATGCAGCAAGTTAGAATGACTATCAGCTCACAAGGGACTGAGAAAGGAGGGTGGTCAGACCACCTTTGAGATATGGTTTTACGGATGCTAATGTAGCAGCTCCTTATTCAGAAGGAGAGGTTGAACCAAAAACTTACATGGATACCATAGAATATAAGGATTCATCAAAGTAGCAGCTAGCTATGGAGGAAGAAATGGATTTTTTGAGGAAAAACAACTCTTGGGAATTGGTGCCCAAACCAGAAAAATAGAGAGTTGTGGATTATAAATGGGTTTATAAGATCAAAGAAGGGAACACTCCAGGGGATAAAGTCCGGTATAAGGCTAGGCTAGTGGCGAAGGGGTTCACACAAAGAGAAGGCATAGATTTCAAATAAATATTCTCACTGATTATGAAATACAATACGATAAGGATAGTGTTAGCAATGGTGGTCCAGTTTAATTGGGAGATCGAGCAAATGGATGTGAAGACAACATTCTTACAAGGAGAGCTTGATGAGACCATCTACATGAAGCAACCTGAAGGCTATGAGGAAGGAAGGCAGGGAGAGTTAGTGTGCCAATTGAAGAAATCTTTCTATGGCCTGAAGCAATCACCTCGACAAAGGAATAAGAGGTTCGATTCCTTTGTAACTAGCTTAGGTTTCATGAGGAGCTACTATGATTCGTGCTTGTACTACAAGGGGCACAAGGTGGAGGAAATGGTGATCATCCTTATCTATGTCGATGATATGTTGTTGGTTGGGAACAGCAGGGAGAGGATAGAAAAGTTGAATTCTTAACTCAGTTCGAAGTTTGAGATGAAGGATCTTGGCCATGCACAGAAGATCCTTGGGATGAGCATAATCCGGGAAAGGGAGAGAAACAGATTGAAGATTTCTCAGATTTTCTACATAGAAAAGATTTTTGAGTAATCCTAGAAAGGAGCATTGGCTTGGGATGAAGTGGTTGTTGAGGTACTTGAAGGGAAGCCCAGATGTAGGGCTAGTTTATGAGAAGAGGGGTAAGTCCATCTGTCTTGAGGGTTATACTGATTCGGACTATGGAGCAGATCGGGATAAAAGAAGATCGATTACCTCCTACTTCTTCAACTTAAACGGATGTTGTATAAGTTGGAAGGATTAGTTGCAGTCGATGGTAGCACTCTCAACAACTAAAGTTGAGTATATAGTGGCTACGGAAGCCATAAAGGAGGCTATGTGGTGCAAAGGGTTGTTGGAAGAGTTGAATGTCCTAAAAGAGCAGGTGGTGGTGTATTTGGATAGCCAAAGTGCGTTACACTTGTGTAAGAATCTGGTGTTCCATGAGAGGACAAAGAATATAGATGTTTGGTATCATTTCATTCCGGAAAATGTTACGAAAGGATGCATTCATGTGGACATGGTAGCCACAGAAGAAAATCCTGCAGATTTAGGCACCAAAGTTCTACCTTTAAGCAAGTTCAATCATTGCCTTAGACTTCTTAGGATTGGAGTTGCTTGAAATGGTGACTCAAGTTGAGTTTGGATACTGAGTTCTCTGCATAATGGGTTCAGGTTTAATCGTTTAGATAAAGGTAGAGATTGTTGAGGTTTGTCCAAGAATTAAACAAGAGAAAAAAAGTCAGCTTCAGATACAGCTGTGCGCCGCGGCCCAGGAGGTGTGTGCCATGGCCTCCAATAAAGGATGAAGAATGGAGAAGACTCCCCCAGGTGTGTGCTATGGCGTCCAGCACCTGGAGGTTGTGTGCCCTGTTCTAGGCTGTGGCGCCAGGCACACTGATGCATGTTTTTCCAGCCTTTTGAAATGGTCTGTGGAGCTTGGTTAAAATGCACAGGTTCACTTAGATTCTTAGGGAGCCATGGGTCTCTGGTTCTTGAGATCTAAGGGTTGAGATTGATCTCAAAGATTGGATAAGGTGGTCATTACTCTACATAAAGGGTCTTCTAACCACAAGTGAAGATAATAAGAATCTCATCTCAACAAGAGAGAATGACATGTGAATGTATGTGAAATAGAGAACATGGTGCGTGAGAGTGCAAAGACACTAAATACAAGAGGGGCTGGTTGTTTAGAGAGAGAGTAGTATAGATTAGGGATTCAAGGGCTTTATAAGTGGAATTTTCAAATGCCAGTCTTTATCACTTTCTTTTTCTCTTCTTTCATTCTTCAAGAACAAGAAGTTTCTTGAAGAGGTGTTGCTGTAATTGTAAGAACTCATTGATTTAGTGCAGAGAGCTTGGAGGAGCTCACGGGAACGTGTTGGTATTTGTCTAAGGCTTAAATAGGAGTTAAAATCAGCATCAGGTCATGGGTGGGCGCCGCGGCTCAGCCTTGGGCGTCGCGGCCCAACCTTGGGCATCGTGGCCCACAAAAAGTCCAAAAGTTCACCTCCTCCATGCACGCCTCAGCCTAGCCTCCCCAAGGTGTGGCACCCAAAAAGGCAGCAAAATCCTCCCTTCCAGGCCGCTACTTGCCCTGTTCTGAGCCGTGGCTTGAAGGCACACCTAAAGGCAATTTTCAGCAACCTTCTCCTAGTGCGTGAGGCATGATCAAAATGCACAAGATCACTTAGACTTGTTATTGGGCTATGATTGATTGGTCCTCAAGATCTAAGGGTTGAGATTGACTTCAAGATAGGTTCAAGAAGTGGTGCACTATATAAAGGATCACCTAGCTTCAATCTCAACATGACATGACATAACTTGTGAAAGTGAGATCAAGTGTAAGAGTGCAAAGACACAAAACACAAGAGAGACTCATTAGAGAGGCTAATTGTTTAGAGAGAGAGAGTAGCATAGATTGGGGATTCAAGGGCCTTGTAAGTGGAATTTTCTTGGGGAAAATTCCAGTGAAACTCAAGTCTTTATCACTTTCTTTTTCTCTTCTTTCATTCTTAAAGAAATAGAGGATTCTTGAAAAGATGTTGCTATAAATTGTAAGAACTCATTGATTTAGTGCAGAGGGCTCGAAGGAGCTCACGGGGACGTAGGCACATTACTGAACCTCGACAACAATTGCATGTGTTCTTTCTTTGATTGGTTTGATTCCTATTTTGTTTCAATGTTATTACAAGTCATTCAAGACTTGGGTGTTTGGAAGATCACCACTTGGGCATCTTGAGGGTGATTTCCAACAGTGGTATCAGAGCTTTGGTGAGCGGGTATCGGAGCAAGACTACAAGAATCGAAGATCAAATTCTTGGGTAATTCAAGAACGGAGTAGAGATCAAGATCTAATCATGCTCTTGAGATTCAAGAATGGAGTGGAGATCAATCCTTGATCGTGTTCTTAAGATTTAAAAGAAGTTGGAGAGCAATTGTGGGTACTGCATAAATCTGGGATTTTCTCTCCAAGATGGGTTAGAACTTCATTATCGAGAAGTTTGATGGAAAGGGAGACTTTGCCCTTTGGAAGTGGTAGATCAAGGCTGTTATTATGCAACAGAAGGTGGACTTGGCTATTGGAGAAGATGACGCTTTTCCAGCAAGTATCACGGAAGTCCAGCGGATTAAGATGAAGAAGATGGCGTATAGCACCATCTTTCTGCACATCTCAGTTAGTGTCACAAGGGAGTGCGGAAACTCGGAAGATCCAGTTGTCATATGGAAGAAACTAGATGAGTTGTTTCTTACCAAAACTCTCCCTAATAAGATTTATCTTATTAAACGAATCTTTGCTTTTAAAATGGATCCTAATAAAGAGTTGCAAGATAATCTTGATGTGTTTAATAAACTAGCCCAAGATTTGGCTAGTTGTAGTATAACATTCGCGGATGAACAATTGGCTGTTATGTTACTGAATTCTCTTCCTGATTATTTTGAAAGTTTGATTAATGCTATTGAATATGGAAGAGATACACTAACCAAGGAAATTGTGATCAATGCTATAAGGGCTCATGATTTCAAAGCTAAGATGAGGGAAGCATCAAGTGGAGAAGGGCTGTTGGTTAGAGGAAGGCCAGCTACTCGAAATGGCAGTAGCATCCATGGCAACTATTGGGAAAAACCAAAGGGTAGAGGGCAGAGCCATGGGAGATCGCATTCCAAACCGAAGTTTGGAGGGAAGCGATGCTGCTATTGCAATAAAGAGGGTCATTTCAAGAAAGATTGCAAGAAGAAGTTGTGGGATGAGAGAGGAAGAAGCCATACCAACAATGGAGAGGCTTCAGTTTCCAAAGGAGAACAGCAAGATGATGTTCTTGTTGTGCGCTCAAATGTGAGCAGGAGGCAAGGCAGCGAAAAATGGATCCTGGATTTCTGGTGCCCTTATAACATGTGCCCTCATAGGGATTGGTTCAAGAATCTCAAGGAAACCAATGATGGGAAGGTTTTCTTGGGGAATGATACTTCTTGCCAAGTGAGGGGGATAGGAGACATCCAGTTGAGCATGTTTGATGGAGTCACAAGGCTGCTGCGGAATGTGAGGTATCTTCCGAATTTGAGAAGAAATTTGATCTCACTGGGGTAGCTGGATTCCATGGGGTACACATACAAAGTAAAGGGAGGAAAGATCAAGGTAACCAATGGATCTTTGATAGTGATCAAAGCAGTAATTAAGGATGGCCTCTATGAGGTGATCGGAGAGACAGAAATCAAGGGTCAAGCAGCAAGCTTGATGGCTGAGATAGATAAGGCGGTTCTTTGGCACAATCACTTGGGACATATGAGCGAAAATAGCCTGCAAGTTCTCTGCAAGGATGGTCTACTTGGTGGTGACAAGGTTGAGAAACTTGATTTCTGCGAATGTTGTGTTCTTGGGAAGCAACATTGGGTAAGCTTCAACACCGCAGTGCACAAGTCTAAAGGCATTCTTGACTACATTCATGCGGATCTTTGGGGGCCAGCAAGAACACAAACACAGGGAGGTAATCGTTACTTTCTTTCTTTGATTGATGATTATTTAAGAAAGGTTTGGGTTTATTTGCTTAGAAAGAAATCAGATGCTTTGAATAAATTTGTGGTGTGGAAAAAGTTGCTCGAGACTCAAACGGGTAGGGTAGTTAAGGTTTTACGAACCGATAATGGCTTAGAATTTTTTAATAAGGATTTTGATAAATTCTGTGAATTAAATGGGATTCTAAGACATAGAACAGTTGTGAAAACCCCTCAGCAAAATGGAGTTGCTGAGAGGATGAATAAGACCCTTATGGAAAAGGTTAGATGCATGTTAATTGGGTATGGTTTACCAAAATGTTTTTTAGAGAAAACTGTGTCAACTGCTGCATATTTGGTTTATAGATCATCCTCTAGAGCTTTAGAGCTCAAGACTCCCGAGAAAATGTGGAGTGGGAAACTCTCTGAGTTGAGCAACCTTAGAAATTTTGGGTGTGCTCCATTTGCACATCAAAAGGATGATAAACTTAGCCCAAGGTCTAGAAAATGTGTGTTTCTAGGGCATGGTGATGGGGTTAAGGGGTATAGATTGTGGTCCTTAGAGCCAAAAGGGACTTGATGAGAGTCATAAAATTCATCTAAATAATACTTAATTGTTAGCATTTTAGGGTTGATCGAGGTTGAAATTACACTTTTATACCTTAATAACTCTAAAGTGTTATTCTTGAATCGTTGACTTATTTCAGGGCATTTTTAGGTACTTTGAGCTTAAAATAGAGTTAGAAAAGCTATCATCATTTTAAGCACGAAGCTTCAATGAATACTCGAGTGAGATGATGGTCGCAGAAGAGCCAAGATGAAGAGAAACCAAGAAAGGAGTTTCACTAAATTGCCAGAATTGCTCGTGCATATCAATCATCTTTGCAGATTAAACCGTATTGATACAGGAATAACTAAGAGATGAACTATACATGCTTAGAAAGATCCAGAAGTTTATTTTCTGATGAATTTTACGGTTCGTAAAAAGGATTTTTCTAGAGAAAGTTATGGCAGTTTTAGTAGACACAGGTCAAGCCTCCAGATCAGCATCCACCTAGCGCCGCGCCCCTCACTTTCCAACACTGCACCCTCACTTTCCATCACTGCACCCCTCACTTTCCAGCACCCACTCGTTCCAAGATCAAATTAGGGCTGCACAATGACATTTTCTGGACTAAAATGCCCCTAACTACTTGTACTCTATAAATACATATTTAAGGAGTGTGCAGCCAGCATCTTCAAAGGGGAGAGCATCTCAAAAGGGGATCCAAAGGATCCAAATCCAGAATATTTCCAAGTTTCTTCAAGGCTGGAAATCAAGGGGAGAGCATCCATATTTTTCTTCCACCTTGAGCTCCATGGCCTGGAAATCAAGGGGAGAGCATCCATGTTGTTCTTCTACCTTGAGCTCCATGGCCAACTAATCATCAAATAAGGGAAATTGATGAATCCTTAGGGATTTGTTGTTCCTTATTTCCTGTTCTTGATTCATTTGTACGGATTTATTATTAAAACATTGTCTAGGATTTACTCTTTGATTAAGTAAGATGGATTTGAGTTCATGTAATAGCTGCACTTTATATTCTTCTTCTTTTATATTTTCTTAACCCGGTGATTGCATGCTCCTCCCCCATATAAGTCTAGTCATGCTCTTCTTATTTGATGTTGGTTGGATGTGATTGATTCCGGTAGATTTATCTTATTGATTGTCCATTACTGCGATATTGTCATTATAATATGTTGTTGTTTCTTGATAATCTTTAAGATCAGTCATGTGTGCTTGAATCAGAATCAATGAGTAATTTTTAGCAATTGCATTAGAGTTTATAAATGTGCTTGATTGAATATTTTTCGATTGCTTGTTTGGGATGTAAAACTTGCAATTGAGATAAAAACAATTTAATCAAGAGTGGAACAAGGCAACGAACTTAAGGAGGATTCCCGAAACCTTGTTATTTCTTATTTATATTTCGTTATATTTACACATCTTTTCACACAATCAAAACTCATAGTCTATCGTTTAACTTTTATCGTTCGTGTCAAAGTTCATACACCTTTCCTTTGTATTTAACTTGTTTCTTTGTGGAATCGACATCCCAAAACCATGCTACAATAACCGTGTTATACTTTGGGCGTAATCAGGACTAAACTCTTAATAAGTAAGGATGTCATTTTTAATGAATTATTATTTCTCTATTTAGAGAAAACTAACCCTGCAGGGGATACTGAGCAAACCAGTCTGGAATTTGTGGAGCATAGCATCAAGAAAAATTCAGTTCAGGTAGAGCAAGGATGGCAAGAGGGTTCGGACCAGGAAGAGCCCATTGATGAAGGCCAAGCTTAGGACACTCGAGAGGGGGCTGAACTAGAAGGGGATGATGCAGCAAGTCAGAATAACCATCAGCTCACAAGGGACTGGGAAAGGAGGGTGGTCAGACCACCTTTAAGATATGGTTTTGCTAGTGCTAATGTAGCAACTCCTTATTTAGAAAGAGAGGTTAAACCATAAACTTATATGGATGCCATGGAATGCAAGGATTCGTCAAAGCGGTAGCTAGCTATGGAGGAAGAAATTGATTCTTTGAGGAAGAACCACTCTTGGGAATTGGTGCCCAAACCAGAAAAACAGAGAGTTGTGGATTGTAGGTGGATCTACAAGATCAAAGAAGGGAATAATCCAGGGGATGAAGTCCAGTATAAAGCTAGGCTGGTGGTGAAGGGGTTCAAACAAAGAGAAGGTATAGATTTCACCGAAATATTCTCATTGGTTGTGAAATACAAGACGATAAGGATAGTGTTAGCAATGGTGGTCCAATTTAATTGGGAAATCAAGCAAATGGATATGAAGACAGCATTCTTACATGGAGAGCTTGATGAGACCATCTACATGAGGAAATCCGAAGGCTATGAGGAAGGAAGGTAGGGAGATTTGGTGTGCCAATTGAAAAAATCTCTCTATGGCCTGAAGCAATCAACTCGACAATGGAATAAGAGGTTCGATTCTTTTGTAACTAGCTTGGGTTTCATGAGGAGCTACTATGATTCATGCTTATACTACAAGGGGCAGAAGGTGGAGGAAATGGTGATTATCCTCATCTATATCAATGATATGCTGTTGGTTAAGAATAGCAGGGAGAGGATAGAAAAGTTGAAGTATCAACTCAGTTCGGAGTTTGAGATGAAGGATCTTAGCTATGCACAGAAGATCCTTGGGATGAGTATAATCCGGGAAAGGGAGAGAAATAGATTGAAGATTTCTCAGACTTCCTACATAGAAAAGATGATATCTAAATTTTCTATGGAAGATAGCAAACCAGTGAAGGTTCCCCTCGCTGGTCATTTCAAGTTCTCCAGCGATCAATGTCTGAGGTCAGATGAGGAGAAGAAGAAAATGGAAAAGGTCCCTTACTCTAGTGCGGTTGGATCTGTAATGTTCATGATGGTAAGCACTAGGCCCGACATTGCTCATGCAATGAGTATTCTCAGCAGGTTTATGAGAAATCTAGGAAATGAGCATTGGCTTGGGATGAAGTGGTTATTGAGAGGAAGCCCATATGTGGGGCAGGTTTATGAGAAGTGGGGTAAGTCTATCTGTCTTGAAGGTTATGCTGATTCGGACTATAGAGCAGACCAGGATAAAAAAAGATCGATTACCTCCTAGTTTTTCAACTTAAACGGATGTTATATAAGTTGGAAGGCTCAATTGCAGCCGATGGTAGCACTCTCAACAGCTGAGGCTGAGTACATAGCAGCTATGGAAGCCATAAAGGAGGCTATGTGGTGCAAGGGGTTATTGGAAGAGTTTAAGGTCCTGAAAAAGCTGGTGGTGGTGTATTCGGATAACCAAAGTGTGTTGAACTTATGTAAGAATCCGGTGTTCCATGAGAGGACAAAGCATATGGATGTTCGGTATCATTTCATTCGAGAAAATGTTTTGAAGGATGCATTCATATAGACAAAGTCGCCACGGAAGAAAATCCCGCAGATTTAGGCACCAAAGTTCTACCTCTAAGTAAGTTCAATTATTGTCTTAGACTTCTTAGGATTGGAGTTGGTTGATATGATGACTCAAGTTGAGTTTGGATACTGAGTTCTCTGCATAATGGGTTCGGGTTTAATCGATTAGACAAAGGTAGAGATTGTTGGTATTTTTCTAAGGCTTAAACAGGAGTTAAAATCAGTATTAGATCATGGGTGGGCGCTGCGGCCCACAGAAAGTCCAAAAGTTCACCTCCTCCATGCGCCCTGAAGCCCAGCCTCCCTAAAATGCAATGCCCAAAAAGGTAGCAAAATCTTCCCTTCCAGGCCGCGGCTTGAAGGCACACCTGAAGGTAATTTTCAGTAACCTTCTCCTAGTGCTTGAGGTATGATCAAAATGCACAGGATCACTTTGACTTGTTGAAGGGCTATGATTGATTGGTCCTCAAGATCTAAGGGTTGAGATTGACTTCAAGATAGGTTTAAGAAGTGGTGCACTATATAAAGGGTCACCTAGCTTCAATCTCAACATGACATGACATAACTTGTGAAAGTGAGATCGAGTGTAAGAGTGCAAAGACACAAAACACAAGAGAGACTCATTGGAGAGGCTAGTTGTTTAGAGAGAGAGAGAGTAGTATAGATTGGGGATTCAAGGGCCTTGTTCTTATCACTTTCTTTTTCTCTTCTTTCGTTCTTCAAGAAATAAAGGATTCTTGAAGAGGTGTTGCTGTAAATTGTAAGAACTCATTGATTTAGTGCAGAGGGCTAGGAGGACCTCATGGGAACATAGGTACATTGCCAAACCTCGACAACAATTGTTGTGCTCTTTCTTTGATTGATTTGATTCCTGTTTTGTTTCGGTGTTATTACAAGTCATTCAAGACTTGGGTGTTTGGAAGATCACCACCTGGGCATCTTGAGGGTGATTTCCAACAGGATGTAGGCACATTGTCGAACCTCGATAACAATTGCTTGTGTTCTTTTTTTGATCGGTTTTTTTTCTGTTCATTACAAGTCATTCTAGACTTGGATGTTTGAAAGATCACCACCTGGGTATCTTGAGGTGATTTCCAACAGGGCCGTGGACTCAAATCGAGTCTCATCATGATTTGATCTGGTTTACAAAATTCAAAAGGTTTGCCCTTTCATTCAAGTAATTATCACTTACAATTCTTTCGAAAGATTATGATAGAACAACACATCCTTTTAATCTTCTTTCTTTCTTGATTATTGAAAAATACAGTATTTTACCTTCTGCACGTTGTTGCTAACTTATAGTGGGTAGTAATAACTTGAACTATGTAGGGGAGAAAAAATTCTTAATTACATCCACGGTAATGGGAGAGAGTATAGAGAGAGAAATTTTGATGCGCCTGATCTATATTTGGTACACGCATACATGATGCATAGGAAAGAATTTCTCGTAGGAGGGATATGTTTTACTTTAGTACATCTTGTGCAAATTGCATTCTAATCAACATAAGCAACATTTTTCCTTCTTCAAAGCTCAATGTTTCTGCCTCAAAATTTGATTTGTCTTGTTTAATGTCTTCTATAGCTTATTTCAGCTAACAACTTTGGCTAGTAACATGAAATTATTTTCAAATTAAATCTAAACCTTCCATATACCTCTCATATAGTTCACAATGATCATTAATCGTATATATAAATTCTATCACTTTTTAAGAATTTAGCATTGTATTGTTTGTGTTAGTATTTTACACCTAAAATCTATTTACTCAAATTTTAGGCAATAAAGAAATAAGTATCAAGCACACAATAATTTAACCTAGTTCGGCAACCTCTTTGCCTACACCACCAACAAACTCACAACTTTATTAATCCTTAACAACAACTATAAGAAAATCAAAATTATTACACTAACAACCTCAAAACACAAAATCTCCAATACACCCAAAGCTCTCAACCTAGCTCTAGTTATAAATCACTCTGATTTACTATGTATGTTGGAATTATGAGTATGTCTTAAACCTTCTCTAGGACCCCCTTTATATAGAGGATAGTTTCCTAATACTATTAGGAAAAGAACAACAACATCATAATAGACTACTACTACTACTTATACAAGGAACAATCTAATAGGAAACTAGTACTACTCTTACTAAAACAACCAACTATAAAATAGGAACTACTTCTGCCAAACCAATTAGAATTCTTCCTTATGAGGATTTGAGCCAAAATTCTAACAAATCTCTACCTTAGCTCAAATTTTCCACACCTAATCAACAAATCTAACTTTCTTCTTAGTTAATGTGATCCTTCATTTTGGTCATTCCATATCTCTTTCACCTAGTTTTTCAAGAAAACCCTTGCCATCCAACGCATACAAGCCCTTCTTGTTCATAGTAGCCTTCGATAATACATTTGATCCATTAAGAACTTACATCTCTCCATTTCCTGCAGTCCATGTTTATCCTATCTTATCAAGCTCCCCCTAAAAAGATGGTATTTATAGTGAGAAATGAAGCAAATTTTACCTTTTCAAGTGTCTTCACGTTTCCATCATGGAGCTTCAACATTAAGCTTCATTCACCATCATGTTGTACAAAAATCTACCTAAATTAATAATCAAATAATTGAACAGTTTTACTTGCAAGTGCATAAGATCCGCATAGTAGTATAGTGTGCAAGTGCGAGATCATCTCCACAGGGATTGGTAAATTTTGCTTTAAAATTAAATTCGCAATATAAAACGATAGAAATAATAAATGAGTTTGATTTGATAATGATAAAAGCGTAGGGACTTGATATCCACCACTAATCATGCTATCACAACAAAACAATATGCCAATGCTTTAATCACGTCATGAATACCTAATGTTGTCAACCTAAGGGCATAGTGTATACTCCTTAAGCTATTAGTTTCTCTAAGCAATGAGTTAGGCATTGTGTATACTCTAACTCTTTTCTTTCTTAAAGGATTTAGCATGGTGTATACTAAGTTGTTCTTTAAGAAAGCATAATATCTGTGAAAACCAACAAACACACGAGACCTAAGACATGGTATATACTCTCGGTTTCCTATGTTGATTAACTTAAGAACCCGGCGTGGATTTCTTTGGTTACTATTATTAAACCTAGGACTCAGCCATCCAAATTGATTTAATTAACTAGTCCATACCACATGCATATGTTGATCAGACAAACACATATGAGGAATTCAAGAAAACAGGAATTAATCAAGTTAAGCATCATAATATAACTATCAAAGGCCCCAATATTGAATTATTGAATAAACATAATCAGGGCTTCAATCAAGCCCTTACTAAAAGTTTAGTTACACATGAGTTTGATGTTAAACATCTTCATAAAGTAAAATAAAGGGGAAAGAATAAACTCGGAAGAGTTTCCTTGAAGAGTCGTCAATTTTTCTGCAAAAATCTATCATAGACCATCCCCGCCTATTTCTGTGTTTACAAGCCTATTTATAGAGTTTAAGAACATCTGGAAACCCTAAAACTTGTAAAACAAAACCCTACATTTATTTCCAAAATGGGAACAACCATTTTAATATTTACTAATGCGCGTGTGCGATCGAGCCTTCTTCTTGCGAGCACGAGCGCAGGTGCGCTTGATCCTTGGCTTGGGCGCTTGAGCGTTGTTGCGCTCGATCGCAGGTCCCATGTGCTCGATCGCAATAGCAGATTCCAGCTTTTCCCCATTTTGCTCTTTAAGCCAGATTATTTCGTAATGCTTCATTTTCTTCGAAAACCTATAAAAACACAAAAAACACAGAAAGGAAATAAAATAAAGTGAAATAACACAAACTAAGAGCTTCACAAATATAAATTAAGGGGCTTAAATGTGAATATTTAAGCACTTATCACACCCCAAACTTACATATTGCTAGTCCCTTAGCAATACGAAACTAAAAACTAAATGAAAAACAAAGAACACAAAGATAAATCCATCATTCATAGTATCCAAAAATTTAAGTATCACACAAAATCATGATATTCATTCATGAGAAAGTTTAAAAATATAAACCCATCTTCGCAATAAATAGGAATTTTAAAATCTAATTACTTACAAGAGGCTAGCTAAGGCATCACAAGTCCGAATTAGTGTAAAGTAAACTAGCACATAAATATGAAGCTTCCAAATAACTCCAATGTGCAATGTCTCCATGTGTCAAAATTCACCGAATTTCCATCAGAATGAACAACAATGGAATAATTTTATTTCCTTCTTTCTTTTATTATGAGGCTCTGCCATGTTTAGTTCCCTTAAGCTTTCTAATTGACCTATGTAGCGAGTGTTGAGTCAATGACTCCCAAACCAGATGGTTTTAGGGCATTAGGTGTAAAGACACCCCTAAGGACTTAGTAACTCGAGTAAAAAAGGCTACAAAACTAAACTGACCTTAATGAAACCAAGTAAAAGTTCCCACCTTTTGACGTGAACACTCATTGCTTATTGAGGCAAGAGGTCCAGTTACTCAATGGAAAGTTTATCAATGATCATTATGAGCATTTTTTCTTCTTTTTTTTTCTACTTTTCTATGCCAAAGTTTCCATCCAACAAGTCATACAGCTAAGGCGTAGAAAAATACACATTAAATTCACATGTCATACCCCACACAATTATGTGCTAATGTGCTCGTGCCAGATTAAATCAAACATGTGAATTCTCAAACGCCTACATTAAGCAACTAATTTTTAAACTCAATCATCAGATCATGTGTTCAAAATTTTAAGCTCACCAATGAAATCACATCACAATTTTTTTGTTCAACCAAAATTTCAAGAAGAACCTGAACATGCATTTATTTTATAGCTTATTTTAAAACGAAAAACAACAACAAAACTGGGACAAAGTGTGTGTAAATGTGTCTCTCATACCCCCAAACTTAAATTACACATTTTTCCCAATGTGTGAACAACATGGAAAGAGCTGACCTAGGAGATGGAGAACTGGCTGGATTGGTATGGCTCATAGCACACCCCTAAACTTGAACTGATGTACACGTTGCCCCTGAAAAACAAAAACTAAAGTAATATTGGAAAACAAAAAGAAACTAAAAATAAACAACAATAAGAAATTGAAAAACAATTGTAGACTGAGGTTTCAACCTAAGAGGGGGGCTGAATTAGATTTTTTAAAAAACTTTTACTAATTAATCACAAGTTTATAAAAAATAGATAAACCCACAAGCATGTAAACAAGTAATGTACTGTAAACAAAAGAGTTTAAGGAATCGAAGATGCAAACTTAATTTATAGAGGTTCGACAATATTGGATTCGTTCCGACCCTATGTCCACTCTCTTCAAGGAGCCTCCTTGAAGCAATCCACTAAAAACCTTTAGTCGTGCAACTTCACGGGTGTTGCACAAAATTTACAAACAATTCCTTCCACCTAGAAGCTTATCCCTTCCTCTCGGAAGCTAATCTCTTCCTTTCGAAAGTTAATCCCTTTACAATAAATGATGTAAAGTAAATGGTAGAGAGACAGCAATGAAAGCTTATACAATTGAATAATATCTCTCTTCCAAGGTAAAGCTTGAAGAATGGCTCAACAATAAATATTTCAAAGCTTTTGCGTATCAATGAGTAAAAACTTGATTGAATGTGTAATCTCTTCTTTTTAAATGCTCAATAGAGTGAGTTTATATAGCCTTGTATTGATATGGCCATTTTGTACTGACTTTGAATGTTTTGGTGCATTTTGTGCTCAATTCTTACGTCTCAACGGTCATATTTTTTGAATTACTAGTCAACTGGATCTTAGTACCAGTCGGCTGGGTCAGGTGAAAAGTCTGACCTTTAAGGCTATGACTAGTACCAGTCGACTGGGGACCTTCTGTCCAAAGTACCAGTCGACTGGTATGAGGCACCTAGTCGATTAGGGACACACTATCCTATATCCAGTCTTCTAGTATAAATACCAGTCGACTGGGTTGTCTTCAACTCAGTTTTTCATTCATTGAAATGTTTTTTACTTTAAAGCGTTTGAATGAATAGTTTTGTTAAAAACGATTTTTCAAAATGAGCCATTGGACAAGCTTGTTACCTGAACCGGTGAGATTTACAACTTGATTTAATACCTTATACCTATACTAGATCTTATATCTTGACTTGGAGTTTGATTCAGGTTGAGTTCTTACACCTTGATTTCTGGTTGTTTGCTTTTATCGTTTAATACACTTAGATAGCACTGTTAGTATAATAAGAGTTGTGTTTTGTCATCATTGAAATATACGTGAGGGTCAACAATCTCCCCATTTTTTATGATGACAAAACTAATGAGAGAATAACAGTTTTAAAAACTAAGTGTTGGATTTTTTGAAAGAATTGGGTAGAGTTTCCTTTGTTTTTTTTAATAAAACAAACCTGTAAAAGGATAAAGAACAATTTATATGCAACCCAACCAATCAACTCAACATATAAAATCATACACCAAGTTCTTTGGAGCAATGCTCCCACTAAATCTATGCACTATTTTGAGTTTACAGTTAGTTTTCCAATTTTCTCATATTTCTCCCTTGTTTTGACAACAACTATAAAAGGGGCAGTAAACTAAAAACATAAGTGATATAGATACCATAAACATGAAGAGCATGCTTAAACAAACTTGCATACGAAAATTTGGCACCATTTGGAGTTGGTAAGCCTTCCCGAGAAAAATCGAAAGTTTCCATACATGCAGAAGCAGTTTAAAGCATTTATCCGAATACAGAAAGATTTAAAGCAAGTAATCTTATGGCACAAATGTAAAATAAGTATATTAACCAAGTTTAAGTAGAAACTGTAGTCATTTATATCACCAATCTATACAGTACAGGCTTCATAGAGCCAAAACAGAAATACAAAGTATAGTAAATAATGAAATGATGTCCGTGCTAAGAACACTGAAAAACTACATCAATAAATACATCAACAGGAAGATAGAAAGATGACTCAAAGAGCAGGAGAGTTAGAGCTTCCACGAGTGAGATCTCGATATACTCACGGTGAAACTCGAAGTCATCCCGGAGAGAGTGGAGGTTGTGATGCATGGCGTCAACTGTAGAGCTCAAACTCTAGAAGTTGGACTGCATGGTCAGCTGTAGGCTCGTGATAGCCTGTAGAAGATTGCCATACCTAGCTAGCCAACACTCGAGTCACCCATAGGAGGTGCTTGGGTATTCGTATCCATAGAAGTAGCAACAGCATCTGGACCCTCGTCCTCATCATCACTGCTCTCCTCCTCTCCAATCCGAATGTTCTTCCCGGCCTTTGAATAGATGAAGCCATCTCAGACTGTGCATCCTATCTTCTTCAGTGAAGAGACGTTGATGATTTCCTTGAGGTTGATGTCCTAAGCCTCGGAGGTGAGAAGAGGCACCTGGAAGTGCTAGAGGATGAGCGTGATGAGCATCCCGTAGGGAAGGCATCCGGAGTCACTTGCTTCGCCATTTATCATGTTGGCGAGCAGTAGGGGGTAGATATTGAAGTGGTGCCCAGTTTTAAGGCACCAAATCAATACGATATCTATCTTAGATAGATAACCTCGACTCCCGAGTCTTGGGTGAATGGTCCAACTCACAATGAGGTTGAACAATTTCGAGTCAAGGGGCATGTCACTACATGTGTGAAATGTAGTGGGTCGAAACACATAGTTAGGGTCACCTCTCACTACCTGACATGCCTCCTCATAATCAAAATTGTCTGGCCATCTGTCCAGACTCCATTGGATCCCTCCCATAGGGACCTTAGGATACTCATCAAGAGGTCAGTGTTGACCTCAAACTCCACACCCATAACACTAGTTCTGAACCTCAGAGCCAGTGGACTGGGTTTCACCAAGTTCACATAGAACTAGTGAATCAGTCTCGGGTAATATTTTTCATAAATCTTGACCAGTGGGGTCAAGTTAATGGCATTAAATGCAGGTAATACATCAAAATTACCATGATGAATAGATTCAAAACCGATGAATCTACCCGTCATGATATTTTTATGACGGATAATCGAAGTATACCTGTCTTTTGCCGCTGGGCTAGAGAATAGAGAGTCGTCGAGCTTTGTCCTGGGCTTCTTGCTTGAGGAGCCCGCTATGACCTTCCCTCTGGAATCTGGGGCCATAGATTTGGTGGACCTTGGCCTTGTAGGCGCATGTTGTCCCCCAACGATGGTTTTTATATGGATTCTATCGATCATTTTTGGAAGAATGTGAGTTTTTGGTAAAAAAAAGGGTTTTGGGTGGAAATTGGAGATTTCAACCGTAGGGAGTTGAAATGGATGGTGTGGATAAGTAGATCGAGGTGTGTCTTAAGTGTTTTATGGATTTTTTGATCAAAATGACGAAATTTTTTAGAGAGAGAAAGCTTGGGGTTTTGAAAATGGTGTAAAAATCTAGAAAAAACGACGAGACTATTTATAGAATCGCGATACTGCTCGACTGGAGTTAGGGTACCAGTCGACTGGGTCCTTTGCAGATTTGAAAAGTTTCACATACCAGTCGACTGGGTAGGAACACCAGTCGACTTGGTAAACTGGTAGAAGGATACCAGTCGATTGGGTGGTTAACAGATTTTCAAAAAATGGCTCCAAACAAGGTTTTTGATTACCAGAAGACAGTATAGCCTTACCAGTCGACTGGAAGATTAGGCAGAGACTTACCAGTCGATTGGGATAGACTTACCAGTCAACTGGACCCTTAAGAAAACTTCCAGTCTTGAGTCTTAGCACGAAATTTGTTTATCTATGCCATCTTGAGTGAGGGAGTTATTAAATAAAGTTTAATACTCTTTCACTAGATGTCAAATATGCAAAATGATGAATGATAAAACAATCAGACATACAGTTTATCATAACCCAACAATCCCATTGACAGTCTTATTTTGCAAAAACTTGCTTCACTTAGAGGTTTTGCAAGAATGTCAACCATTTGATCTTCTGAAGGTATGAATTCTAGTCTTATATCACCTTTTTGAGCATGGTCTCTTAAGAAATGATGTCTAATTTCTATATGTTTAGTTCTAGAGTGCTGAATAGGGTTCTTGGTTAAGTTGATAGCACTAGTATTATCACAATGTATTAGGATACTTTCAAAGTTCATGCCATAGCTTCTAGTTGTTGTTTCATCCATAATACTTGGGCACAACAACTTCCAGCTGCTACATATTCCGCATCGACGGTTGATAGTGCAACGGAGTTTTGTTTCTTGGAAAACCAAAAGGTTAACATTGCACCTAAGAATTGGCATGTTCCACTTATGCTTTTTCTATCTAACCTATATCCAGCAAATTCAGCATCTGAATATCCTACAAGCTCAAAAGATGAATCTTTAAAGTACCATAATCCTAGGGTTTGAGTTCCTTGTAGATATCTAAGGATTCTTTTTACTGCAATTTCATGTGATTCTTTTGATTAGCTTGAAATTAAGCACACATGCATACACTGAACATTATATCAGGTCTACTTGCAGTCAAATAAAGTAAAGCTTCTATCATGCTTCTATAATATTTAGTATCTACATATTTACCTTCTTCATCAAGATCAAGTTTTGTTGAGGTGCTCATGGGTGTACCAAGTGACTTTGAGCTTTCCATCCCGAACCTCTTTAGTAGGTTCTTAGTGTATTTTGATTGATAGATGAAGATACCTCATTTCAATTGTTTGATTTGAAGTCCAAGGAAGTAGGTAAGCTCTCCCATCATGCTCATTTCAAATTCACCTTGCATGCACTTGGCAAACTCTTGACACATAGATTCATTAGTAGCACCAAATATAATATCATCAACATATATTTGGACTAGTAGAGTGCCATTTATATGAGTTTTTGTAAAGAGGGTTGTGTCTACTTTATCTCTTATAAAATTATTGTCAATCAAAAATTTACTTAGTCTTTCATACTCTTGGAGCTTGCTTCAACCCATATAGAGCTTTAGAAAGCTTGTAGACATGATTTGGAAGACTAGGATTCTAAAATTCAAGAGGTTGCTCAACATAAACCTTTTCCTCTATAAAGCCATTTAAGAAAGCACTCTTTACATCCATTTGAAATAATTTAAACTTATTAAGGCATGCAAAGGCTAATAACATTCAAATAGCTTCTAATCTAGCTACGGGAGCATAGGTATCATCAAAGTCTATTCCTTCTTCTTGATTATATCCCTTAGCAACTAGTCTAGCCTTATTCCTAGTTACTATTCCATTTTCATCCATCTTATTTCTAAATACTCATTTAGTTCCTTTTATTGTATGATTCTTATGTCTAAGAACTAGATTCCAAACATTATTTCTTTCAAATTGATTTATTTCTTCTTGCATGGCAATTATCCAATCATTATCCTTTTCGGCTTCTATAAATTTCTTAGGTTCTATTTGAGACAAATAAGCTACATAATTGCAAATATTTCTAATAGAGGAACGAGTTCTTACCTCTTGTGAAGGATCACCAATCACTTGATCAATCGGGTGATAATTTACATACCTCAAATCTTTGGGAAGACTATCCTCTTGTCGACTTATAGATGGTTGGTCAAATTTGAGAGTTTTCATCTCTTCATTTGTTTGAGGTGGACTCTCCTTTAGGTCAACAATGGGAGTAAGTGTTTCTGTTCTTGGAATAAAATCTGCATCATCATTGAAAGAAACTTCTCTACTACTAATTGGGTTAGACTCATCAAGAGTTACATGTACGAATTCTTCTACCACTAGAGTTCTCTTGTTGAAGACTCTATAAGCCTTACTAGAGGTTGAATATCCTAAAAATATCCCTTCATTGGTCTTAGAGTCAAATTTACCCAAGTTAGTTTTATTTTCATTTAGGATGAAGCATTTACAACCAAATGTACGAAAATAGGAGATATTAGGCTTTCTACCTTTCTATAATTCATACAGAGTTTTGTTAAGCATAGGCCTAATTAAAATTCTATTCAAGATATAGCAAGAAGTGTTTACTGCTTCAGCCCAAAAGTATTTTGGTAAACTATTTTCACAAAGCATTGTTCTTGCAAATTCTTATAGAGCTCTATTTTTCCTCTCAGCAACTCCATTTTATTGAGGAGTTCTAGGAGCTCAAAAGTTGTGATCAATTCCATTTTCATCACAAAATTTTAAAAAGCTTTGGCTTTCAAATTCTTTTCCATGATCACTTCTAATGCTTGAAATACAAATTTTTTTTTTCATTTTGAACCTTTTTGCAAAAGTTTTCAAATCCTTTGAAAGCTTTATCCTTGTAAGCAATAAAAATAACAAAGGTATGTCTTGAATAGTCATCAACAATAACAAGAACATATTGATAACCACATAGACTAATGGTACTTATTGGACCAAATAAGTCCATATGAAAAAGTTCCAATGGTCTAGTAGTTGAGACTACATTCTTTGGTTTAAAAGAAATCCTTATTTGTTTTCCCTTTTATTAAGCATCACATATTTTATCTTTTTCAAAATTGATTTTGGGAAGTCCAGTGACTAAATCTTTTCTAGAAATGATTTTAAGTAAATTCTTGTTCACATGACCAAGCCTTCTATGCCATAGCCATGGGTTTTCACTAAATGCGGGAAAACATTTTTCATTTTCAGAATGCAATGATTTTAAATCAACTATATAGACATTTTCATGTCTATGGCCAACAAATTTGATCTTGTTACTCTTGATGTCTATAACTAGACAATGAGAGGTTTCAAATATGACTTTGTTTCCTTTGTCACAAAGTTGACTAATACTTAGTAAATTTGGCTTAAGGCCTTGTACTAGCAATACATTATCTATGGTTAAGAAATCATTACGAACTTTTCCATGCCCGATGATCTTTATTTTTGTGTTGTCTCCAATGGTGACAAGTCCGCCATCTCTTAGAGTTAGTTCTTTGAATACACTTTTATCACCGGTCATATGCTTTGAGCATCCACTATCAAGGTACCAATAGTTACCTTTTTTCTTGGTGTAGAGACATATCTCATTTTCATTATCAATTTCAATAAGACATAGGTTGGCAATTTCCTCATATCTGATTTCTTTATCAGAAGAGTCTTCTTCTTCGTCATCAGTCCATGTGGTTGCTATCATAGCTTTTTTTTTGAAGCTCCTATATAGTTTGCTTGTAACCATACAATCGGCCTTGATGTGACCGGGCTTCTTGCATCCATAACATACAAGTGGTTCCTTTTTTTGAAGTGGGATCCTTTGTGTCAGGTTTCTTGCGTTTCTTCAAGAATCTTTGAAACCGTTTAGTGATTAAAGCTATCTCACCATCTTCATCGCTGCTTTCCATTTCTTCTTTCATTTTCTCTTCTCTATTGCATTTAGGGGCTTTGAGAGCAATTACATTTGTCTTCTTCTCATCATCATTGACAATGAGATTTATTTCTTCCATCTCATATGTCAATAGTGATCCAAGAAGCGTTTTTACATCAAGTTTGTCGAGATCTTTGGCCTCTGTGATGGTCGTCTTCTTTGCTTTCCAAATGGGTGGCAAAGATCTTAATATTTTTCTTGTTAGTTCAAACTCCTTAATGTTCCTACCGAGAAGCTTCAAACCATTAACAATAGTTGTGAAAAGTGAGTGTATTTGAGAAATTGTTTCGTTAGGAAACCTTCTAAAAGATTCATATTCAGATACTAGTATATAGATTTTTTATTTTTTAACCTCACTAGTTCCTTCATATGTAACTTGCAATTTATCCCATATCTCCTTAGCCAAAACACATGCAGAGATTTTATTATATTCTGATATATCTAAAGTATAATGTAAAATACTTGTGGCTCTACTATTGAGAGACATCATTTTACAATCCTCATCATTAAACTCAGTTTTGAGTTTAGGCATTATATGATTGATTTCTCCAATAGTTATTTCCTTTGATGGAATTCTAGGTCCCTCTTCAATGACTCCATAGATTATTATCTTGTCATTCGACAAAGAATTTTATCCTGTTTTTCCAATAGTTATAGTTGGAGCCATTGAACAAAGGAGGCCTAGTGTAGGAGTGTCCCTAAGAATAGCTATTTGTTGCCATCAGATTAACTCAAGAATATTAAGCCTAAAATTGAGAACAAAACTCTGATACTAATTGTAGACTGAAGTTTCAACCCAAAAGGGGAGGTGAATTGGGTTTTTTTAAAAAACTTTTACTAATTAATCACAAGTTTATAAAAAACAGATAAACCCGCAAGCATGTAAATAAGTAATGTGTTGTAAACAAAAGAGTTTAAGGAATAGAAGATGTAAACTCAGTTTATAGAGGTTCGGCAATATCGAATTCGTTCTAACCCTACGTCCACTCTCTTCAAGGAACCTCTTTGAAGCAATCCACTAAAAACCTTTAGTCGTGCAACTTCACAGGTGTTGCACAAACCTTACAAACAATTCCTTCCACCTGGAAGCTTATCCCTTCCTCTCGGAAGCTAATCTCTTGCTTTTGGAAGTTAATCCCTTTACAATAAATGATGTAAAGTAAATGGTAGAGAGACAGTAATGAAAGCTTATGCAACTGAATAATATCTCTCTTTCAAGGTAAAGCTTGAAGAATGGCTCAACAATAAATATTTCAAAGCTTTTGTGTATCAATGAGTAAAAACTTGATTGAATGTGTAATCTCTCTTTTTTAAATACTCAATAGAATGGATTTATATAGCCTTGTATTGATATGGCTATTCTGTACTGACTTGGAATGTTTTGGTGCATTTTGTGCTGAATTCTCGTGTCTTAACAGTCATATTTTTTGAATTACCAGTCAACTGGATCTTAGTACCAATCGACTGGGTCAGGTGAAAAGTCTCACCTTTAAGGCTATGACTGGTATCAGTCAACTGAGTAGGATTTACGGATCGACTGGGGACCTTTTGTCCAAAGTACCAATCGACTGGTATGAGGCACCCAATCGACTAGGGACACACTGTCCCATATCCCAGTCTTCTAGTATAAATACTAGTCGACTGGGTTGCCTTCAACCCAGTTTTTCATTCTTTGAAATGTTTTTAACTTTAAAACGTTTGAATGAATAGTTTTGTTAAAAATAATTTTTCAAAATGAGCCATTGGACAAGCTTGTTACCTAAACCGGTGAGATTTACAACTTGATTTAATACCTTATACCTATACTATATCTTTTGTCTTGACTTGGAGTTTGATTCAGGTTGAGTTCTTGCACCTTGATTTCTGGCTGTATGGTTTTATCGCTTAATACACTTAGATAGCACTGTTAGTATAATAAGAGTTATGTTTTGTCATCATTAAAATATAGGTGAGGGTCAACAACAATAAAAACATAAAGGATACATTGTGGGGTGTCTCCCATGAGCGCTAAGCTTTACGTCTTCAGCTAGACTATTGGAGAGGCCTTAAGGAGGTTCACAACTTCAATGATGTCATCAGTAACATCTTCAGATTCAGGCTCAATATCCAATCTTGTGAAACTATGGTTGAGGGTGCTCTCCAATGGATCAATGTGATGGACCTGAAAAGCTTGCTCAATAACACCTTACATCATACATATATTAAAACATTCTATATAATCTTGAGGTAATTTTAATGCATCAAATATTTTGAATTCTATCTTCTCACCATTTACCTTCATACTTATAATACCCTTTTTCACACAAATTTTTGTATCAGCAGTTCTCATAAAGGGTCTTCCTAAGATGATGGGCAAAGGTAATGGCATAGGAGATTCTTCTATATCTAATACAATAAAATCAGCAGGTAAAATAAATTCACCTACCTTTACTAAGACATCCTCAAGAATTGATGCTTCTGTTTGCCAATTGTAAGGTGATGGAAGTTGGTTGAAGCTCCCTGAAACCCAGTGTCTCGAATATAGTGTATGGTAGTAAATTGACACTCGCCCCTAGATCCAGTAATGCAAGTTTAAAAAGTTGGTCACCTATCATGCAAGGAATGGTAAAACTACCTGGGTCTTTTAGCTTTGGTGGGAGTTTCCTTAACAATACCGCACTCACCTCTTCAGTTAAAGCCACTGTTTCATGCTCCTGAAACTTTCTTTTATTAGTGCAACAATCTTTCAAAAATTTAGCATATGCAGGAATTTGTGGAATTGCATCTAATAAAGGAATGTTAATCTCTACCTTTCTTAAAGTTTTAAAAATATCAAGCAATTTACTTTCTTTCTTTGGCTTTTCTAATCTTTGAGGGAAGGGTGGTGCATTCACCTTCTTCATTTCACTTACCTTGAATGTGGATGCTTTATCTAAAGATGATTGTGCTGGCTCATCAGCTCTTATGATCTTACCATTTCTGAGAGTTGTAACGGTCTTTAGTTGCTGATGTCTTCCTGGATTAGGTATTGTTTGGGCTGGAAGTTCACCCTGCTTTCTTCCACTTATCTCTTTAGCTAATTGCCCCACTTGGACTTCCAGTCTTTGAATAGCTTGCTCATACTTTGCATTTGTTTGTCTTTGCTCAGTTCGAAATTGTCTTTCTTCTGCCATAAACTAGTCTTGTGAAGCCATCAGTTGTTGTTGTTGAGCTGCCAATTGCCTTACAATACTCTCTGTGACACTTTTCTTTGACTCTTGAACTGGTTGGGCTACTTGTTGGGAGTTCCTTTGCTGCCCTAGAAGGTTCAGGGCATTCTGATTGTTATTCCATGAGAAGTTGGGGTGGTTTTGCCACCCTAGATTGTAGGTATTGGCATATGGATCGTTCTTTGGAAGATAGTTGTTCAGTCCCACATAACCTGCTTGCTATTGATCTGCAGATGAATACAAAGGGCAAGTTTCAGTAGTGTGATCAAAATGAGAACATATAGCACATGCCTGGAGTTGTGTGGCTTGGGTACTAAGTGGGATGTTCTGAGCAGTTATGGCTTTTACAAGCATATCTAGCTTTCTTTCCACACCAACAATCTGATTTGGAGAGCCCCCATTTAAGGTAACTTCATACATACCCTTGCTCTTAACTCCTTGTTGTTGGGTGTGCTCACTTAATGTCTCAAAAAGCTCCATGGCTTTTTCATTGCTCTTTTCCATCAGCACACCTCCACAATCTGAATCAATAATAGCTTTATTCATGTCACTTAGACCTTCATAAAAAGCTTGCACTAGCTCATCTTGAGGTACATTATGATGTGGATATTTGAGAAGCAGCTCATTGAAGTGTCCCCATGTTTCAAAGAAAAGGTCTCCATCTCTCTATTGGAAAGATTAAATCTCCTTCCTTATCTGTCTTATCTTTTGTGCTGGGAAAAACTTCCTTAGAAACCTACTGGATAGCTCTTCCCAAGTATGGATAGACACTATAGGCAACGAATTGTACCACAACTTAGCATTATCTTTCAATGAAAAAGGGAAAAGAATTAACCTGATTCCCTCTTGATCTAGGCCCTGGATGTGCTGGAACTTGCAGAGATCAAAGAATTCCTGAAGATGCAAGTGTGAATCCTCAGTAGGTGTACCCTTGAAGTGAGTCAAAGCATTTAGTATATGCGGGGATATGTAGTAATTGCCTTATGCCTCTGGTTGATAAGTAATGTATAAGGGCTAGTTGAGGTTCTGTGGGATGAAGGATTGCTTCATGGGTCTTCGCTCTGGTGGCAGTTAGTTGTCAAGTTGTTCCGCCATCGATGCCTCTCCCTTGAATTCTTCTTATTTCTCCTCAATGTTGTCTCTAGGCCTTTGTCGAATGGTTTGCTCAATCTCTATATAGAGTGGAAAGATGGTTGGATTCCTGGATTGAAGCCCTTGCATGAATCAGCTGCAACTCTTCAGTGCATCGGTTTCAGTACTGCTGTTCGGGTAGACTTGTGCTCGATCGCTCCAAGAACTGTGCTCGATCGCACCTAAGCCCGTGCTCGATCGCAATGCCAGAAATTACTCTGCCTCAGACCTGAAGGAAGAACATAAAAACAAAAAGAAGGAAAAAATTTAGATTTTTGATAAAAATAAAATATAACAGAATAATAAAACTAAATGAAAAATAATTCTAAACATAATTTTAACGCAATCCCTGACAACGGCCCCAAAAACTTGTTGTACAAAAATCTACCTAAATTAATAAGCAAATAATTGAACGGTTTTACATGCAAGTGTGCAAGTGCAAGATCATCTCCACAGGGATTGGTAAATTTTGCTTTAAAATTAAATGCGCAATATAAAATGATAGAAATAATAAATGAGTTTGATTCGATAATGATAAAAGCGTAGGGACTTGATATCTACCACTAATCATGCTATCACAACAAAACAATATGCCAATGCTTTAATCAGGTCATGAATACCTAATGTTGTCAACCTAAGGGCTTAGTGTATATTGTGAGTTTTAAATTACTCGTAAGCGCACGAGTCGTTTGCAATATAATGTGTGTAAGTGCGAGGTCGAATCCATAGGGAATTGCGTCGTGAAAATATATTTTTATCTAAACTAAACCTATTTTAACCTAGTTTCAAATTTTGAGTTGTATTTTGCAAAGAATATAAACTAAACTAAATTGAGTTGAAAGAAAATGATAAAAATACTAAGGTTTCTAAATCCACCCCACCAAAATAAAGCTTATACTTTCATGTTCTGTATAAAAGTAATCTATCAAATAATTCCATGAATCCACCATTATACAAATCACAGCGAATACCTTAATTCAACCAAATCATCCAATGTATCCCTTTAGAATCACAATGGATATCCAATTTACTTTGGATGATCCACCATATCCGGCAGATGAAACACAAGGAATATCTAATTTGAACAATTTAAACACAATCAATCATAAGAATTTATTCAAACAATTGAAACAGAACATTAATACTTAAAATATCAAAATTGTATGAACATATCTGAAAATATTATGCCAAACAATGACGAGACTTAATTTTCAACCTTAGATGAAGGTTTTAGCCTCTCATGATTATGAAACTAAATTTCACAATTAAAGTACTAAACATTAAACTTTAAAACTAAAAAGAAATAAATTAAAACTGACTATACATTGAGAGAAATTCCACTCGCAACTGTTGCGCGACACTTCCCCCCTTGGTAGCAAAGCCTTGGAGATCCCCCAGATTGCTAGCAGAAGTCCTCCGAATTGCACACCTTTTTAATGAAGTGAAATGGGGCTTTTATAGGGGAACTCCATGAGTACAATGTGTTTCCAATCTGATATGGGATGTGTGATATAAAATGTGTTTCCAACCGATGTGGGATATGGGATTTAAGCCTTCACATGCCCTTCAAAACTTCTGCCCACGCTGAAATCCCGCACAGCCTAACCTTTGTCTACTAAAACTGCCATAACTGTCTCTAGAAAAATCATATTTACGAGCTGTAAAATTCCCCAGAAAATAGATATCTGAATCTTTCCAAGCATATATGGTTCATCTCCTGGTTCTTCCTGAATCAATACAGTTTAATCCGCAAAAATGACTGATCTGTACAAGCAATTCTGGGAATTTAGTGAAACTCCTTTCCAAGTGCTTGTAAACCTGTAAAACAAAGAAAAAAACAACTCAATGTAACAAATTCCTAAGCTAACAAATGTAAATTAAGGGGCCAAAATATGCAATATTTGGCATTCATCAGTGTATACTCCTTAAGCTATTGATTTCCCTAAGCAACGAGTTAGGCATAGTGTATACTCTAACTCTTTTCTTTCTTAAAGGATTTAGCATGGTGTATACTAAGTTGTTCTTTAAGAAAGCATAATATATGTGGAAATCGACAAACACACATGACCTAGGGCATGATTCACTCAAATAATTTCAAATTTAGGTATGACATAATGGAGCATGCGCAACAAATAGCAACAGACAACTTCTTTAAATAGATGACCAGACTCTGATACTACTTGTTGGGATTTTACCTACAAAATTCACTTACTCAAATTTTAGGTAATAAAAAAACAAGCATACAATAATTTAACATGATTCAGCAACCTCTTTGCCTATGCTACCAATAAACTCACAACTTTATTAATCATTAACAACAATTTTAGGACCCCATAACCTCATAACACAAAATCCTCAATAGACCCAAAATCCTCTAGCTGTAAATCCCTTTAATTTACAATGTATATTTGAATTATGAGTATACTCAAACCTTCTCTAGGACCCCATTTATATAGAGGATATTTTCTTAATACTAGTAGGAAAAGAACAACAATATCCTAGTAGACTACTACTACTTGTACAATGAACAATCTAATAAAAAACTAGTACTACTCCTACTAGAATAATTAACTATAAAATAGGAAACTACTTTTCCCAAACTAATTAGAATTATTCCTTGTGAGGATTTGAGCCAAAATCCTAACAATTTGCTATCTCTATAACATGGAAAAAGAAGAAATGTTTCAACTATTCCTTATAGTAATTGGAGAACACTATTATTTTCATGTTGAGTACACTTAAACGAGTATAGTTATTAATGCTATATTTAGTTGAAGAGAAAAGTGAGACTAAAGAAAATGAAGAAAAGGGAAAAAAAAAAAGGAAAGAACTATAAAACGATTGATATTTTTCTTTGTTAGATGTCCCCGAAGTGACGATATTTTCCTTTATGTTTTTGGATGTGATGATGAAAAACTTGAAAAAAAGAAAATGATCACTACAAGGAAACAGCTCATCACTGACGAATTTTCTTGTCGGTGAAAGTCCTCTTGCCCTCAGTAATGGTCATCACTAAGGGAATGTACCCGTCAGTAATAAGCTCCTCAATAATCCAAATTTTCAACGAGGGCAAAAAATATTCGTTGGTGATATCTTACCACCGAGGGACATTACCGACGGATTGTCCCTCGGTGATATTTATTTAAAAATAATAATTTAGTTGGTTTTACAAAAAAAATAAAATATTTTGTTTATCACAGACAGATGGATCCCCCGGTAATAATATTTTAAAAATTAAAATTTTAAAAAATCCTTCATTCAGTCGATTGGATCAAAGATTTTTTAAATTTTCAATTTTTAAAAAAAATTATTACTAAGGGATCCATTCATTGATAATAATTTTTTTTAAAAATTAAAAAATTAGAAAATATTATTCCCGAGGGATTTATTCGTCGGTAATATTTTTTTACTAAGGGATCCACTGTTGGTGATAACAATTAGTTTTTAAAATATTTTATTTATTTTATTGATTTTTCCCTGTTAAAACGTACTTAACCTGTTTGAAATGCATTTGAAAAATACAAAATAAAATAGATTTGAGAACACAAAATATTTCATAAATTAATAAAATATTATTTAAGAATAACCAAATTAAAATACATTCAATAATAGAATATACCAAAAAAAATTAAATACAAATGTCTGCAAATGAAATCATGGGTCAGCCAAGTCCATGTCATCGTGGTCAAAATGCTCAACATCATTCTCTATAGCTAGATCCTATAATAAAAGATAACAAATAACTTGGTCAAATATATCCACACACACACACACACAAAAGTTAAAATACACGTAAACCAAAACCAAAACTAGCTAAGTTATGAAAGTAAAATTTCTCAAAAATCGACACAGTTAGTAACCATTGATCCAAAATGGATTATGTTTCTTCACACTAGTTACATTCTACCAAACGAATGTGACAATAAACCCACCTCGTCTGCTAGACAATTATTTTACTGTTTTAACCCTTAAACCGCTAACTTAAGAAAGTTTTTAGTTCGAAACCCCTAATGAATTCTAGTTCTTCCCACTAGTCACATTCTACTAAAAGAACCTGATGGTAACCCCGCTTTGTTCGTTAGATAAGTATTTTACTGTCTAGACCTTAAATCCGCTAAGTTATAAAAAAATTTAGTTTGAAACCCTTCGGTTTGTAATTGGTGATCCGAAATGGATTCTGTTTCTTCCCACTAGTCACATTCTACCAAACGGACATGACAGTAACCCCGTCTCGTCTGTTAGACAAGTATTTTACTGTTTTGACCTTTCAAAGTTTTTAGTTAGAAACCCCTCGGTTTATAACTTGTGATCTGAAATAGATTATGTTTCTTCCCACTAGTCACATTCTATTAAATGGATGTACAGGTAACACTACCTCATCTATTAGACAAGTATTTTACTATGTTGACCTTAAAACCACTAAGTTATGAAAGTTTTTAATTTGAAATCCCTTAGTTTGTAATCCATGATCCGAAATGGATTTTTTTTCTTCCCAATAGTCACATTCTACCACAGAAATCGTCCATTAGACAAGTATTTTGCTGCTTTGACCTTTTTACCACTAAGTTATGAAAGTTTTTAGTCCAAAACTCTTCGATTTGTAATTAGTGATCAAAAATGGATTCTGTTTCCTCCCACTAGTCACATTCTACAAACGGACGTGACAGTGAGCATGGATCATCCGTTAGGCAAGTATTTTACTATTTTGACCTTAAAACTTTAGTAATGGAAGTTTTTAGCCTGAAACCCCTTGGTTTGTTATCTATGATCCAAAATTCATTCCATTTTTTTGAAATAGTCACATTCTACTAAACGGACGTGATAGTAACCCCACTCATTCGTTAGACAACTATTTTACTATTTTGACCGTAAAACCCCTAAGCTATGAAAGTTTTTAATCTGAAACTCCTCGGTTTGTAACCCATGATCCGAAATAGATTTCATTTCTTTCTGTTTGTCACATTCTACAAAATGAACGTGATGGTAACCCCACTTTGTTTGTTAGAGAATTATTTTACTATTTGACCTTAAAACTACTAACTTATAAATTTTTTTAGTCTGAAACCCCTCGGTTTTTAACTCGTGATCCGAAATGGATTTTGTTTCTTTCCTCCAGTCACATTCTACCAAATGGACATGATTGTAACCCTACCTCATTCGTTAGACAAGTATTTTACTGTTTTGACTTTAAAACTGCTGACTTATGAAAGTTTTTAGTCCGAAACCCCTCGATTTGTGACTGGTGATCCGAAATAGATTCCGTTTCTTCCCACTAGATATATTATATCAAACGAACGTGACAGTAACCTTGTCTCATCTATTAGTCAAATATTTTACTATTTTGACCTTAAAACCACTCATTTATGAAAATATAATTTCCCGAAAACACACACGATTGGTAACTTAAATGTAAAAAAGTTCAATGTGTTTTACTTACATTGGGTTGTGCAGTATGAGTCACTTTAGAATACCGAACCATCACTAGATGTTGCAATATCTGCTCAATGGACTAGAGACATGTATGCATGTAATCCACCCTATTGTTTGCTTGCGCCAATTGTGCTTGAAGCTTCTCTCTTCTTGACCTCTCCTCATCCAGTTATTTTTGCATCGCTCAAACATCATCAACATGTGTGAACCATGATGCAGTGGATTTGATGGAGGAACTTCTACTTGGAGAGCTACTAGCAAAAGGACGACCGTCAATCATCCCCCTGAATACATAACATTGCCCATTCTTCAGCCCACCCAATGCATATAACCACTCAATGGGGGTCGATCTCATTGTGTGAAGATGCTTCTAGCTGGCCACCACTCTTTTCTCGAACAAGTTGGTCATATGTTTCCTATATTACAAATAAATATATATGATTAATAATTTTTTCCCAAACAATATTAAAAGCAACAATTATTTTGCATACAAGTAAAAAAATACATTTTATACATACCATTGTGTCCTTCGACTTGTGATCGACATAATCAACTGTCCTTTGGCGCTTGCACATCCTGTTAAACACCTCAACAAGTATGGGCGGTCTATCCAACTGTTGGGATTGCACATTACAGTTTGTTAGAAAAAGTGAATTTATCTATACATGCAATTATATATATATATATATATATATATATATATATATAATTGCATGTATATGCCAATGCAGTCGTGTTAGCGTCCGTATTGATGGATCCCTCAACATGGTGAACAGCCAATATCACCCGACCGTCTATTCATCGATGTAACATTGGAGCGATGAGTCCACGTCTCTGAGGCCCATAAATCAGCCAAAGCGTCCCAATGCTCCTTGGGGATTCTGTGGCCTCTCCCTTCTTCATTTAAACCCTAACCATACCAATTTGTGTTATCCTCACCCCATTTCTTTTTAAATTTATCCCATACTTCATTAAGCAAGCCGGTGTGGCGAACCCCAATGATCCTATCATGGACAGACCTAAAAATATATAGATCGAAATAGCATAATACAATACCAAACATATATTATTACTTTTTTCGTCTTCCAAAAATGCTTCATTAAATACATGTGGTTTCTAATGATGCTAACTTAGAATGAAACAAGTATAGATTTAACATAAACTTATCACACAACCAATGGGCTAACATAGAAAGATTTAGATTTGCATACCTAGCTTAATCAATATCTGGTAATAGTGAAGTAAGACTAAGTCGAGATCATTTATAACCCGCGAGACGAAAATTGATAACAAATTAGTAAACAACAGAATGATTCCTTATGCATTATGCATGTTGATACATGTTTTCTAACGATATCATCCAATTCACTAATAGGTGGGGGTCCTAACCCATTCACGAATGCATGATTGATTTTGCAATTTGTAGTTCCAAACTTGTTATGTTAGAACTTGATTTTAGCAACATTTCCCCTTAATCCTCTAAGTACATGACTTAAATTCGGAACTATATACCGAGAAAGATAGGCCCGAATTTAGTACATACCTAGAGAACAATGAGAGATGCTACCAAAATCTAGTCGAAACAAAACAAGTTATGACATACAAATTGAAAAATCGATCACGCATTCCTAAACTATCCACTTTGGACAATCCAATGATTATTTGAACACAAGTACTCTCATTGCAAATATATTAATTGATAAGCAACGAGAGCATTTGAGTCGTTCAATAATCATTGGACGGGCATTCTAATGTAAGATGCAATGCATGAATATGTATAAAACTAAAGAAATCATATGACATGCACAATTAAATGCTTAAGGTAACTCTAACATAGCAAAATCTAGTGCTAGCCTAATTGTTAAAAATATTTTTACCATATACAAAGTAATGATTAAATTTAAACTAACATAAAAAAATATAAACTAATATAACAAAATAATAATTAACTTTAAACTAAAGATAATACTTAAATTTAAACTAAAAATAAAGGTTAAGTTCTAACCTAATTTTTTACTTATTTTCCTATACAAAATAATAACTACATTCAAGGTTAACTTCTTTTCTGAAGTTGTTTTTATGAAAATCAAGTCTAGAAGCTGTCTTGGTACAACTGGGCAAATTAGATGCACTTCATCCATAAAGTAGTGGTTTGACTATCCAATAGGCTAATCTTATCTCTACATCCACTATGGTGATCGTAGGAGGCAGAAGTACTTTAGCCATAAAGTAGTTGTTTCACTATCCAATAAGCTAATCTTATCTCTCCATCCACTATGGTGATTGTAGGAGGTAGATACCCTACCAGAACAAGTGTGGCAGTTGAAAAGTGACCGGAAAGTGGCCTGAAACAGTGAACCTGAATTGTTAGATAGAGAAAGAGAAAAAAATGGGAAAAATAAAAGAAATAAGGAAAGAGAAAATAAAGGGAAGGGGGAGGAAGCTTACCTCCACTAACCCATCGTAGATTTTGCTGAAAAACTCTAGTGGTGGTCGAAAAAATATGAAATTTGGGTTTTTAGAGAGAAAAACCCACGTGTGGCCAAGTGAATGAGGAAAGAAAGACGACATGAGGGAGAGAGGAAGAAGAAGAAATGAGAAGTAGAGGAGGAGAAGATGGAGAGGATTAGGGGAAGATAGTGAGGAGGAGGAGATGGTAGCTACTACTAGCTAAATGAGAGAGAGAGAGAGAGAGAAACGAGGGAGTTGTGCAAAAAGAATGAGAAAAATGGGTATTTAGGGTAGATTATCATCGAGGGACTAAAATCCCGCGCTAATAATAAAATCCACTCGGTGAAAATATATATACTAAAAATCATATGTACTCTCTATATATAAAATATATAGGCCAACTTAAAGCATGTTGGCTTAAATATGGCTTTAAACATGGCCATAATATAATATATATTAATTAATAATATGTATGTTAATAATATATATAAAATAATACTACATATGTTAAATAATTTGTTATATACTATAGGTTATGCATGCACTATAATAATATTATATTAAACCGTAAATCCTAAACCATATCATATATTTATTTATTAAAATATAAAATAGATCATATTAATTATTCTATTATATTAATTTATAAATTAACCATATTATTATTTTATATTTATCAGTAATTTACTTATCAATTATCAATAATTTGTAATTTTATTATGTAATTATCTTACATTAGTACCTTATATTAAACACTAAATTCTAAACCCTAAACTCTATAATGAATCTAACTGCCCTCATTAACTCTATGTAAACCCTTAACCATAATTAAACCCTATTGAATCTAAATCCTAATTAACACTAAAGTACCCTAATTATATTAGCTAAATATTATCTTACATTAAAGTGCCCTAGACCTAAAACCCTAATTAACCTTATTCCTAGCTAATATAAACCCCAATTTAAACCCTAAACCCTAAATTAACCCTAAACCTTATACCGTAAAGTCTAAACCCTAATTAACCCTATGTACGTAAACCCTAACCTTAAACGCTAAAAAATGAATCTAAATTAAACCTAGCCCCAAACCCTAATTAATTAATTATATAATTATCTTATATCAAACCTTAATTAACCTAATACCTAATAAACCTAAACCCTAATGTAAACCTGGCCTAAACCTAAACCTTAATATAAAACCTAAACCACCTAAACTCTAATATAAAACAATTAGCTGATATTTTCACTAAACCATTGAATGAAGATAGATTTTATATGATAAGAATGGAACTTGGAATGAGAATTTTTGTATGATTTGATGTTTGATTGCATTTTCTTGAAAGACAGAGACTCTTTGCATCTCATTCAGTCCACTGAATATACCATACAGTCGATTAAATGTTCGTAACTAACAAAAACCTTTTAGTTTTGTAATTAATCCAATCGACTGAATTGGGTACCCAATCGACTGAAGGCCCGATATTATAAATACCACATTTCAATTAAAATGTTATTTTCACCTAAAATTAGAAAACCCTTGGCTGTTTTCTATTTTCTTTCTCTAGAAATCTCAAATTTCTTGTCAAATCTAGCCAAAATCTTTCATTTCTACACTTACTCACACATCAAATCCCTTAATTTTTGCATTTTTCAAGAACATATCAGAGAGACCTCGCGTTAAAATGACTACTCATTTTTCGAACCCTCCTCATCCTCAAAGAACGCATAAATATGCATTTCAAGAGCCCAAAGGCAAGGAAAAGTGATGAGTCTTAAATATTGCATATTTAAGCCCTTTAATTTATATTTATTAGGCTCTTAATTTGTATTATTTCACTTTATTTTATGTGTTTTCTGTATTTTTATAGGTTTGTGGAGAAAATGAAGCATTTCGGGAGATGTCAAGCTTCAAGAGCATTAGTGATCGATCGCACCATGCTGCGATCGAGCGCATGGTCAATATGCCACATCGAAATCTTTGCAGTGCAGTGTTCTTACGATCGATCACACCTGACTCACGATCGAGCGCAAATGCGATCGATCGCACTAATCTGGCATCGAGCGCACTCGGGGCAATATCCCACATCGAATCTGAAACCTATAGTGCTTTGAGACTTCCCCTATATAAACACAATCTGACTTCATCATTCAATGTGCAATTCCTGAGCCATTTGGTGTAATCTGATGGACGTCTGCTAGCATTCTAGTGGACCCCGAAGGCTTTGCTACCACAAGAGGAAGCGCCGCCCAACAGCAAGTGGATTTTCTCCCTTGTATAGTAAATATTTCTTTTCATTTTGTTTTGTTTAGTTTAAATGTTTAGCACTTTTATTATGAACTGTAGTTTCATAATTACGAGTGGCTAGAATCTTTAACTAAGGTTGAAGATGAAGCCTCGCCATTGTTTGGCATATTAGTTTCAGTTTTGTTTATACAATTCTGATGTTTTTTTAGTATAAATGTTCTGTCAATTATTTGAGTAGAATCTTATGATTGATTGTATTTAAATTGTTCTATTGGATATTCCTTGTTTTTCATCTGATAGATACATCAAATCGTTTTCGATTAAATTGGATTTTCTTTGTGATTTGTTAAAAGCGGATACATTGAATTCTTTTGGTTTAATCAGGATATTCGTTGTTTTTGGTTTTAAGTTGGATTCATAGAATGTTTTGATAGGCTATTGTTAGAACATTGAGATATATGCTTAACTTCGGCAGGGTGGTTTCAGAAACCTTAGTCTTTTTATCATTTGCTTTAAACCAATTTAGTTTAAGTTTATATTTATTTCGCAAAAATACAATTCAAAATTCGGAACTAGGTTAAGCTAAGGTTAGTTAAGATAAAATTATATTTTCACAACGTAATTCCCTGTGGATTCGACCTCGCACTTGCACAAACACTATATTGCAAATGACTCATGTGCTTGCGAGTAATTTAAAACTCACAAGTTTTTGACGCCGTTGCCAGGGAATTGTTTGGTTGGTGAAATTTTTGTTTGAATTAATTTTATTTTTCTACTAGTTAGTTAGCAATATTGTTGTTTGATTTTTCTGTTTGAAATTTTATTTGTTTCTATTTGCATTGTTAAATAAAAAATAATTAAAAAAAAACACACATTTTTGCAAATTTCTGCTGGTTAGGTTATTTTAGTGCTTTTTGTGCGGTGTATGCTTGGTCGGAGATCCCTGAATTTAGATTTGATATATTTAGATCCCGACTTAGAAAGAGCTCTTAGGACACAGAAAAGAGCACTAATTGAAAGAGAGATAGTTGAAATGGGAGAAAATTTTAGGAATGCAAATCATCCAGAACATATAGAGCAACCTAGAGCTTGGAATGTGGACTCCACTACATCCCTTAAGGATTTGTTCGCACCCGTTGCGACTAATTCATCTTCTTGCATAGTATTGCCACCTACTAATGCCACCCATTTTGACTTAAAACCACATGTCATCCAACTCCTACCCTCATTTCATGGCTTAGATCTTGACAACCCTTATAGTCATGTGAAGAAGTTCAAAGATATTTGTGCTACATTCAAATTCCAGAACTTCTCTGAGGAGTCTGTCCATCTTCAACTCTTCCCTTTTTTCTCTTCACGATAGAGTTAGGGCATGGTTGGATTCCAACACGCCCGGGTCTATCACATCTTGGGAAAACCTGCGTAGTAAATTTTATCATAAGTTTTTCCCAATGTCTAGAGTGAATGAGTGCCGAAAGGAGATTAGTTCTTTCACTCAGGATGAGGATGAGAAGTTCTCTGAGAGTTGAGAGTGCTTCAAAGAGTTACTGATCAGATGCCCTCCACATGTATATGAAAAGTGGAGACTCGTTCAGTTCTTTTACCAAGGGTTGACTCAACCCAACTGTAGGATGATCGAGTCTATGAATGGGGGGCATTCTTGAGTCTGACGGGGGAGGATGCATACAAGGCATTGGACAAGTTGTCTGATAACTCGCAACAGTGGGATTTTTCAAGCTGTCGAGATAAATCCACTCGTGCTCCCAAGAGAGGAGGCATCTATGAGGTAAAGGAGGACACTGACCTGAGGATGAAGTTAGATTCTCTCACTAAGAGGATTGACACTCTCACTGTGGGCCAGTCCATCAATGCTGCCAACACATTCAATGTTGAGAGTTATTTCATCTATACTAGTCCCATGCATCTAGCATAGAATTTTCCATCAATGCCGGCTTTTGCCGAGTATCCTATGGAACAAGTAAATGCTTTCAATGACTATCGGAGGCAGTCGAATGGATCATACTCCGAGACGTACAATCCAGGGTGGTGGAACCACCCAAATTTTTTATGGAAGCAGAACCAACCAATGAATCAGGGAGGAGCCCCTCGTCATGCTCACAATCAGTATCCTCCCAGATTTTCCCCACAAATTCCTAGTCGTGGTCGTTCTGCCCATCCAGCACCATCAACTGCTTATCAAGCACCCACTCAAACACCAGCACCAATTTCACAGTCGTTAGAGGACACCCTTAAAGAGTTCATGAAGACGACTAGCCAACATATGAGTGATGTGAGGAGTGCAACAGTGGTAAACAGCCAAGCAATTGCTAAGCTGGAGAGTCAAATAGGGCAAATTGCAAGTCACTTGGGTAAGAGAGAGAAAGGAAAGTTCCCCAGTCAACTCGTGCCCAACCCGAAGGGACAATTTATGGTTGGAAATTCTTCACATCTTACGCACGGGGAGGAACAAGTGCAATTGATTGTTACACTAAGGTCTGGGAGATAAGTGGACAATCAAGTGGAAGAGAACCCTGCTATGCAGTAAGGGCAAGAAAGTGGTAACAAGGAAAAGAGAGATGCTGAGCCATCTACAGCCACACCTACTGTGAAGGATCCTTCTAGGTCATTTATACCTAAAGTGCCCTACCCCGAGAGATTACAGGCACCCAAGAAAGGAGGGAAGTATGAGGAAATTTTGGAGGTATTCAAGCAAGTCCAAATCAATATCCCATTTTTGGATGCCATCCATCAAGTACCTTCATATGTCAAGTTTTTAAAGGACTTGGTCACTATCAAGAGGAGGTCGAATGTCCTGAAGAAGGCATTTTTTGACTGAGTAGGTTAGCTCAATCCTTCAGTGCAAGCTACCCATCAAGTATAAGGACTCGGGGAGTCCTACCATCTCTTGCACGATAGGAGTCAGCCAGATCGAGAGGGCTCTATTGGATCTAGGAGCAAGTGTGAATCTTCTGCCTTACTCAGTCTATCTGCAGTTAGGGTTAGAAGAATTGAAGCCCACAAACACAACGCTTCAATTGCCTGATAGGTCAGTGAAAATACCACGGGGAATAGTTGAGGACGTTTTGATAAAAGTAGATAAGTTTTATTTCCCCGTGGATTTTATTGTGCTTGACACAGAGCCAGTTCAGAATGTAGGGATTCAGATACCGATTATTCTAGGGCGACCATTCTTAGCCACAGCTAACGCCCTGATCAATTGTAGGGCAGGGGTGTTGAAGATTTCCTTCGAAAATATGACAGTGGAGTTAAACATTTTTGATATCACTAGGCAACCACTGGAGTATGACGAAGTGAGAAATGTATGCTTGATAGAAGATATTCTTGAGGAGACTGAACGAATCAAGCATTGAGGATCCCCTGGAGGCATACTTTGCTCACTTTGGAGAGGACTTGGGCTTAGATAAGTTACTCGAGCAAGTGAATGTCATTTTGGAGTCTAATCCTCATGAAAGCAATAAGACGGAGGAGATGGTAGCTCATGAACCCCACAAGAAAGAACTTAAGCCTTTACTAGATAATCTTAAGTATAAGTTCCTAGGTACATCAGATTGTTTGCCTGTGATTATAGCTTCGGATTTGGGTGAGGCTCAAGAGGAGAAATTAATAGATGTTTTAAAAGAGTACAAGGAAGCTATCAGCTAGACCATTGAGGATATTAAGGGGATTAGCCCCTTGGTGGTAATACACAAGATACATTTGGAGGAGAATGCCAAGCCATCGAGGGAGCCACAAAGAAGGCTCAACCTAGCTATGCAAGAAGTTATGAGTGCAGAAATAATTAAGCTGTTAGATGCAGGGATTATTTATCCCATCTCTGATAGCCAGTGGGTGAGCGGGATTGATGGTAGTAAAGAATAAAGACAACAAGTTGGTGCCAACTCGTGTTCAGTCAAGGTGGAGAGTATGTATAGACTACCGTAAGCTGAACATTTCCACAAGAAAGGATCACTTTCCACTTCCATTTATTGATCAGATGGTGGAGCGTTTGGCTGGGCACGAGTATTATTTCTTTTTGGATGGTTATTCTGGATATAACCAGGTCCCCGTGGACCCAGAAGATCAGGAGAAGACGACGTTTACATGTCTTTTTGGGACATTCGCCTACCGTCGCATGCCCTTTGGGTTATACAATGCACCCGCTACTTTTTAGCAGTGCATAGTCAGCATATTCTCTGACATGGTAGAGCGGATCTTAGAAATTTTCATGGATGACTTCTCTGTCTTCGGTTCATCATTTGAGGAGTGCCTGCACCGTCTCACTTTGGTTTTAGTGCGGTGCAAGGAGAAGAACCTGGTGCTTAATTGGGAGAAGTTCCATTTTATGGTCAAGCAAGGAATTGTACTGGGGCATTTCATATCTCATCGAGGGATTGAGGTCGACAAAGAGAAGGTGGACTTGATTTCCAACCTTCCACCCCCACGTACGGTGAAGGAGGTTCATTCTTTTCTGGGCCATGCAGGTTTCTACAGGCAATTTATCCAGAATTTTAGCAAAATCGCCAGGCCCTTGTGCAAATTATTGTTGAAGGATGCCCCATTTATATTTGATGAGGACTGTAAGAAAGCATTTGGGGATCTGAAGAAGATTCTGACATCCACACCCATTATTCAGCCACCCAACTAGGGTGTGCCTTTTGAGATTATGTGTGACACATCAGACTATGTTGTTGGAGTTGTTTTGGGGCAGCGCGTTGATAAACTTCCCCATGTTATCTATTATGCAAGTCGAACTCTAAACGACGCACAGCTTAATTACTCTACCACTGAGAAGGAGTTGTTAGCAGTCGTTTTTGCATTAGACAAGTTCAGATCCTACTTGTTAGGATCTAAGGTCATTATCTACTCGGATCATGCAGCCTTGAAGTACTTTTCTCTAAAAAAGATGCTAAATCTCATCTTATCCGATAGATCTTGCTACTTCAAGAGTTCGACATCGAGATTCGAGATAAGAAAGGTTCAGAAAATATGGTGGCAGACCATTTATCTAGATTGATTGTGAATTTCACTGAGGCCGCCACTCCCATTTCTGAGACCTTTCCTGATGAGCAATTGATGCACATTGCTTATAGTTCCGCGCCATGGTTTGCTGATATAGTAAACTATCTTGTCACCGGACACATGCCTTTGCATTGGGGGTGGCAAGATAAATCAAAGTTTTTGGCCATGGTAAAACACTTTTTCTGGGACGATCCTTACCTGTTCAAGTATTGTCCTGATCAGATCATCAGAAGGTGTATTCCTGAGCATGACCAATCTAATGTCATCGCCTTTTGTCATGATCATGCCTGTGGAGGCCATTTCAGTGCTAAAAAGACCACTGCAAAGATTTTGCAGTGTGGATTTTATTGGCTTACCCTGTTCCGAGACTCTCACACCTACTGTGTATCTTGTGAGCATTGCCAAAAGCTAAGGAGTCTTTCTAGGAGGAATATGATGCCCCTCAACCCTATTCTGATTGTTGAGATTTTTGACGTGTGGGGCATTGATTTTATGGGACCGTTCCCAAACTCCTTTGGCTACTTGTACATTCTAGTTGCTGTGGACTATCTGTCCAAGTGGGTGGAGGCCTTTGCGTGCAAGACCAATGACCACAGAGTTGTGGTCCAGTTTTTGAAGGACACTATTTTTGCTCGATTTGGTATGCCTCGAGCAATCATAAGTGATGGAGGTAAACACTTTTGCAACTGAATTTTTGAACAGTTGATGCAAAAGTGTTTTATCACACACAAGGTTGCCACCCCATATCACCCGCAGACGAGGTCAAACACATTTTAGAGAAAACTGTGAACCCTAGTAGAAATGATTGGTCTCTGCGATTGACTGATGCACTGTGGGCATATTAGACAGCCTTCAAGACGCTAATTGGCATGTCTCCCTATCGTATTGTGTACGGAAAGGCATGTCACCTTCCGGTTAAATTAGAGCATAGAGCCTATTGGGCTATCAAGCAGTTGAACTTCAATCTTTCGAAGGTTGGCACACAAAGGAAGCTCCAACTCAATGAATTAGAGGAGCTACGGAATGATGCATATGATTATGCACGGTCCTACAAGGTATAAATGAAGAAGACTCATGACCAACACATTTTGAGACGAGCTTTTGAGTAGGGTCAAAAATTTCTTCTTTACAATTCACGCTTGCATCTTTTTCCAGGCAAGCTCAAATCTCGTTGGACAGGCCCATTTATTATTCGATCGATTTTTTTTCTCATGGGGCCATCAAGATTGAGAATCCAAAGAATGGTAACACTTTCAAGGTAAATGGACAGAGGCTAAAACGATTCTTGGAGTTGAGGAGTCCGGACATTGAGACGATATTGTTGGAGGATCCTATATACTCAGATTGAATATCGTCCACTAGGGAGAGTCTGACTGAAGACTTTAAACTTAACGCTCATGGGAAGCACCCCACAGCTTATCCTTTCTATTTATTTATTTTAAATATTTATGATTAATGTTTGTTTCCAATATTTTTTGTTTTTCAGTCTTTATTTTTCAAGGACAACGCGTACTTCAGTTCAAGTTTGGGGGTATGCTACGAGCCATACTAGTCCAGATAGTTCTCCATATCCCAGGTCAGCTCTTTCCATATTATTCACACATTGGGGTCAATGTGTCATTTAAGTTTGGGGTTATGGGAGACACGTTACACACACTTTGTCCTAATTTATTGTTGTTTTTTTCTTCGTGAAGATAAATGCATGTTCATGTTCGTCTGAAAATTTTGGTTGGCCTGAAAAATTGTGATGTTATTTCATTAGTGAGTTTAAAACTTTGAACACATAATCTGATGATAGAGTTTAAACTTTAGTTACTTACTTTAGGCATTTGAGAATTCACATCTTTGAGCCAATCTAACACATGCAAATTAGCACATATTTGTGTGAGGGTGACATGTGATGTTAATGTGTATGTTTCTTATCTTAACTGAAATGGGATGACTTGTGGGATTAACACTTGGGCATAAAAAAAGATGATCATCATCAATAAACTTTCCATTGAGTAACTAGACCTCTTGCCTCAGTAAGCTGTGAGTGTTCACGTCAAAAGGTGGGAACTTTATTCATAATGATCATTGCGAAATTTTTCGCTGAGTAACTGGACCTCTTGCTTCAGTAAGCAGTGAGTGTTCACGTCAAAAGGTGAAAATTTTGCTTGGTAGCATTAAGGCCAGTTTAGTTTCGTAGCTTTTTTGACTCGAGTTAGTAAGTCCTTAGGGGTATCTTTACACCTAATGCCCTAAAACCATCTGGTTTGGGAGTCATTGACTTAACACTCGTTACATGGGTCAATTAGAAAGCTTGAGGGAACTAAACATAGTGGAGTCTTATTAAAGAATAAAATAAAATAAAATAAAATAAAATAAAACTATTCCATCATTGTTCATTCTATTGAGAAATTCTGTGAATCTTGAGATGTGGAAACATTGTACATTGAACTTATTTGGAAACCTCATTAGTATATGCTAATTCACTTTACATTGATTCGAGCTTGTGATATCTTAGCATGCCTCTTGTAAGTAATTAGGTTTTAAACTCTTATTCATTGTGAAAATGGGTTAGATTTTTTAAGCTTGCTCATGAACGAATTTCATGATTTTGAGTGCTCCTTAAATTTTTGGATAACATGAGTGATGAACTTATCTTAATGTTCTTTGTTTTTCATTTAGTTATTTTTATTTTGTTTTGCTAAGGGACTAGCAAAATATAAGTTTGGGGGTATTTGATGAGTCTTAAATATTGCATATTTAAGCCCTTTAATTTATATTTGTTAGGTTCTTAATTTGTATTATTTAACATTATTTTATGTCTTTTCTGTGTTTTCTATATTTTTATAGGTTTGTGGAGAAAATGAGGCATTTCGGGAGATGTCAAGCTTCAAGAGCATTAGCAATCGATCGCACCATGCTACGATCGAGAGCATGGTCAATATCCCACATTGAAATCTTTGCAGTGCAGTGTTCTTACGATCGATCGCACCTGACTCACAATTGAGCGCAAATGCGATCGATCGCACTATTCTGCGATCGAGCGCACTCGAGGCAGTATCCCACATCGAATCTGAAACCTATAATGCTTCGAGACTTCCCCTATATAAACACCATCTGACTTCATCATTCAGTGTGCAATTCCTGAGCCATTTGGTGTAATCCGGTGGACGTCTCCTAGCATTCTAGTGGACCCCAAAGGCTTTGCTACCACAAGGGGAAGCGCCGCCCAACAGCAAATGGAATTTCTCCCTTGTATAGTAAATATTTCTTTTCATTTTTTTTGTTTAGTTTAAATGTTTAGCACTTTTATTATGAACTGTAGTTTCATAACTATGAGTGGCTAGAATCTTTAACTAAGGCTGAAGATGAAGCCTCGCCGTTGTTTGGCATATTAGTTTCAGTTTTGTTTATACAATTCTGATGTTTTTTTAGTATAAATGTTCTGTCAATTATTTGAGTAGAATCTTATGATTGATTGTGTTTAAATTGTTCTGTTGGATATTCCTTGTTTTTCATCTGATGGATACATCGAATCGTTTTCGATTAAATTGGATTTTCTTTGTGATTTGTTAAAAGCGGATACATTGGATGCTTTTGGTTTAATCGGGATATTCGTTTTTTTTTTGTTTTAAGTTGGATTCATAGAATGTTTTGATAGGCTATTGTTAGAACATTGAGATATATGCTTAACTTCGGCGGGGTGGATTCAGAAACCTTAGTCTTTTTATCATTTGCTTTAAACCAATTTATTTTAAGTTTATATTTCTTTTGCAAAAATATAATTCAAAATTCGGAACTAGGTTAAGATAAGGTTAGTTAAGATACAATTATATTTTCACAATGCAATTCCCTGTGGATTCGACCTCGCACTTGCACAAACACTATATTGCAAACGACTCGTGCGCTTGCGAGTAATTTAAAACTCACAACAAAAAGGCAAGTGAGTCAAGTAAAATGGCTCGCCATGATTTGGACGCTTCGATGTTTCGCAATGCTACACTCAAAGAAAGGTATAATAATGTCATTCACTTCAAGAAAATTATAGCTAGTAGAATTATAGATTTTATATCGTTTTGGTTCGAAAATTTCAATATCAAGCCTTTGTTTGATAAACTAGGCTAGACTCGCCTAGTTACCATCCACCATAAATAGTTTCCTAGGCTTATTCACTAGTTTATGCTAACTTACAACAGCCCTCACCCTCTGCCCTTAGGTTTAAGACCATGTAATGTGTAAATAGATAGTTGTTACTACTAATATTTTGCATTTTTCTTTGAATTTTCCTGCTGATGGTATGACTTAGTGCTCAGATGGTTGGCAAGAGGAATTTGATTATAAGAGTGCTTGTAGGATTATAAAGAGCAATCATTCCTATGTATATGGAATCCAAACATATAAAACTATGCTGATTCACCCCTAGATTCTAGGATGTTAAATTTAATTATAAATTGGTGTATTAATCCTAGACTAGAAAGTCGATTCAACCCCTTTAAGTTGGACACCCTCTTGATTTGGTGTCTCAAGACCAGAATAACCTATAACTTCTATCCTCTGATCCTTGAAAACATGATAGCTAGTAATGAGAGTGATTCAGGTTGCTTGCCATATGGGATGCTTATCACTCTAATCCTAGCACACTTTGAGTTTCTCCTCCATAAGAACGAATCTCAAAACTTTGATTAATGTGATGTAATCAATGTTTCCACGTAAAAGAGAATGGGTTCTGCTATCCAGGACAATACGGTAATCCTAAAGAATGGAAAGAATATCAAAATTGGGGATGAAGTTAATGATGAAGAAGGAGATGATCATGATGTTGGTTTGGGTACTCGTGAGATAGCAACAGGATAGGGCTCAACTGGTACTGGTTCGATAGATGACATTCTTCAAGCCCTTGAATGTATTCAACTCTTTATTGCCAACATGAGGATTGAAGTGGACTCGAGCCTTCAGTACATAAAGATAGAGATTAGCTCCGTGTATGATGAGCTTATAGTTTTCTAAGCTGACATGCAAGGATCCCTTGTTGAGATTCGAGACCAACTCCGTGACTTTGGCTACGATCCTCCAACTTCCTGAACTTGATCTCTATGTTTTCTTTATTTTAGTTTTTTACTCCTTGAACTTTTCAAGTACATTTTTTTTTCATGTATTTTCTAGTTTGGCTCGTGTGAGCATTAACCTTTAGTTCATGGTTGAACTTATGTGTGAATTAATATTTGTTTTATGCATGTTTATTATATATGAATACTCTTTATTTCTTTATGCAGTTGCCTATTTTTTCTCCCTCTTTTGTGATGATGTCAAAAAATGGGAGAAAAATAAAAGAAAAATGTGTGTCAAAGGTGAATATGTGATATATGATAAGGGTATGCAAAAATTAAGGGGGAGCTTTTCTCTTTAAATATTTAAATGCTTTATACAAGTTGCTTGGTTGAATTTTCTTTTACACATTGTAAGAGGTTTTTATCACAAAGATAGATGAGACTTTGTCCAAATTTTTATAAAACAAACCAAAAACTTACAATTTAAAAGTGTTTTTCTTAAAATGATTTTTTCATCATAAAAATGGAAAGAATGTTGACCATTAAAGATTTTAATAATGAAAAAACTAAATTGAATTGAACTAATCAATTTTATCTAAGTGTTTAAGCATTTAAGGTTTTTTTTCAAAGACGTGTTTACACCTTAGATGAAGTCTAAAAAATAAGATTAGAAGCTCCTAATATAGTTGATACTATTGTAAATCTTCTCTCAATTACATAGTTTTATTTATGGATCATTTTGTTCACAATTTTTTTTTGAGAAAATCATGACAATTGGTCGTAATTTTATAAGTCAATTTAAAAACAAAGAATTTTTCTTTCAATGGCTTCAGTTGACTGAATGGTTTATACAGTCGACTAAATGAAGGACATAAACCTCGGGTCTCTTACTTAGCTGATTGAATGATTCATCCAGTTGACTAAATGAAGGATAGAGAGTTCTATCCCTCTATCTAATTGACTGAATGGTTCATATAATCGACTGAATGAAGGCACCTAATGCTGAATTACGTTGATTCAATCGACTGAACCAAGAATCCATTACTTTTACTAATTAAATGAAAATAATTTAGTCTATCTCCTGGTGATAATGAGTAAATGATGAGTCTTAAATATTGCATATTTAAGACCCTTAACTTATATTTGTTATGCTCTTAGTTAGTAGTATTTTACTTTATTTTACGTTTTTCTTGTGTTTTGTGTGTTTTTACAGCTTTGTGGAGAAAATGAAGCATTTCAGGAGATTTGAAGCTTCTGGAGACATTGCGATCGATCGCACGAGATGTGCGATCGAGCGCACCTGCGCTCGAGCGCACCTGCCTATGAACGAGCGCAAGGTCATCAATCCCACATCGAAATATTTGCAGTGTATCGCACCTGCGCTCGAGCGCACCAGACACGCGATCGATCGCAACATACTGCGATCGAGCGCACACATGCTGTATCCCACATCGTTTTTGCAAGCCACATTAGTCCGGGTCTCCCCCTATATAAACACCACCTGACTTCATCATTCAGTGTACAATTCCTGAGCCACTTTGGTGTTTACCGGTGGACGTCCACTAGCATTCTGGTGGATCCCGAAGGCATTGCTACCACGAGGGGAAGCGCCGCTCGGCAGCGAGTGGAATTTCTCCCATGTAAAGTTGTTTATTTATTTCTTTATATTCAGTTGTTTTAGTTTAAATGTTTAGCACTTGTTATTATAGTTTTATTGTTATGAGTGGCTAGACTCTTCAGCTAAGGTTGAAGATGAAGCCCCGCCGTTGTTTGGCATAGTAGTTCAGATTTGCTTGTACAAATCTGACAATTTTTTTAGTATAAATGTTCTGTCAATTATTTGAGTTAATCTTATAATTGATTGAGTTTAAATTGTCTGTTGGATTTTCTTTGTGTTTCATCTGATGGATACATTGAATGCTTTTCGATTAAATTGGATTCCCTTTGTGATTTGTTAAGAGCGGATACATAGGGTGCTTTTGGTTTAGTTGGGATATTCTTTGTTTTTTGTCTTATAGTTGGATTCATTGAATGTTTTGATAGGCTATATTTTTAGAACATGTATACTTAACTTCGGTGGGGTGGATTCGGAAACCTTAATGCTTTTAATTATTAGTTTTTAAATCAATTTAATTTAGTTTTAATTTATTTTGCAATATCATTCTGAAATTTGGAACTAGGTTAAAATAGAGTTAGTTTAGATTAAAAAATATTTTTTCACAACACAATTCCCTGTGGATTCGACCTCGCACTTGCACACGCTGTACTGCAAACGACTCGTGCGCTTGCGAGTAATTTAAAACTCACAACAAGTTTTTGGCGCCGTTGCCGGGGAATTGTTTTGTTTGTGAAAATTTTTGGTTTGAATTGATTTTATTTTTCTACTAGTTAATTTAATTTTTAAAAAAAAAATTGAGTTTTGTGTTTGCTTTATTCTGCTGTTTCTGCTAGTTAGTATCTCATTATTTTTCTGTTGGTGTATGCTTGGTCGGAGATCCTTGAACTTAGACTTGACACATTTAGATCCCGACTTAGAAAGAACGCTTAGGAGACAGAAAAGAGCGCTAATTGAGAGAGAGACTGTTGAGATGGGAGAAAATTTTAATCATCCTGAACATGTAGAGCAACCTAGAGCTTGGAATGTGGACTCCACTACATCCCTTAGGGATTTGTTCGCACCCGTTGCAACTAACTCATCTTCCTGTATAGTGTTGCCACCAACCAATGCCACACACTTTGATTTGAAGCCACATGTTATCCAACTCCTACCCTCATTCCATGGCTTAGATCTTGAAAATCCCTATAGTCATGTGAAGAAGTTCAAAGACATTTGTGCTACATTCAAATTCCAGAACTTCTCTGAGGAGTCAGTCCATCTTCGACTCTTCCCTTTCTCCCTTCACGATAGAGCTAGGGCGTGGTTGGATTCCAACACGTCCGGGTCTATTACATCTTGGGAAAACCTGCTTAGCAAATTTTATCATAAGTTTTTCCCAATGTCTAGAGTGAATGAGTGCCGAAAGGAGATTAGCTCTTTCACTCAGGACGAGGATGAGAAGTTCTCTGAAAGCTGGGAGCGCTTCAAAGAGCTACTGATCAGATGCCCTCCACACGGATATGAGAAGTGGAGACTCGTTCAATTCTTCTACCAAGGGTTGACTTAACCCAACCGTAGTATGATCGAGTCTATGAATGGGGGGGCATTCTTGAGTCTGACAGGAGACGAAGCATATATGCCTTTGGACAAGCTGTCCGACAACTCACAGCAGTGGGATTTTTCAAGCCGTCGAGATAAGTCTATTCGTGCTCCTAAGAGGGGAGGCATCTATGAGGTCAGGGAGGACGCTGATTTAAGGATAAAATTAGATGCCCTCACCAAGAAGATTGACGCCCTCACTGTGAGCCAATCCATCAATGCTGCCAACACATTCAATGTTGAAAGCTGTTCCATCTGTGCTAGTCCCATGCATCTAGCACAGAATTGCCCATCAATGCCGGCTTGTGCCGAGTATCCTATGGAACATGTAAATGCTTTCAATGACTTTCGAAGGCAGTTAAATGGATCGTACTCCGAGACGTACAATCCAAGGTGGCGGAACCACCCAAATTTTTCATGGAGGCAGAACCAACCAATGAATCAGGGAGGATCCTCTCATCATGCTCAAAATCAATATCCTCCCGAATTTGCCCCACAAATTCCTAATCATGGTCATTCTGCCCATCCAGCACCTTCACCTGCTTACCATGCACCCGCTCAAACACCAGCGCCAGTTTCACAGTCGCTAGAGGACACCCTTAAGGAATTCATGAAGGCGACTAGCCAAAATATAAGCGATGTGAGGAGTGCAACAATGGTAAACACCCAAGCAATTGCCAAGCTGGAGAGTCAAATAGGGCAAATTGTAAGTCACTTGGGTAAGAGAGAGAAAGGAAAGTTCCCCAGTCAGCCCGTGCAAAACCCAAAAGGATAATTTATGGTTGAGAGTTCATCAACTCCTACGCACGGGGAGGAACAAGTACAGTCGATTGTCACACTGAGGTCTGGGAGACAAGTGGACAATCGAGTGGAAGAGAGCCCTGCTATGCAGCAAGGGCAAGGGAGTGACAACACAGAGAAGAGAGATGCTGAGCCATCTACAGCCACACCTACTGAGAAAGACCCTCCTAGGTCATTTGTACCTAGAGCGCCCTACCCCGAAAGATTACAGGCGCCCAAGAAAGGAGGAAAGTATGAGGAAATTCTGGAGGTATTCAAGCAAGTCCAAATCAATATCCCATTTTTGGATGCCATCTATCAAGTGCCATCATATGCCAAGTTTTTAAAGGTATTGGTCATTATCAAGAGGAGGACGAATGTCCCAAAGAAGGCATTTTTGACCGAGCAGGTCAGTTCAATCCTTCAGTGCAAGCTACCCATCAAGTATAAGGACCCGGGGTGTCCTACCATCTCTTGCACGATATGAGTTAGCCATATTGAGAGGGCCCTTTTGGATCTAGGGGCGAGTGTGAATCTTCTACCCTACTCAGTCTATATGCAGTTGGGGTTAGGAGAATTGAAGCCCACATCCACGACGCTTCAATTGGCTGACAGGTCAGTGAAAAGACCACGGGGGATAGTTGAGGACGTTTTGATAAAAGTGGATAAGTTTTATTTCCCCGTGGATTTTATTGTGCTTGACACAGAGCCGGTTCAGAATGTAGGGATTCAAATACCGGTGATTCTAGGGCGACCATTCTTAGCCACGGCTAACGCCCTAATCAATTGTAGGACGGGGGTGATGAAGATCTCCTTCGGAAATATGACAGTTGAGTTGAACATTTTTGATATCACTAGGCAACCACTGGAATATGATGAAATGAGAGATGTATGCTTGATAGAGGAGATTCTCGAGGATACTGTGGATGAATCAAGCATTGAGGATCCCATGGAGGCATGCTTTGCTCACTTTGGAGAGGATTTGGGTTTAGATAAGTTACTCGAGGAAGTAAATGCCATTTTTGAGTCTGATCCTCAAGAAAGCAAGGAGGATGAGGAGAAGGTGTCACCCAAACCTCAACAGAAGGAACTTAAGCCTTTACCGGATAATCTTAAGTATAAGTTCCTGGGTCCAGCATACTGTTTGCCTGTGATAATAGCTTCAGATTTGGGAGAGGCTCAAGAGGAGAAATTGTTAGAGGTTTTAAGAGAGCACAAGGAAGCTATCGGCTGGACCATTGAAGATATTAAGGGAATCAGCCCCTCGGTGGTGATGCACAGGATACATTTGGAGGAAGATACTAAGCCATCGAGGGAGCCGCAAAGAAGGCTCAACCCTGCTATGCAAGAGGTTGTGAGAGCAGAGGTTATTAAGCTGTTAGATGCAGGGATCATTTATCACATCTCTGATAGCAAGTGGGTGAGCCCCATTCATGTCGTGCCCAAGCGAGCTGGGTTAACGGTAGTAAAGAATAAGGACGACGAGTTGGTGCCAACTCGTGTGCAGTCTGGGTGGAGAGTGTGTATAGACTACCGTAAGCTGAACAGTGCCACAAGGAAGGATCACTTTCCACTTCCATTTATTGATCAGATGGTGGAGCGTTTGGCTGGGCACGAGTATTATTGCTTTTTGGATGGTTATTCTGGATATAACCAGGTCCCCATGGACCCCGAAGATCAGGAGAAGACGACATTTACCTGTCCTTTTGGGACCTTCGCCTACCGTCGCATGCCCTTTGGGTTATGCAATGCACCCGCCACTTTTCAGCGGTGCATGGTCAGTATATTCTCTGACATGGTAGAGCGGTTCTTGGAGATTTTCATGGACAACTTCTCCATCTTCGGTTCAACATTTGAGGAGTGCCTGCACCGTCTCTCTTTGGTTTTGGTACGGTGCAAGGAGAAGAACCTGGTGCTTAATTGGGAGAAGTATCATTTTATGGTTAAGCAAGGAATTGTTCTGGGGCATATCGTATCTCATCGAGGGATTGAGGTCGATAAAGCGAAGGTGGATTTGATTTCCAGCCTTCCACCCCCACGTACGATGAAAGAGGTTCGATCTTTTCTGGGCCATGCAGGTTTCTATAGGCGATTTATCCAGAATTTCAGCAAGATCGCCAGGCCCTTGTGCAAGTTGTTGTAAAAAGATGCCCCATTTCTATTTGATGAGGATTGTAAGAAAGCATTTGGGGATCTGAAGAAAATTCTGACGTCCACACCCATTATTCAGCAACCTAACTGGAATGTACCTTTTGAGATTATGTGTGACGCATCATACTATGCTGTTGGAGTTGTTTTGGGGCAGCGTGTTGATAAACTTCCCCATGCTATCTATTATGCGATTCGAACTCTAAACGACGCACAACTCAATTATTCTACCACTGAGAAGGAGTTGCTTGCAGTCGTTTTTGCATTAGACAAGTTCAGATCCTACTTGTTAGGATCGAAAGTCATTATCTACTCGGACCATGCTGCATTGAAGTATCTTTTCTCTAAAAAAGATGCTAAATCTCGTCTTATCCGATGGATCTTGCTACTTCAAGAGTTCAACATTGAGATTCGGGATAAGAAAGGTTCGAAAAATGTGGTGGCAGACCATTTGTCTAGATTGATTGTGGAATTCAGTGAGGCTGCCACTCCCATTTCTGAGACCTTTCCTGATGAGCAATTGATGCACATTGCTCACAGTCCCGCACCATGGTTTGCTGACATAGTGAACTATCTTGTCACCGGACACATGCCCTTGCATTGGGGGAGGCAAGATAAATCAAAATTTTTGGCCATGGTAAAACACTTTTTCTGGGACGATCCTTACCTGTTCAAGTATTGTCCTGATCAGATCATTAGACGATGTATTCCTGAGCATGACCAATCTAATGTCATCGCTTTTTGTCATGATCATGCATGTGGAGGCCATTTTGTGCTAAAAAGACCGCTGCAAAGATTTTGCAGTGTGGATTTTATTGGCCTACCCTGTTCCGGGACTCTCACACCTACTGTATATCTTGTGAGCGTTGCCAAAAGCTAGGGAGTCTTTCTAGGAGAAATATGATGCCCCTCAACCCTATTCTGATTGTTGAGATTTTTGATGTGTGGGGCATTGATTTCATGGGACCATTCCCAAACTCCTTTGGCTACCTATACATTCTAGTTGCTGTGGACTATCTGTCCAAGTGGGTGGAGGCTGTTGCGTGCAAGACCAATGACCACAGAGTTGTGGTCCAGTTCTTGAAAGACACTATTTTTGCTCGTTTTGGTACGCCTCGAGCAATCATAAGTGATGGAGGTAAGCACTTTTGCAACAAGATCTTTGAGCAGTTGATCAAGAAATATTGTATCACGCACAAAATTGCCACCCCATATCACCCACAGACGAGTGGTCAAGTGGAAATTTCAAATCGCGAGATCAAACATATTTTGGAAAAGACTGTGAACCCTACTAGAAAGGATTGGTCTCTGCGATTGACGGATGCACTGTAGGCATATCGGACAGCCTTCAAGACGCCAATTGGCATGTCTCTCTATCGCATTGTATACGGAAAGGCATGTCACCTTCCGGTTGAATTAGAGCATCGTGCGTATTGGGCTGTCAAGCAACTAAATTTTAATCTTTCCAAGGCTGGCTCATAACGAAAGCTCCAACTCAATGAATTGGAGGAGCTGCGGAATGATGCATATGAGTGTGCCCGATCATACAAAGCACAAATTAAGAAGACTCATGACCAAAATATTTTGAGACGAGCTTTTGAGCCGGGTCAGAGAGTTCTTCTTTATAATTCGCGCCTGCATCTTTTTCCAGGCAAGCTCAAATCCCGATGGTCAGGCCCATTCATTATTCGATCGGTTTTTCCTCATGGGGCCATCGAGATTGAGGATCCTAAGAATGGTAATACTTTCAAGGTAAATGGACAGAGGCTAAAACCATTCTTAGAGTTGAGGAGTCCGGACATTGAGACGATACTGTTGGAGGATCCTAGTTACTCAGATTGAGTGTAGTATTCTAGGGAGAGTCTGGCTGAAGACGTAAAACTTAGCGCTCATGGGAGGCACCCCACAGCTTATCTTTTCTTTTGTTTATTTATTATTTCGCATTTTTATGATTAATGTTTGTTTCCAGTAGTTTTTGTTTTCCAGTTTTTATTTTTCAGGGACAAAGCATACTTCGGTTCAAGTTTGGGGGTATGCTATGAGCCATACCAGTCCAATAGTTCTCCATATCTCAGGTCAGCTCTTTCCATATTAGTCACACATTGGGGTCAATGTGTAATTTAAGTTTGGGGGTATGGGAGACACATCACACACTTTGTCCTAATTTATTGTCTTTTCGTCATAGAGATAAATGCATGCTCATGTTATCGTGAAATTTTAGTTGATCTAAACATTTTCTGTGATGTGATGTCATTGGTGAGCTTAACATTTTGAACACATGATCTGGTGATAAATTTTTAAAATTTAGTTAGTTACCTTAGGCATTTGAGAATTCACATGTTTGATCTAATCTAACACGAGCACATTAGCACAAATTATGTGAGGTATGACACGTGATTTTAATGTGTATTTTTCCTTATCTTAACTGAAATTGGATGACTTGTTAGATGAACTCTTGGGCATAGGAAAATATATAAAAAAAAATATTCAATAAACTTTTCACTGAGTAACTGGACCTCTTTCCTCAGTAAGCAGTGAGTGTTCACGTCAAAAGGTGGAATTTTGCTTGGTAATATTAAGGTCGGTTTAATTTCGTAGCCTTTTTGACTCGAGTTAGTAAGTCCTTAGGGGTGTCTTTACACCTAATGCCCTAAAACCACTTGGTTTGGGAGTCATTGACTCAACACTCGCTACATGGGTCAATTAGAAAGCTTAAGGGAACTAAACATAGTCGTGCCTTATTATTGTTAAAAAAAATAAAAATAAACTATGCCTTTTTCGTTCATTTTGATGGGAAATTCGGTGAATCTTGAGACATGGAGACCTTACACATTGGAGTCACTTGGAAGCTTCATTTCTATATGCTAATTTACTTTACACAGTGTCAGACTTGTGATACCTTAACCTGCCTTTTGTAAGTAATTAGATTTTAACATTTCTATTCATTGCGAAGATGGGTTTATCTTTTTAAGCTTGCTTATGAACGAATATCATGGTGATGTGTGCTCCTTAAATTTTTGGATATCATGAATGATGACTTTATCTTTATGTTCTTTGTTTTTCATTAAGTCTTTTATTTTGTTTTGCTAAGGGACTAGCAAAATATAAGTTTGGGGGTATTTGATGAGTCTTAAATATTGCATATTTAAGACCCTTAACTTATATTTGTTATGCTCTTAGTTAGTAGTATTTTACTTTATTTTACGTTTTTCTTGTGTTTTGTGTGTTTTTACAGCTTTGTGGAGAAAATGAAGCATTTCAGGAGATTTGAAGCTTCTGAAGACATTGCGATCGATCGCACGAGATGTGCGATCGAGCGCACCTGCCTATGAACGAGCGCAAGGTCATCAATCCCACATCGAAATATTTGCAGTGTATCGCACCTGCGCTCGAGCGCACCAGACACGCGATCGAGCGCAACTGCGATCGAGTGCACCAGACACGCGATCGAGCGCACATGCGATCGATCGCAACATACTGCGATCGAGCGCACACGGGCTGTATCCCACATCGTTTTTGCAAGCCACATTAGTCCGGGTCTCCCCCAATATAAACACCACCTGACTTCATCATTCAGTGTACAATTCCTGAGCCACTTTGGTGTTTACCGGTGGACGTCCGCTAGCATTCTGGTGGATCCCGAAGGCATTGCTACCACGAGGGGAAGCGCCGCCCGGCAGCGAGTGGAATTTCTCCCATGTAAAGTTGTTTATTTATTTCTTTATATTCAGTTGTTTTAGTTTAAATGTTTAGCACTTGTTATTATAGTTTTATTGTTATGAGTGGCTAGACTCTTCAGCTAAGGTTGAAGATGAAGCCCCGCCGTTGTTTGGTATAGTAGTTCAGATTTGCTTGTACAAATCTGACAATTTTTTTAGTATAAATGTTCTGTCAATTATTTGAGTTAATCTTATAATTGATTGAGTTTAAATTGTCTGTTGGATTTTCTTTGTGTTTCATCTGATGGATACATTGAATGCTTTTCGATTAAATTGGATTCCCTTTGTGATTTGTTAAGAGCGGATACATCGGGTGCTTTTGGTTTAGTTGGGATATTCTTTGTTTTTTGTCTTATAGTTGGATTCATTGAATGTTTTGATAGGCTATATTTTTAGAACATGTATACTTAACTTCGGTGGGGTGGATTCGGAAACCTTAGTGCTTTTAGTTATTAGTTTTTAAATCAATTTAATTTAGTTTTAATTTATTTTGCAATATCATTCTGAAATTTGGAACTAGGTTAAAATAGAGTTAGTTTAGATTAAAAAATATATTTTCACAACACAATTCCCTGTGGATTCGACCTCGCACTTGCACACGCTATACTGCAAACGACTCGTGCGCTGCGAGTAATTTAAAACTCACAACAATAAATATACTCGTTACCTCTGAGGGATAAACTTTTCCTCGGTGATAATCAATTATAAAATTTTAGAAGTATTGTTTTAACATATTTAATATCTCCGTCGGTAGTAATAATTTTCAGATTAAAAATAATTATTTATTTTATAATAATTTTGGAAATTAATAATTGTGAGGGAAATTTCTTATCATCAAGGGGATGGGCCCTCAATGATAATATTTGATATTTTCACCAAGGGACACATGTCCCATGGTGATTGGTCGTCGGTGATAAGTATTATCACCAAGGGACACATGTCCATCGGTGATAAATCGTTGCTAAAAATCATTTTTCTTATAGTGAATTTTCTCTATCTTTTATTAATAATGACGAAAAACTTAATTCCCATTTTCTAAAGGGTACAAATTCAAGAGATATATATTCCAATAAGCACTCGCTAAAGGCTTTTCCTTTCATTCAAGTAACTACAACTTACATCATTTCGAAAGGTTTCGATAGAACAACACATCCTTTCAATCTTCCTCTTATCCTTAATTTTAATATTACAATATAAATCTAAAATTTCAATCATATACTCTTTAATTTCCTTCAACTCCATTCAATACAAGTCACTAATCATAATCTTCTCATGGCCATCAGAAACAATACTAATCTTTTTACCCAAATCTCACATAGCAACTGACTCCTCCTAAGCTTTATCATTTCTAACAAAATCGTCTTCCCCATGATACGAAACACAACCACCAGGTATAGTCTTCTTCCCTATGATCAATGTTCCATTTTAACAATCTAATGTTAATTTGAAGGATTAGATGTGGACAAATTTGCAACATGATAATATCATCATTAAAGTTTTAGATATTCCTCATATATCGGGAGAATTTTTAGAATTTATATAAAATAATAATTGGACCATTTCCTATTCGATTCACTTAAGCTTTTGGTATTATCGGTCACCCCCTCTTATATCTTTAACATGATATAAGAGCGTCTTGGTTTCAAATCTTGGAAAACTCCATTTTCATTAATATTTCATATAATGCTTTTAGCACACTTTAACTTTTGTGCAAAGCTCATTAATCACTTTTTGCTTCCACCACCATCATGTATTTTACACTTAGAGTCACGTGGAAAACCCATCAATCTTCCATTTGACTTGTATGTGAGTGTGCGATAGAATTTAAAATAATGTTAGGCACTGTTGATGCCAAAAATCTTCCAGTAAATCAAATGATCGGGAAGCAAAACATGCACACAAAAAAACCAAAAAACCCCAAGGAGTCGTTGGAGGACTTGAGGGGTTATGCCTCCAAGGGGACTCTCCGATGCCTAAGTTAGTGTAGGTCTTAAAAGTATGAATGCCGGAGAGTAGAGAGTATTTTATATGTGTACATTATGATGGTGAGCGGCCCCTTATATAGTGTGGGAGGTAGAGTCCTGATGAGATCTTATATGCTGATGAGATAGAATTTCTTTTAAATTTTGAGTTATCCTGATAGGATTAAGGCTTGTTTGGAGATAAGACTGAGCTTAACCTTGTGCTGATGTGCTTGGCGTGGTAGCATGATGAAGTTAAGGCTTTGCTCTACTTGGTGTGATGCTGCCAAGACTTTTGTTGTGCTTGGCATAATGAAGTCAAGGCATTGTTGTGCTTGGTATGATATAGCCAAGGCTTTTTGTGCTTGATATAATGGAGCTAAGGCTTGCTGTGCTTAGCATGATGGAGCCAAAACTTTGTTGTGCTTGGCATAATGAAGCTAAGGCTTTTTGCTGTGCTTAGTGTGATAAAGCTAAGGCTTTTTGTTGTGCTTGGTGTCATATAGCTAAAGTTTTTTTGTGGTTGGACTAATGAAACCAAGGCTTTGTTGTGATTGGTGTGATGTAGCTAAGGCTTATGCTGTTCTTGGTGTGATGAGGCCAAGGCTTTGTTGTGCTTGGTGTGATGAAGCCAAAGCTTTATTATGCTTGCTATGATGGAGCCAAGGCTTTGATGTGCTTGGTATGATAAAGCAAAGGCTTTATTGTGCTTGGCGTAATGAAACTAAGACTTTTTGCTATGATTGACGTGATGAAGCTAAGGCTTGATTGTGCTTGGCATATGCAGCCAAGGTTTTTCTATGCTTGGTGTGATGCAACTAAGACTTTGTTGAGCTTAGCGTGATGTAGCTTAGACTTTTCTATGCTTGGTGTGGTATAGCCAAGAGCGTGATGAAGCGAAGGCTTACATGTGCTTGGTGTGATGAAACATAGGCTTTATTGTGCTTGGCGTAATGGAGCCAAGGCTTTGTTTGTCCTTAGCGTGATATAGCCAAGACTTTCCTGTGCCTGGCGTAACAGAACCAAGCTTTATTTGTGCTTGGTGTGATGTAGCCAAGGCTTTTGTTGTGCTTAGCGTAATGAAGCAAAGGTTTTACTATGCTTGACGTGATAGAGCCAAGGCTTTGCTGTGCAAGGCATGATGAAGACAAAACTTTGTTGTGCTTGGCGTGATGGAACTAAGGCTTTGTTTATGTTTGTTGTGATGTAGCCAAGGCTTTTGTTGTGCTTGGTGTAATGAAGCCAAGGTTTTCCTTTATTTTGCATGATAGAGGTAAGGCTTTGCTGTACTTGGCGTGATAAACCCAAGGCTTTGCTATGGTTGGCGTGATGGAGCCTAGACTTTTGTTGTGCTTGGTGTAATGAAGCCAAAGGCTTTGTTGTGCTTGGAATGATGAAGCCAAGGATTTGCAACATTTGGCGTGATGAGACCAAGGCTTTTGTGCGTTTTAGAAATATAGCAAGTAGTGTGCACGATGAATAGTGTGCGGTAAGTAGGTGCGCAGCGAGCAATGTGTGCGATGAGTAGTGTGCACAGCGACTAGTGTGTATAGTGAGTGATGTATGTCATAAGTAGTGTGGGCATCAAGCAGCGTGCGTCATGAATAGTGTGTGTAGCGAGTAGTGTGCAGGGTGAGCATTATGCGCAGCGACCAATGTTCACCATGAGTGTGTCCATGTCAAGCCATGTTCAGGGTTTCTGTTGGTGTGGGGTCTTGGTCTCGTGAAGGGTCTCAACCTATGTAAGGTCAAGGTCACGTGTCGGGTTTTTACAACGTGCAAGGTCTTAGTAGGGTGCGAGGTCTCAATCGCAAGCAAGGTCTTGCCCTCATGTGGGGACTCAGCCTTGTACGAGGTGTCAGCCTCGTACGGGGTCTCAGCCTAGTACGGGGCTCGATCGCCTATAGGGTCTCGGCCTCATGCTTAGTTTCGGCAATGTGCGCGATCTCGACTGTGTGCCCAATCTTGACCTCGTGCACAGTCTCTGCTGTGTGCAAGGTCTCGGCCTTATGTACGATCTCGAAAGGATAATTTACCTACCAAATGTCCTTGGGGTCTTGTCATTGAGATCCTCAAGCTCAAAGGTTCCAGGCCGACATACTCTCCTAATACGATAATGCCCTTCCCAATTCAAAAGGATTTTTTGTTTTTGTTTTTTGTGGTTGAGATACTTCCATCTTTCTAAGAACTAAGTCGTTGAGTCGGAAAGTCATTCCTTTGACTAGGGAGTCGTAATATCATCCCACCCTCTGATGGTAACTAATAAGCTTGATCTGGGCTCTGTCTCTTACTTTGTCAATCAAGTCGGCATTCATCTTGAAGGTCTCTTTGTTTTTGTTTGTCTCGAAGTGCTGAATTCAGAGTGAAGGTGCTCTGATCTCAAAGAGGATAATTGGCTTTAGACCCGTAAGCCATAAAGAATGGAGTCTCCCCTGTTGGGGTACGAGTAGTTGTTCGATAGGCCCAAAGGACATTTGGTAGGTGCTCGACCCACTATCTATTAGCATCTTCAAGCCTTTTGTTGATACCCTACATGAAGGTTTTGTTTATTACTTCAGCTTGTCCATTGGCCTGCGGGTAACGTACCGAGTATAGTCGATGCTCAATTTTGAGGTTTTTGTAAAAGGACTTGAATCTGGAGCTGCCAAACTACTTTCCATTGTATGTGACCAGGATCCTTTGTATCCCAAACCATCATACTATGGATTGCCACACGAATTCTCGAGTTTGATAATCAGTGATTTTAGTAAGGGGCTCGACTTCCACCCATTTTGTGAAGTAATCGATGATGACTATCAGGTGATCCTTATGCCCTAGTGCTTTAGGGAAATGACCGAGTATATCCATTCCCCACATGGTGAAGGGAAGAGGATTATTGATGTATGTTAATGGATTGGCGACGGGAAGAGGACTACTCTTGATATGATTTGCACTTTTTTACCATGTTTATGGCTTCTTGTAGCATTTTTGGCTAGTAATACCCGTATCGAAGAATTTTGTATGCCATAGCCCTTCTTCCAAAGTGGTTCCCGCAAATTCTTTTGTGGACCTCTTGGAGAGTATAATTGGCCTCGGTCGAGCCGAGGCATTTCAAGTAAGGAGTCATAAGTCCTCTTTTGTATAGCTAACCTTCGATGAGGGTAAATCATGAAGCATGAGAGATAACCTTCCTAACCTCATTCTTTTGGTCTAGTAGTCCTCCATTTCGTAGATACTAAAGGATTGGATCCATCCAAGTGTGTGCTTCTGTTACAAGAATGAAAATGTTTTCATTGATGCTTGGTGAGGCTAGGATTTCTAAGTAAACTACTTAGGTGAGTTTTGACTGCCAAGAAAAAGCAAGCTAGGCTAGTGCATCCGCTTGAGAGTTCTTTGCTCAAGGTACATAGGATATCCTGAATTCTTCGAAGGTGGCTACAAATTCTCGTTCTTTTTCAAAGTACTAGATGATTTTCAACCCTTTTGCTTCGTACTCGTTGGCTATTTGGTTGACAATGAGTTAAGAGTCGTTGAAGACTTATAGTGCCCGAACAACTAATTCTTTTACCATCTTCATCCCAACCAACAGTGCTTAATACTTGGCCTCATATTTTGGATGCTTTGAATTCAAAAGGAAGAGCATACTCGGCTGAAAATCCTTTGGGATTAGTTAAGATAAGTCCAGCCCCACTACTAGTGCTATTAGAAGATCCGTTGATAAAAAGTGTCCAAGTTTGTATCTGATCCTCACCTTCAAGCACTTGCCCCCGATAGGGCATTTCAGGAAATGTCATTTCAACTATGAAATCAGCTAGAGCTTGAGCTTTAATGGCTATCTGGGGTTTGCACCAGATGTCGAATTCTCCCAACTCAATAGACCATTTTACTACACTTCCAAAGACATGAGGCTTGCGAAGTACTTGTCTTAAGGACTTGTCAGTTAGCACTGTTATAGTATGAGACTGAAACTATGGCCCAAGCTTCCTTGTTATGATTAAAAGTGCATACGATATCTTCTCAATGGGGAGGTATGTAGTCTTAGCATCGTGCAGGACTTTGCTGACATAGTAGATTGGTTGCATCTCGTTCTCTTATCAGATTAGGATAGAAGCAACTTCATCTTGCCCTATAGCGATATAAAGGAAGAGTTCTTCCTCGTTAATAGGCTTAGTTAAGAGAGTGGGTGAGCTAAGATAGTCCTCTAGCTCCTCAAAGGCTTATTGACACCCTTCACTCTATATGAAGTCTCTAGTTCTCTTTAGTGCCTTGAAGAAAAGTAAGCACTTCTCGGTAGATTTGGATATGAAGCGGATGAGAGCGGCACTCATGATCCTATGCCTTGATGCTTTTGACTAGCATGTCGTTCATGTAGACTTCCATATTCCTTCTGATATACTCCTTGAAGAGCTTATTGACCAACCTCTAGCAAGTTGCTCTTGTATTATTCAGCCTAAAAGGCATAACCTTGTAGCAATAAAGGCCCCTATCGGTGACGAAGGCAGTCTTTAACTAATTCAATGGGTGCATGAGAATTTGGTTGTAGCTTGAATAAGCATCCATGAAGCTTAATAGTTCATACCTAGAGGTGGCATTGACCAGTTGGTCTATTCGAGGCAAGGGAAAGCTTTCTTTTAGGCAGGATTTTTTTAGATCGGTAAAATCTATGCAAATCCTCCACTTTCCATTGGCCTTCTTAACCATGACAACATTAGTGACCCACTCTGGATAATCAGCCTCTCGAATGAAATCTATCACTAATAGTTTATCTACTTCTCCTTCTATGGCCTTCTGTCTTTTGGGTGCAAATGATCTCCTTTTTCTGAATCACAGGTTTAAAATTTGGGTTCACATTCAGCCTGTAGACAATAACCTGCGGATCTATTCCTATCTTGTTTAAAACGAACTAGGAGAATACATCCTGATTCCTTCTAAGGAATGAGACCAACAAGTCTTTGAGTTCTTCGAGTAGGCTTAATCTAATCTGCACAGTCCTACTGTCCCCTGCCCCATTTAGTGGGACTGTTACTAAGTCTTCTACTGGCTGGCCTCGCTAGGTTTTGAGCTTGTCTCGTAGGTCCTCTACATCTATGGGTAAGGCCTTGGTTTTTTAGTGGCCTCTAACTGAGATAAGGTAACATGATCGTGATGTCTTTTGATTTCCTAGGACTTCCCTGACCCTGCTTTTCATGGTGAAATTTATTTTTAAATGGTAGGTTGAGACTATAACCCTCATCTTGTTTAGTATTTGTCTCATTAACAGAGCTTTGTAAGAAGATGGATGTTTAACAACTAAGAATGTTTTAATCATAGTGGTTTGTCGGGGTGCGACCCCTACCGTTATAGGTAGAACTATACTGCCTTTAGGGAACACAGGCTTCCTTGAGATGTCAAAAAGTGGGGAGGCCACGAGCTTGAGCTGGTCATCTCCTAACTTCATTTTCTTAAAGGTGTCAAAATAGGGGATATCCACTAAGCATCCATTATCAACTAGAATTCGTTCCACATTGTAAGCTATAATGAGGAGGGTGACAACCTCTTCATCATCATGGGGTGTATGTATCCCTTCCAAATCATCATCTATGAAAGAGATTACTTGTTTAATCTTGGTCCTCTCGTGCGAACCGCTTATAGATGCTACTGATCAAGCGTAGGCTGTTCTCGCTTGAGATGAGTTTCTTCCTACTGTTGGTCCTCCATAAATTGTGTTTAATAGTGCTTATTACTGCGGTTGAATGATGCCCATCATCTCTTCTGTTTTCTCTTGAATTCTTTCTATCCATTTCTTCAGGTTTACGATCTAGGTTAGTTATGTTTTTAGCAGTGGAAAAGCTTTGGGACTTTGCTTTTGGATTTGAAGCAGATTCGATTGTGGACTGACTGCGAGCTCGGTGATCATTGTGCCTCATAAGTAGAGGGCTTTGCTGGGGTGGTAGACGAGCCTATTCCCTGAGCTTTTCAGCTAAACTGGTTACGAGCTGAGTAAGTTGTGCAAACTGCTCTTGGGTTACCAGAGCGTTTAGATTTTGAGTGGTTTGGTCATCCTACCTTAGCAGGACCTAAATACCTGGGTTTTCCAAAGGCTGGCTAGACTGGGAATGTTGATCCTGTTGAGGCTGTTAATCAGACGGATTACTAGGGCTCTGGTCAGCTGTGGCGTGTTCCTGAATAATAATGAGACTAGAGCCGGCTTGCTAGCTATGGGAGGCAGATCTAGTGATGTTTCTGGTAGTGTTCTTAGGTGGCATCGTAACATATGAGTTCTTATTATTTCGAGCTTGTAATAAGAAGTCTCTTGGTCAGAGCCAAACTGTTGATGCCAAAAATTTGTCGAAAAATCGAATGGTCGGGAAGCGGAACCTACGCACACGAAAACCAGAAAACCCTAAAGAGTTGCTGGAGGATCGGAGGGGTTGTGCCTTTGGGGGATTTTTCGATACCTAAGTTAGTATAGGGTTTAAAAATATGAAAGCTGGAGAGTAGAGAGTATTTGTTGTGCCTTATGATGGTGAGAGGTCCCCTATATAACGTGAAAGGTAGAGTCCTGATGAGATCTTATTTATTGATGAGATAGAATTTCTTTTAAATTTTGAGTTATCCTGATAGGATTAGGGATTGTTTGGAGATAAGGCTAATTATCCTTGGGCTGGAGTGTCGCAGTAGGTTTAGGGTTCTAGCATGAAAGTATTGTTATACCCTTTGCCATGCATCCTTGTCTGATTAATCCCTTGTCTTTCTTGTGAAATTACCTTTTTGCTCGTGGAGAGTGCAATGTGTCACTATGTCATTGGACGAATAAAATTCCCCTACATCAAGCATGCTTTCAAATCCGTTTAAAATTTTAAGAAAATTGGTAATAAGAGAAAAATGTATTCCATCAAATTTTCTTCCCTGGCTCCATAGTTTTATCCCATGAAACGTGAGAGTGTAATATGGATATTTTAACTTTTTGATGGTTAATTAACACGAGTAATTGGTAGTAAACTTCATATAATTAGAGCAATGAGGACTGTATGAAGATTTTGAAGAGATGAAATGAAACTATTCCAAGTAATTAAAGGGAAGGTGGTTATATATAATAGTGATACTTTTGTGATAAATGAGAGAAAATATGAAAATAATAAAAATTGTATATGACATAATGATGATGGCTTGCTTATTGGAAGGGAGAGAAATGAGAAGGAACTGAAAGGTTATTTGTTCGTTGTAATGGTATTTTAAGCTTCAAACAATACAGGAGAAGGAAATTTATTTGAAGTGTGATTTTTTTTTATAAAAATATAAAAGTTAAACGATTTTTCTTGTTTGAGGTTTAGTCAATAAGTTTTAAGTTGATTTGGTCATTGCAATGGTTTTGCAAACTTATTGTTATCAATATCAAACATGAGGGAAAGAAACTTGATTAAATTTCTAATTTTTGTTACAAAATAAAAAAAAATTATATAAATATATTTTTAGCCAATTTGATGAAAGCATTTTAAAATTCTTGTCCAAAGATAAGTATTTGATGTAGACTTTTACTCTATCAAACACGAGAATATATATTCAGTCAAACACGAGAAGCACTTCACAAGTTGCAACTGTGACTCCCTTCTTACAAGTAAAAAAAGGCTGATGACCAGCGAAATAAATTTTGACTATCTTAGCCAATCTGATGAAAGTACATTTAAATTCTGCTAAAAAAAATGTATTTGATGTAGACTTTTGCTCCATCAAACACATATGAGTAAGTCTAGCATGATTAATTAATTTTGTTCCTTTCTATTATTCAATTGCCTGCCCAATGACAAATTCGTTTCGATTGCACAATCTTTTCGGCGCCGTGCTATTAGTTTACTTGGAAGTAAAGTTCAGATATGCAATCTTAGATTTTGGATTTCACCGATAATCAGAGGGGTTATTGCATTATGATCTAAATCTGGTCAATTATGATGTCTTTGAAAAGCTTAATAAGTCAAAGTCTCTAAAAAATAAATAGTTCATTTTTCATCAATTTAAAATTTTAATTTAATTAACAATTCAATTATTATTTAAAATAGTATCAGAATTTTAAGAGCTGATTTCGAACAATAAATATAACCATGTTTATTAATGTTTCACTCATTGCTTTGCACAAACTTGCACCTTTTATACTTCGGTTAACATGGAAAATTGGTTAAATCCCAATTATGGTCCTCCAGATTTGAGTCATTTACTATTTTGGTCCTTATCTTTTTCTTTAATCAAATCTATAATGTTTACTTTCCTTTCCAATCAAATCTGTCACGTTTGCCACATCACCAAGTTTTACTTTCCTTTCCAATCAAATCTGTTGGAAATCACCTTGACAAGATGTTCAGGTGGTGATCTTCCAAACACCCAAGTCTAGAATGACTTGTAAAAAGAATTTCACCAATCGAACACAAGAACAAAAAATCAAAGAAAGAAAGAAGACAAGTAATTTGTTATCGAGGTTCGACAATGTGCCTACGTCCCCGTGAGTTCCTCCAAACTCTCTGCACTAAATCAATGGTTCTTTACAATTCAGCGACCCTCTCCAAGAAACCTCAAGTTCTTGAAGGAACCAAGAAGAGAACTAGAAAGAGATAGACCTATTACAAAGCTTTCTATCAATTCTATACTACCCTCTTCTTTACAACCAGCCTTCTCTACAATGAGTCCATCTTGTATGTCTGTGTCTTTGCACTCTCATACAATTCTCTCATTCACACACATGTCTCACAAGTTACATCATCACATTCTTGTGTCTTCTTGTTGAGATTGAACCTAGGTGACCCTTTATATAGTGCACCAACTTTTTGTCCAATCTTGTGTGTCATTCTCCACCCTTAGATCTTGATGACCACTTAACCATGGCCCTCCATCAATCCTAAGTGGTGCTGTGCGTTTTAACCTTGCATTCACGCACCTAATAGAAGGCTAAAGCATGTTGTCCATGTGTGTCGGCCAGTGTTGCAGTGTCGACTTCCCAGCACTGCAGCTTTGAGTTTTTGTCCCTTGTGTTATTCCTGCCAGGTTCCAGCGCTGCACTGCAGCTTTGAGTTGCTGTCCCCTTCACATAACACCCTTCTGATTGTGTGCAGAAGTGCGCACACTACTGCGCATGGCCTTCCCTTGCTCCAAAATGAAGCACACATATGTGTGCAGCCTTCTAACTTGCTGAACTTTGATCCTCCACCTTTGGTTTAGACTTTAACCATCTTTGAACCATACTTGGACATGTTTGAACCTTAGATAAATACAAACAATCTCTACCTTTGTCTAAGTGTTCAAAAACCTGAACCATTGTGCAGAAAGTTTCAGGATCCAAACTCATCTTGAGTCATCAATTAAGCAACTCCAATCCTAAGAAGTCCAAAGCAATGATTGGACCTTTTTAGAGGTAGAATTTTAGTACTCAAATCTACAGGACTTTCCTCTGTGGTCTTCTTGTCAACACGAATGCATCATTTCGTACCATTTTTCAGAATGTAATGATATCGAACATCCATATGCTTTGTCCTCTCATGGAACACCAGATTTCTCCACAAGTGCCACGCACTTTAGCTATCCAAAGATACCACCACCTGCTCTTTTAAGACCTCCCACTCGTCCAACAACCCTTTGCACCCCATAGCCTCCTTTATGGCTTCCGTAGCCGCTATGTATTCTGCCCCAGTTGTTATGAGTGCTACCACTAGCTACCATTGAGTCTTCAAATACCTCAGCAACCTCTTCATCCCAAGCCAATGCTCTTTTCCAGGATTACTCACAAATTTGCTAAGAACACCCATTGCCCAAGAAACCCTCAACCGGTTTCTCTCTTTTTCTTCGATTCTACACATCCCAAGGATCTTTTGTGTAAGGCTGAGATCCTTCCTCTCGAACTCCTCACTAAGTTGAGATGTAAACCTTTCCATCCTCTTCCTACTGTTCCAAACCAATAGCACATCATCGACATAGATGAGGATACTCACTATCTTCTCCACCTTATGTCCAGGTGAGAAAGTTTCTGTGAAACCTATGTCTTCTCTTCTTGTGAACCCATTCACCACCAGCCTAGCCTTATTCCGGACTTCATCTCCTGGAGGGTACCCTTCTTTGATCTTGTATGTGCACTTACATTCCTCAACTTTCTGCTATCTTGGAATTTTCACCAATTCCCAGAAGTTGTTCTTCCTCAAAGAGTCCATTTCTTCCTCCATAGCCAGCTGCCACTTTGACGAATCCTTACACTCCATGGCATCTGTGTAAGTTTCTAGTTCAACCTCTCCTTCTATCCAAGGAGCTGCTACATTAGCATCTGCAAACCCATATCTCAAGGGTGGTCTAACCACTCTCCTTCCCCGGTCTCTTGTGAGCTAGTAGTTATTTACTGCATCAACCTCTTCTTGTTCAGCCTCTTCTTGAGTTTCTTGAGCTTCTTAACCTTCATCCAAGGGCTCTACCTGGTTCGAACCCTCTTACCTCCTCTGCTCTACCTGAACCGAGTTCTCCTTGATGCAGTGCTCCATAACTTTTGGTTTGGTTTGCTCACTAGCCCCTGCAGGGTTAGTTTTTTCCAAGTAGGGAAATAACAATTCATTAAAAATAGCATCCCTACTTATAATCAGTTTCATGCCTTTATTTTCTAAGGACCACAACCTATACCTCTTAGCCCCATCCCCATATCCTAGAAACATACACTTTCTAGATCCTGGGCTAAGTCTATTATCCTTTTGTTGTGCATACGCAGCACACCCAAAAGTCCTAAGGTTGTCCAACTCAGGGGGTTTTCCACTCCACATCTCCTCGGGAGTCTTTTGATACACAATCCTAGAGGGTGATCTATTTACTAAATATGCAGCTGTAGCCACAGCTTCTCCCCAAAAATATTTTGGTAAACCGGATCCATTTAACATGCACCTAACTTTTTCCATAAGGGTCTTATTCATCCACTCAGCAACTCCACTTTGCTGAGGGGTTTCCACAACCATCCTATGTCTTAGAATGCCATTTAACCTACAGAATTGATCAAGTTCTTGGTTAAAAATTTCTAAGCCATTATCGGTTCTTATCCCTTTAACTACTCTACCCATTTGAGTCTCTACCAGCCTTTTACACACCACCAACTTATTCAAGGCATCTGATTTATTTCTAACCAAATAAACCCACACTCTTCTTGAATAATCATTAATTAAAGACATAAAGTAAATGTTACCTCCCTGTGTTGGTGTCCTTGCTGGTCCCCAAAGGTCCGAATGAATGTAGTCAAGAATGCCCTTAGACTTGTGCACTTCGGTGTTGAAGCTGACTTGGTGTTGCTTCTCAAGAACACAACACTTGCAGAAATCAAGTTCCTCTACTTTGTTTCCACCAAGTAAGCCATCCTTGCTGAGAACTTGCAGGCCCTCTTCGCTAATATGTCCCAAGCGAGTATGTCAAAAGGCTACCTTGTCCATCTCAGTCATCAAGCTTGCTGCTTGATCATTGATTTATGTCTCTCCGATCATCTCATAGAGTCCATCATTTCTTGCTGCCTTGATCACTACCAAAGATCCCTTGGCCACTTTGATCTTTCCTCCCTCTACTTTGCATGTATATCCCATGGAATCCAGCTGTCTCAATGAGACAAATTTCTCTTCAAATCTGGAAGATACTTCATGTTTCACAACAGACTTGTGACTCCATCAAACATCCTCAATTGGATGTCTCCAATCCCTCTCACTTGGAAAGAATTGTCATTCCCCAAGAAGACCCTTCCATCATTGATCTCCTTGAAATTCTTGAACCATTCCTTGCGAGGGCACATATAATAAGTGCACCCGGAATCAAGAATCCACTTTTCGCTGCCTTACCTCCTGCTCACATTTGAGCACACAACAAGCACATCATCTTGTTGTTCTGTTTTGGCAACCAAAGCCTCTCCATTCTTGGTATGGCTTCCTCCTCTATCCCTTGTCATCTTCTTGTAATTTTTCTTGACATGACCCTCCTTATGGTAGTAATAGCAACTCTTCCCTCCAAATCTCAGTTTGGAATGCATTCTCCCATGGCTCTCTCCTTTACCTCTGTCCCAGTAGTAGCCATGCATGCTGCTGTGCACTCTCCCATGGCTCTCTCCTCTACCTCTGTCCCGGTAGTAGCCATACATGCTGCTATGCACTCTCCCATGGCTCTCTCCTTTACCTCTATCCCGGTAGTAGCCATGGTTGCTGCCATACCGAGTTGTTGGCTTTCTTTTAAAGAACAGCCTTTTACCACTTGATGCACTCCTTATCTTAGCATCAAGATTATCTTGCAACTCTTTCTTAGGATCAAATTTAAAAGCAAATATTCATTTACGAAGATACTTCTTATCCAAGAGAGTCGTGGCAAGAAATAACTCATCTAGTTTCTTCCATATTGCAACTGCATCTTCCGAGTCTCCGGACTCCCTTGTGACATTATCCGATAAGTGCAAGAAGATGGTGCTGTAAGCCATCTTCTTTATCTCGGTCCGCTGGTCCTCCGTGACACTTACTGGAAAAGCATCATCTTCTCCAATAGCCAAGTCCACTTTTTGTTGCATTAGAACCGCCTTGATCTTCCACTTTCAAAGGGAAAAGTCTCCCTTTCCATCAAACTTCTCTACACAGAAATTTGAAATCATCTTTTGCGGACAAGATCCCTAATTTATGCACTACCCACAAATACTTTCTTCAACCTCCAGAACATAGATCAAAGATGGATCTTAACACCGTTCTTGAATCAACCTTCAAGAACACGATCAAATCTTGATCTTTACACCGTTCTTGAATCACCCAAGAAGTTGATCTTTGATTCTTGGAGTCTTGGCTCCGTCACCTTCTTGTTCTTGCTCCGATACCCAGCTGTGCAGCTCTGATACTACTGTCCAAAGCTCTGATACCACTGTTGGAAATCACCTTGACAAGATGCCCAGGTGGTGATCTTCCAAACACCCAAGTCTAGAATGACTTGTAGAAAGAATTTCAGAAATCGAACACAAGAACAAAAAATCAAAGAAAGAAAGAAGACAAACAATTTGTTATCGAGGTTTGGCAATGTGCCTACGTCCCCGTGAGTTCCTCAGAACTCTCTGCACTAAATCAATGGTTCTTTACAATTCAGCAACCCTCTCCAAGAAACCTCAAGTTCTTGAACGAACCAAGAAGATAACTAGAAAGTGATAGACCTATTACAAAGCTTTCTATCAATTCTATACTACCCTCTCTTCTTTACAACCAGCCTCTCTACAATGAGTCCCTCTTGTATGTCTGTGTCTTTGCACTCTCACACAATTCTCTCATTCGAACACATGTCTCACAAGTTACGTCATCACATTCTTGTGTCTTCTTGTTGAGATTGAACCTAGGTGACCCTTTATATAGTGCACCAACTTCTTGTCCAATCTTGTGTGTCATTCTCCACCCTTAGATCTTGATGACCACTTAACCATGACCCTCCATCAATCCTAAGTGGTGCTGTGCGTTTTAACCTTGCCTTCACACACCTAAGAGAAAGCTAAAGCATGTTGTCCATGTGTGTCGGCCAGTGCTGCAGTGTCGACTTCCCAGTGCTGCAGCTTTGAGTTTCTGTCCCTTTTGTTATTCCTGCCAGGTTCCAGTGCTACAGCTTTGAGTTGCTGTCCCCTTCACACAACACCCTTCTACTTGTGTGCAGAAGTGCACACACTAGTGTGCATGGCCTTCCCTTGCTCCAAAATGAAGCACACACATGTGTGTAGCCTTCTAACTTGCTAAACTTTGATCCTCCACATTTGGTTTAAACTTTAACCATCTATGAGCTATACTTGGACATGTTTGAACCTTAGACAAATACCAACAAAATCTTTCCACCAGGCATTGGGGTGGGGTTTAGGAGGGAAATTTCCCATCTAATTACAACAATTAAAGAGCTTTGTTCTCTAATTGGAGAACAAAACTCATTTCAGGTCCTGGAGAGAGAGAGATAGAAGGTTCTCACCATGTATGCATCCAACATCATTGTCATCCTGAATTATCATCATGGTGAAGTTGTTGTCTTAAGGATATCCTGGACTGACACAAACCTAGGCAGGAGGTTCTTTGGCGCTAGATCATTTGGGGTATGTTGTTAATTCTGATTTTTTTCCTCACTAATCTATTCTTTGTGTGCTTTGTCATTGCAACAACCAGGAGCTTACGAGTTCTTTACATGGTATGATGCTCCTCTGTGTGATCAAGAAAAAGAAGTTGTGTTGGGGAGGAAGGTTAACAGGATGGAAAGGGAAGGTCATGATGTTGATAAGAGATGGAGTATATGTGGTTGTTTGCATTGACTAATTTGTGGGTTTTACATAGGGTTCTTTTGTAGATGTTATCAATATTTCATCTCTGATATGTGATTATGGTTTAGCAGGGTCTGTAGGGCTTGTGATGTTTTAATTTTTGTGTTGCCAACATGTAATGCTATAAGGCTTAAGTTAATGGCAATTTTAGTGATCATAGTGGTCATGGTTTAGAAGGGTCTATAAGTTCTTGGGATGTTTTGATTTTTCTAGGATCTTGGGGTGTTTGATTATGCAATGAATGGTAAATTTCTACTGTAATTTTCTAGTACCTCTGTTTTTTATTTCAGTTTTGCAATGAATGTTAGATTTTTGCAGTTAGTTATATACATGTATTTAGTGAGCAAATTATTGTCCATTTTTTTATTCAATTTGCAAACACCAATCAGTTAATCAGCCACTTGATTATTCTAAATGAGAAGTTATAACTTTCTTTATTTGACAACCATGACAAATTCAACCATGCGGTGCCTTTACTTAATGAGAAAATGATTGTCCTTGTTTGGACTTAGCTTGTAAATGACACCCATATTAATCTGAATAAACAATATTCATCATAACCAATGACAATCTTGATTGCAAAGACAACATCTTGATTGCAAACAACACAACATTATATGTTCACATAGGTTTAGCTTACTCATAAAACATGCAAGCAACCTCAATAGTTTGGTTACTTTCTACACAACAAAGCTAACTGACTCTAAATAAAATACCCTATTGCGAGTTTCTTATATAAGCAATGTCGTTAACACCAAATCTAACTGAGAACAAACAAACAAAAAAAATGTTGTTGTGTTGTAGCAAGATCCCTACTTTTTCCCCCTTGCAAAATGACTTTGATTTTCCTTTCTTCTTAGGTTGAGTTGTGACTAAGCTCTGAATGTAACCTGACTATGGCTGTGTAACAGATTGTCTTACAAGGTTTGGCTAGGCTGTAATGGTGGTGGCATCCATAGGGCATGACTACTATTACTAACAATTGGTGGGCATGGTACATGTTGGCTAGAGCTCTGTCAAGTAACAAATACAATATACACTATGAATCATCTCAACAAATAAAAAGAAATTAACCATCATCAACTAGTACTAGAACATGCAAGGAAAAATTAAAAAATAAAAATTAAAGGTGGTATTTACATCAGGCATCCATCTCAAAATTTGAGAAGAGGTGTGATTAGGCTATTATGGTGGTGTCATCCATGGGACATAACTGATGTTGCTACCATATGGTGTGCATTGTACATGCTAGCTAGAGCCCTGTCATGTAATAGACATAATATACGCTATGAATCATCTCAAAAAATAAAATAAAAAACTTAACAATCATCAACTAGAACATGCAGGGGAAAAAATAAACAAATGAAAAGTAAAGATGGTAGTTACATCAGGCATCAATCTCAAAAAGTATAGAGGAGCTATAGGTGTCCTTGATACATTGCTTAGTCCTATTGTTGCTTCATTTTTAGAGTTTGTCTTCTTTTGGACCTATGAAAACCATACAAGTGCATTAATTTTTAGACTTAATAACTAATACAAAGGCTGTAGAAACAATAAAATGAACTCATTGAACTCATTAGTAGTTTTTTCTCATCTCCCTTTAAGCATCTTACTTCTTTTTACCTTGAGAAACTGGTGGCCTTTTACTACTCTGACTAACTGTTGGACATTAAACCTCTGCATATCCCCCAGCAGACAATCTCTACATTCCCTCCAGCACACACAGTCTCTGTATTCCTACCAAAAGATGGAGGTTTTAAATTCTATTTGTCTTTCTTGTGGGATCTTTTGTTAAGTTTTGTTTACAACATACACCACAAGTTACCTCAAATGTTTTTCTGAGCTTAGCAATGCCCTGTTCTTTATCAATTTCATCAGGCTCTCTCATTTTAGCCAACTTTAGCCTACCAATTGAAGGTTTAGTACAGTATAAAAATTGTATGGTGCCTGTTTGTGGTCTTGATTTTGGCTAAATTTGTTGCCCATTAATAGTATTAACAATATGCTCATAGGTCTTCAGATAGGTTTCCCTTCTCTACCAAGAAGCCACATATTTCTCAAGTTCCTCTCTGTTGTACCATATTGCTGAGACTACATAAGTACATGGAAGGCCAGTTAAATCCCACCTTCTACATGAGCATGTTCTCTCTTTCAAATCCAAATCAAAACCATCACCACCAGAGAGGGTTCTACCAGCTTAGATTGGTGTGGAGTGAACTTCAAAAAGGCTTCTTTAATTTTGTCCATCTTCTTCTGAATATTAGAGAAGATATTTCCTTTGTATTTCATCATGAAAATTCTCCTGTTCATAATTCTATTCATCAATTGACTGCTTATAACCTCCAATAGTGTGAAAATTGTCTTGGTCCTTGCATCAAGAATAGTTCTATTGAATTACTCACATATGTTGTCAAGCAACATTTCATATTGTGGTTGTGTGCTAAAATGTGACCTTGACCACTAACTTGGTTTAACAACCATTCATAGGTTGTAGGAGACAACTTTTTCAATTCCTTCACACACTTATCAAATTTTTAACATAGGTATCTCTTGAAGCATTCCATAGAGCATCTTTTAATGCTTGGCCTAAATGATTTTGCTTGAAGTTATTATATAAGTGTCTAACAAAAACTATGTTCTGATGCTAGAAACATAGATTATAGTGCAGGCATCAATCCCTACATAAATAGTTGTGGTTCACAATCAGTCAATAAGGATTATATAATTGAAGCAAGACTTAAAGATGTTGGATCATATGGAGTTTGGCTTACAAAAAGCCTCAAAGGACAATCAGGTTTGTACACTGCCACTATCCAGATCCTATCATTCTTCTTAATCTTGACATTAAATCGATGTTTAATAGCAAACTCATCAATGGAAGCCAAACGGGTCAACCAAGTCATCAGGCCTAAACTCAAGGTATATTTTCCTTCTATTACCATCTTCGAATTCTTAATCAGAATCACTATTGAGGCCATTTAAGTTATCACCATCATCATCATTATTCCTTGCATGAGTCACATTAGGCTCAACCCTAATATGAATCTCATCATTCCTTCCTGTTGTCCCATCCCCAACATCTCACTCTAAACTTGGGTACACATTCTCTTCAAACTCAATGTCATCTTCACTTAAGCCATAATCATTGTAATTAAATACATAGTCACTGTCACTATCATTGTCACTGCCTATTTCAATTTCCTATTTTGGCTCATCATATACAAGAATCTCCTTCCCTTTATTGTTTCTCAGTCTTCCACCATTCACTATATTAGCGGCACAGCTAGCAAACTGACAGCCTCCCAACCCATCTATTGTTTCATCAGTCTTGACCTCATTAACGTCATGACTAACCTCATTAACTTCATGCATCCATTCATTACCTTATTGTCTGTAATTACTATCATGCCCCCTTTAATACTATATGTGGAAAATTCTGACTCGACCCGAAAACCTGACCTAACCCACCCGAAATTCGATCCAAACTCGAAAATACAGCAAAATATTATGACCTAAATACCGCAAGGACATGATATATGACTTAATATATTATTAATTATCCAATATTTCTATCTTAATAAAATCATGATTAATTTTAAATATTTTATATCAACTTGATAAACATTTTGAATATAAATTTTTATTTATCTAATTAAATTATGCATTTTTAAAAGAAAATACTCAATTTCATTGAATAAAACGCAAATCAGCCACGAGCCGAGAATACAAAATCAAGTGGTTGACCATTGATGCTCCCAAGCACAAGGAGTAGCCACTGACAAAGAAATTTTTGCAAGAGCATGAACCACAAAAATTACAGGACCTGTTGAGAAAACAATTTGAACAATTACTAAACTCCAAGTCTCTAATAATCACTATCCATGTGATTTAGTAAGAATTCAAGTATCCGACTCGATTTTTGAAAGATATGTTTCTATGGTGTCACCAATAATAAATATTTATTATAAAAATTCTTGAAAATGAATACACTGAAGAAAAATAAAGCTTATAATACTTTACCAACAATAATCTCAACAAAAATTCTTTAAAAGTTTAAAACTAATTTTGAATTTTGAGTTGCATATAATGGGATAATCATTAGATCGTATCTTGAGTTAAGCTTAAAGAAAATAATGATCAAATAAATAGTCATGTCCAGTAATACCAAACTAAATGAAACTTAAAAACTGAAAAATATTTAATGCCCCAGTATCTCCAAAAAGCACACTTACTTGGACCGTCTTAGACTTCAAAGATGACTTCAACAACTTCAAACCCTAATAAGAGAAAGAAAAAAAAACAAAGTTAAAAATATATATATAAGATTTAATTATAAAAATCATGATATGATGATACACAAAAAAAAAAAAAAAAAAATCAAGCTTAGTAGTAGTGTGGTTCTGGAAAAACCTCATAGATAATATTAGAAGCTTTTGATCCTTCATTAGTAGTGGTTGTTGAAAGGTCCACACTCGTACCCAATTGATTATCATCATATTCTAGGATAAGCAATGAAAAATATAAAGAAAAATATGTTAAAAAGACTAATTATGTAAACAATCTGATAGGTTATTACAATATTATATGAGAAAATAATGTTAATTTGACAAATACCACATAATTTTTAATATATATATCCTACTTACTATCATATTTAACTATCCAATTGCGAGTAGTTATCAAAACTTCCACATTTTTAGGAAGAAAAACGCTTCTCCATTTTCTTAAAACTCTACTCCCCACAGCAAAGGTTGATTATAAAGCAAATGTAATGATACGAACACTCAATAAATCCATTGTCATCAGAGAAAGGTCTATAAATCGACGTTCATTCTCTTTCCAATAGTATAAAACATCAATCTCTACCTAATGATCGATCTGCTTTTCATCCAAATACAAATCTAAATTTGACTTAGATGATGCAGATTCCAATGAGAGTTTACCTGATCAAAATCCTAACAATAAAAAATTTGTCATGAAACTACCAATACCAATGCAAATTTAACTTTGTATCAAGTATTATGACAATAGAAAAGTAACCATTAAATAATAAAAGATATAAAAAAATTGGAATAATAGAAAATAAATACTAAATTCACCGCCATATCACGTCGACACTTACGTTGACAATCACCTCCACCAACACAACTCTCATGAGAAAACGAGTAAGAAGATGTAGTATTCTTTGCATATTTTTTGAAAAGTATATACAACCCATCATACACTTTTTTGAATTTTTTGACACAATTGCCTCATTCTTGTTTTCTTTTTGAAAACAATACTTCACAAACATTAATTTATAACAAGAATAAAGTACCAAAGCAAAAACAAGCAATAAACTATATGAGCTCCTATACTTATAAATTTCTTCTTCATTTCTCTGACCACATTCTTTATGCGAATATTCGGGCTCTCTATCACCTCTACTATGCACATCTCAATTCTCCAAACAATTTCAAAGTAGAAATTGATAGTAAAGTAATCGAATCTGGAGAGAAAAACGATAATCTCATAAAAAGAAAATAAAACATCCTTGCTGCTTTCAACCATTGACCATTTGGCATTTCTTAGATTAAAATCATAATGAGTATCTAGTATCTACCATTGCCAAACTACCAAATGCATTACGATAAAATAATGCTCTCTCAAGCATCATGTAAGTGTAATTCCATCTAGTAGGCATATCCAACCACAATGATGTACAACTACTCGATCCAACCCGTTGAATGCATTCACAAAACTTTATCTTTCTTGCCTCTAATCCACTAACATATTTAACATTCTCCCTAATCTTGTGCACACATTTATCAATGTTTTTCAAACCATCCTTCATAATAAGATTTAAAATATGAGCAAAATAATGAACATGAAAAAACTCACCACCACATACCAAAGTATTTTACAATTTAAATTTCTTACGCATGTAATCTTGCATACCATCATTATTACTGCATTATCTAAGGTAATTTTGAAAACCTTATTGTCAATGACCTAATGTTTTGGTAAATTATAACCATTCTCATATAAAACAACTCCAGTGTGTGGAGGAGGAACATGACTGAAATTTAGAACTCTATTATTCAACTTCCAACTTCTATCTATATGCATTAAGACAAAGATAAACCTCAGTGTTATATGATGTCCACAAATCACAAATGAAACATATCTTGCTAGAAATTGCTGTAAAGTATGTTGAAGTTTTTCTTTATACTTTGCATGCAACTTCAAACACTCTACCTTAGCAGTATTCCTAGATACGAATTTGACATCATTATTTAAAATACTATGGACTTCTCTATTATATTTATGTACAACCCAGGTAAATGAATAAACATGGAGAATAATACCTTTAGCCAATGTCTCACGACAAACTTCATGATCTACATTCTTACTAGCCGGAGTATCTTTAGCTTGTTTATTAGCATGTACAACTTCACAACTTTTCATTTGCCTTAAAAGATTAGAAGTTCCAAAATGAGACTTTGCAATATATTCTGAGGAGCAGTATTTGCATCTTCCTCTTAGCTTTCCATCGTCATAGTTAACTCCAGGAACAGCTTTGAAGTCATTCCAAACCTTAGACCTCCACGAGTTCTTTGAAAAAGATAAACCAGAACCAGAACTACTATCTCCCATGGTTTCACAATTACTATTATGATAATCATGAATCAAATAATCCTTCAAATCCATTGCTGCAAATATATAAGAAAAATAGTGAGTTTAGTGAATGATAAATGATTTAGTAAACTTATGATAACAAACAATCCTCATTTTATTTTTCTCCTTTCAAAATTAAATGAAATATTTAAAAGAAATCTTGTATTGTAACTACCACGTAGAAAAAGCTAGTTAGTAATGTCATTGCACATACCATTATCTATTCAAGAGCCAAAAATTTATTGCTAAACAAATTTGAAGGGGCAGCAACTAGGATGCTTATATTATTCTTGGTAGTTTATCAAGGAATTTAAATATGTTCATAAAGCAGTTGATAGTTTTGACTCGATAAAAGTACAAGAAGGTTGAGTCCAATTGAAAGGGTATTATAATAGTAGAGCACTACAATAGTATGGATATGCAAATCTCAGCTTCTCAAAAGCAACACGAGCACATCAAATGATGTAGCAAATGGTATGTCATTAAAAAAAAAAACAAATTTTTGCTAAGATTGTCTAGGTTGTGATGTATGTTCCACCCATCATGAGAACGTGAAAAATTTAACTTGTAAACAACAATATCTTGTAATTTTGATAATGATCATGAATTTGTATAATTAAACCTAGAATGATTAGTTGGCAAAAGCCCAGCAACCATTCTTATTAGGGACACACTGAAATTATATGCATACATTGCTAGTGCCAGTTGCCAACTTGAACTCTTACATTGTAAATCCAAGAAATCCTAGTGCTCATGCTAAAAATCACAAGATCTTGAGGATTTGTGGTCTTGTGATAATCCCAGTCCTTTGTTGTTAATTTTGAAGGAAACAAAATAACATGTAAAAGAAACAGAGTTCATAGAGGAAAAGAATAAGGAGAATGAAGCAGGGGGATCATCACAAGAAATATTTGGTTTTTAGAGGGAGAGGTCAACGAATTTTGAATGATAAAACTAATTATAGTAATTAATTACTACTAGGTAGCAAAATCACAAGGCATACACACAGACTAAGCATATACAGCACCCACAAAGTAAACGAAGCACACAGAGCACACTTCTGCATGCCATCATTGCACTTACACAGTTGCAGGCCCCTTTCTATACCACAAAACATACACAAATTTTGAATTTCTTTTTATTATTGATATTTTTAACAATTTGAAAGGTTTCATTATCATATACAAGAAAGTGCACAAATTAAACCACATAACAATGTTTACTAATTATCAAATACAATGACCATGACAATAGTTATTGAAAAATAGAGAAATGAAACCAGTCTCAATCAATTCAAATTAAAAACATAAAAATATTGATATGCCAAAATCCATTTAAGATGCAAAAACTGTAAGATCACAACAAATAACCTACATCAATTAGCAGATTTCAACACCAAATTAAATGGAGAAAACAAATATCCATATCCAAAATCAGTTAATTAACAAGTAAAATCACTTGCTTAGATTTTTCTAGTTGTTTTAGGGATACCTTTGCACTAAAGAAACTTTCACGTTTTCTTTTTCTATGCCTAATTTTTTTTTTTTTTTTGACGTGGGAATAAAATTCGTTTCAAAAGAAATCACTTGTGCACAAAGAACGCTTATAGGTTGCTAAAAATCTTCAGCTAGTCTTCTCTGTTGGAATACTCTTCAAATCCCACATCGAAGAGAAGTTTTACTGTAAGTAGTTTTATTCCTACATCGTCAGATGTGAGTACTAGTTATTATAAATAGGGCTCTATAAGTTTTATTTGTAACTATCTCAAAGTCTTATAGGACTAGAATAACTAAGGGTTAAATTATATGAGAAGATGTAACTAGGCTTTTGGATAGTGAGAGTTGAAATGGTTTTACAATTTTTCTACCATCCAAAAAGTTGTACTATGGTTGATTTATTAGTAGAGTTTGCTACCATGGATGTAGGTTTGTTGAGGTCGAACCATGTAAATTTTGGTATTTTTGTTTATTTAATTTTTCTCTTTATGGTTGTGTGATTTTATTTCCTATGGGTATGTGGATTAAATCCTAACAAGTGGTATTGGAGTTTTGTTTTGATCATTTTTGGAAGTACATCGTCAAATCTGTTTGGAAAAGTTTTCTATACCACTATGTCGACAAGTATAACTAAATTTGGAATTCCTTTATTTGATGAAAAAAAATAATTGTACTTTGTGGTAGAGTACAGTTTAAGATCTTTCGGTGTAACAAAATCTTGATCAAGCTTTAGAGGGAAAAAAAAAGAAGCCAAAAGGGGTGATTAATAGAAAGTGACAGTCGATTCAGAAAAAGTATCAGGTTGGCTCTTACTCCCGAGATCAAGCATAATGTGTTGAATGAAACTACACCTAAGGGTTTACGGGATAAGCTTGAGAGATTCTATGTGTCGAAGTCATTGACCAACAAATTGTGTTAAGGATGGACCTCTACTCTTCAAAAATAGAACTCTTCTCTCTAAAAATGGAAAAAGGTACAAGTCTTTATGATAACTTAAATGAATTTAATAAGCTAGTGTCTCAATTATTGAATGCAGAAGAAATAATAAAGGATGAGGACAAGGCATTGGTATTTTTATCATCCTTGCCAAAATCTTACAAACCATTGAGCTTAGATGATATGACTGTGCTACTATGTGAGAATGGGAGGTTGGTGTGAAGCGAGAGCTTATCTAGTTATGATCAAGCACTAGCTGTGGAGAGTTCTAATCGAGTGAGTAGTCAATAGAGGGGGAACAATGGTTCAAATGGGAGATCTAAATCTAGGCCTAAAGACAACATTGAAAAAAAAATGTTATTATTGTGGAGATCTAGGACACATCCAATTCTATTACAGACAATTTAGGGAGAACATGGCTAGTTTAAAAAACTTTCAAGAGAAACTCAATGAGAAGAAAAAGAATGATGATGGCGCCTATGCAAATTTGGTTTTTGAAGATGATGAAGATAAAGTTTTACTTATATCTAAAGATGATGTGAAAGAAGAAAATTATTATAAGAGTGAAGATAGTTAGGTTTTGGATTTCATTGCTTCCATACGCATATGCAAGGATGAGGGTTGCTTAATTTGATACCTTTAAGAAAGATAAAAATTTAGGCAACATCACTGTGGAGAACAGAAAGAAGATGAAGATTGAATTTGTTAGGAGAGTTCCCCTTAACCTCCATAATGGTGCTATTAAAATTCTTCCTAATGTGAGGTATATACCTACATATGATTACAACATATCTTATTTGGGTGAGTTAGCTTTACGTGGGTACACATATTCGGTTCATGGATATTGGTGCAAGGAGTACAAGCATGATAACGTGATTATTCAAGGCAAAGGGATTTTGCATCTTGGATGATCATTCTATTAATCGAAAGCTTGGAACTGGTAAAGTTAGTGGACCTAAAGGAATCTTGTGTATTGTTGTGCAAAAATCTACCTAAATTAATAAGCAAATAATTGAACAATTTTACTTGCAAGTGCACAAGGTCAACATAGTAATATAGTGTGCAAATGCGAGATCATCTCCACAGGGATTGGTAAATTTTGATTTAGAATTAAATTCGCAATATATAACGTGAGAAATAAATATTGAGTTTGAATCGATAATGATAAAAGTGTAGGGACTTGATATCCACCACTAATCATGCTACCACAACAAAACAATATGCCAATGCTTTAATCACGTTAAGAATACCTAATGTTTGTCAACCTAAGGGCATGGTGTATACTCCTTAAGCTATTGATTCCCCTAAGCAACGAGTTAGGCATGGTGTATACTCTAACTCTTTTCTCTCTTAAAGGATTTAGCATGGTGTATACTAAGTCGCAATGTTTTAAAAAATGGGTTTGGGGCGTGCCTGGGGCCCACCCACGGGTGAAATCCCGCAAAAAAGCCCAGGGGCCTGTTTGTTGGGGCGGAAGATCCACTAGGCGTTCGTCTTTCCGGCCCGAGCGTTCTGGGCGACCCCGGGCGTCTGGGCTTACGCCTAGTGATATTTTTTTTTGGCTCTGCACTGTTGTGAGTTTTAAATTACTCGCAAGCGCACGAGTCATTTGCAATATAGTGTGTGCAAGTGCGAGGTCGAATCCACAGGGAATTGCGTTGTGAAAATATATTTTTATCTAAACTAAGTCTATTTTAACCTAGTTCCAAATTTGTAATTATATGTTGCAAAAGAAATATAAAATTAAATTAAATTGATTTAAAAACTAATGATAAAAACACTAAGGTTTCTGAATCCACCCCACCAAAGCTAAGCATATTTCTTCATGTAAAAATAGCCTATCAAAACATTCCATGAATCCAACTTAAGACAAAAAACAACAAATGTCCCAATTAAACCAAAAGCATCTAATGTATCCGCTTTTAACAAATCACAAAGGAAATCCAATTTAATCAAAAACAATTTGATGTATCCATCAGATGAAACACAAGGAATATCCAACAGAACAATTTAAACGCAATCAATCATAAGATTTTACTCAAATAATTGATAGAACATTTATACTAAAAAACATCAGAATTGTATAAACAAATCTGAAACTATTATGCCAAACAATGGCGAGACTTCATCTTCAACCTTAGTTTGAAGATTTTAGCCTCTCGTAATTATGAAACTACAGTTCATAATAAAAGTGCTAAACATTTAAACTAAACAAAAACAAAATGAAAAGAAATATTTACTATATAAGGGAGAAATTCCACTTGCTGTTGGGCGGTGCTTCCTCTCGTGGTAGCAAAGCCTTCGGGGTCCACCAAAATGCTAGCAGACGATCCACCGGTTTGTACCAAAGTGGCTCAGGAATTACACACTGAATGATGAAGTGGAGTGGGTCTTATATAGGCAAATACCACGAGTGCAATGTGTTTCCAATCCAATGTGGGATGTGAAATATAGAAATGTGTTTCCAACCGATGTGGGATGTGGGATTTAAGTCTTCACATGCCCTTCAAAACTTCTATTCACGCTGAAATCCCGCACAGCCCGCACAACCTGACCTTTGTCTACTAAAACGGCCATAACTTTTTGTAGAAAAATCATTTTTACAAACTGTAAAATTCCTCAGAAAATAGACTTCTGGATCTTTCTAAGCATATATGGCTCATGTCCTGGTTCCTCTTGAATAAATACAGTTTAATTTTCAAAGATGATTGATCTGTACGGGCAATTCTGGCAATTTTAGTGAAACTCCTTTCCCAATGCTTGTAAACCTGAAAAACAATGAAAACAACTCAAAGTAACAAAATCCTAAGCTAACAAATGTAAATTAAGTGGTCAAAATATACAATATTTTTCTCTCATCATGCACCTCAAAACGATATCGTTTTGAGTTAAATGAAATCAGCTCATTTAACCAAAACGACGTCGTTTTGGTTAAATCAAAACTCCTTAAGTTCTTTCCTGCGGCTCAAACCCATGACCTAAAGTGTCATAGACCTTAACCACTAAGCTAGTACTCTTGGTGTGATATTATTATACTTCATAAATATGTAATACATATTATCTAATTTAATAATAATTACAAACTATTTAATTAATCACTTACAAATTACAACAATATAAAAATATAAGTTATACTTCATATAATTTATATATAAATATATATTAAAATTTATAAAATTATAATTATCAGACTATAGAGAGTTAGTAAAGTATTAAACTTTGATAATAATTAATTAATTAATTAAAAATTAAATTATTTTTATTTTACTATTCTACTTAATTAATTAATATTATTTTATTAAAATTTCAAAACGCCCCAAAAGATTCAAAAGACTTACTCGGATTTTCAGCCCTCTAGGTCAGAATTTTAAATTTTCAACATTTTGATTGGACATCATTACAAATGGAACCACTATGTTGGAGGACCATAGTGTAAATTGATGGATACATATGCAACAAACGATAGTGTACGTCTAATATCATATATGATTAAAATTTTCATCAAATTATTTGATATTTGTGTAAAAATATTTTGATAAATATTCATTCATAGGTCTTAAGTTAGTAAAATTTATTGATAATTAATTTATTTATATTATTTCAATTTTTTAATATTTTTATAATTTAATTAATATTATTTTATTCAAAACGCCCCAACGTTTCAAAAGGCTTACGCCCCAATGCCTCGGGGCTTACACTTCGCCTCATTGAAGCAAAACACCTCGCCCACCGCCCTTACCTCTGAAAAAACTGCTAAGTTGTTCTTTAAGAGAGCATACTATCTGTGGAAATCGACAAACGCACGAGAACTAGGGCATGGTATATACTCTCGATTTCCAATGTTGATTAACCCAAGAACCCAGCGTAGATTTCTTTTGTTACAATTGTTAAACCTAGGACTCGATCATTCAAATTGATTTAATTAAGTAATCCATACCACATGCATATGTTGATCAGGCAAACACATATGAGAATTCAAGAAAACAGGTATTAATCAAGTTAAGCATCATAATATAACTATCGCAAAGGCGCCAATACTGAATTATTGAGTAAATATAATCAAGGCTTCAATCAAGCCCTTACTAGTAAATTAGTTACACATGAGTTTCATGCTAAACATCTTCATAAAATAAAATAAAGGGAAGAAGAAACTCGAAAATACTATGGAGAAGAGTCGTCAATTCGTCTCCAAAATCTTTCTCCAAATCGCCGTCCCAATTTCTATTTTTACGGGCCTCTTTATAAGGTTTAGGAACATCTGAAAACCCTAAACTCCTAAAACAAAACCCTACCCTACTTTCCAAAATAGGTTCTGCCATTTTACTATTCACCGATGCACGTGTGCGCTCGAGTGCAGGTGCGCTCGATCCTGGCTTGGGCGCTTGAGCACTGTTGCAATCGATTGCAGGTCTTGATTACGCTCAAAGTAACACGCGATTATTGTGTATAGATGAGGTGTCAATCCCATGAGGAAAAGCGAGCTACAAGAGAAAGTGTAAACCTTAACATGAAACGATGAAATTTAAATTAGTGAATCTTTGTTTTACGAATGAAACTATATAAGAGAGTTGTGAAAATATGACGAAGGATTCAATAAAGAAATAACAAGGTTCCAGGAATCCTTCCTAAGTTCGTTGCCTTATCCATATATTGACTCAATAGTTTTATACTGGTTTCACATCCCAAACAAGCAATCGGTAAATATTCAATCAAAGCACATAAACATCCTAATGTAATTGCTATAAATTACTTTTTAATTCCAATTCAAGCACAGATGACCTATCTTATAGATTATCAAGAAACGACAATATATTTCAATAACAATACTGCAGTAATGAACAAACCTATAAGATGAATCTACCGAAATCAATCACATCTAACAACTTGACATAAGAAGAGCTTGACTAGACTTATATAGAGGAGAGAGATGCAATCACCAAATTAAGAGTAAATCATCTCATTCTTACTTAATCAAAGAGTAAATCATAAACAATGTTTAACAATGAATCCATACAACTGAATCAAAAATAGAAATAAGAACAATTACACCTAGGAATTCATCATTTTGCCTTGCTTGGAGATTAGATGGACATTAGGCTCATGCTTGATCACCTAAAATGGAGAAGAATCTAGTAACTCTCCTAATTCCAGCCTCCTTTTAAGCAAAACTTAAGTGTTATATTAATACCCCAAAAGGTTCAAGGGTATTTTCAGGTCAAAAAATGTCATTAAAGCCCTAATAAAGTCGTGAAACAGAAACAGGGGATCGCGCTCGTGCCGTTGCTCAGCCTTTCCTTGCCGTAGTGCCACCCTAGATCCTAGCTTTTTAGAGGCTCTAGAGGCCGCAACGCACAGCCTGAGTCCAGCCTCTAGCTCAGAAGCTGATGGTTCTTGTGGCTGCGGCTCAAACCTTGGCTCGCCGTAGCATGGAACCCTAGAAATGGGTTTTTCTTCATTTCGTCCTTCTGAAACCATTCCTTCACTATGATATGCATAGAATCTTCATGCTTTAGGCAACGTTAGCTTTTCCATCTCTTTTAAACCCAAAATACCTAAAAATGCATCAAAATAAATCAATGAACCAAGAATTAAACTTTAGAATTATTAAGACATAAATGTGTAATTCAGCCCTAAGTCAATCCTAAAATGCTAACAAATAAATACTATTGAGATGAATTTTATGACTCTCATCATAACCCCCAACTAGCTTATCGCTAGTCCCTAGCAATTCAAGTGAAAAAGATATGACATGAATTCTATATTAGAAATCAAAACAAAATAAAGCAATGTTAGCGTTAATCCAAGAGTAATTCAACTTTTTGTCTCAAAAATCGCACATAACACACAACACATAGAATCATTAAATACCACCCAAGCCCAAAAACAATCCAAACATCAACCTCAAAATCGTTATCGACTCTTAACATCCATCTTACCACAAACCATTAATCCAAACACCCGGATGATTTTATGCACAACATTCATGAATACCAGTCTTGGCCTCTAAAAACATAATAAATTGTGTGACATCAATCACAAATCAAACTCCATAGACTCACTTTTCAAATCACTCTCCACTAATGTAGAAAAATCACACTACATCGGATCACTAGGTCTTTAATAGACTTGTAACGTTAGGCTAAGGTAAAGGTCAAGAAAAAAGGGGAAGGATTAAACAAGTAAAAGAACTCAGTCTCTTAATTTAAACACAACCGCTTTAAGCACTAGATAACCTTACTTCAACACCCAACTCATTCAACCATTTTTTGAGCATTTCGCTCAATAATTCACCATTTTTTTCTTCTTTCTTTGCCAAAATTCACTTCTTCTTTTTTAGCACATAACCATTCACCTCCGTTTTCATTTTTTTACTCTTTTCCACAACCCCCAACCTATCTCCTTTAATGTACTGGAGTTATGGTAGTAATAATTTTTCATATTTCTATCCTTACTCCTCTTAAGTGCTTCTCAATAAATGCGTATAAACTAAGTTCTCTTAAAAGAAAGGTAAGGATAACATATTTTTATGCTCATAAAGGTAAGTAAATGGGCTATTGAAAGAAACAAAGCTCAAAATTTTTTAGAAAAAGGGCTTAGACAGGTGACTAGTGATAAATATAACAAGGGTAAGGTTAAAGGGCTCAAATGGTCCAAAGATAGCCTACATCTTATCCTAAGTAGTGTGCATTCTAGGATTTCGCCTAAAGTGGTTATCAAATAAGTTGTAGAGCTTGTCGAGACTGCAAACGTATTCACAAAACAATTGCACATAAAACTTCTCTAAATGTTTTAGACTAATCATGCAATCTTACCGCAAACCAGAGTCTCAAACCAAATGAAAATCGACACTTAAAATTATTCTCAAACCGAAGCAAGATTTAACTTCTAAATTATTCTCAAACCGAAGCAAGATTTAACTTCTAAACACTATATGCTATCTCAATTAAACTCATATCATTGACATGTAAATTAACTCCAAGGCTAACACAAAGCATACCAAGAACAAAATATATATATATATATATATATAAAATTTTAACAGTTTATCCTAGCAAATGAATTAAAACAACAAAGGGAAAGTGACACCAAACAATTCAATGGTATGGAATAAGAAGTGTGTTTGCTCCACCCCCAACTAAAGATTTGCATTGTCCTCAATGTGAAAGAAAAAGTAAAGGAAACTCCTTTTTTAACCAAAAGTGAGAGGAAGCCGAAAATTGTTCATGACTAATCGAACTTTATATTGTTCCTTTTTTTGAAATTTTGATCGCTAACATAGAACAAACAAACAAAAGAAAGGAAACTACGGTGTAACATTAAGATTCTCACCAAATGTTAGGTTAGCACATTAAAACTAAATAAATGACTAAAAACGAAAAATGAAGTACAAAAAATAAAGACAATGAAAAGTTAATCCAATATAAAAGTTAATACAGTCATCCGATAATACATAAAACGAAACAAGCAAAAGACAACCTAAAAGCTAATCCTCCATGTCATCGTCCTCCTCTTCCTCCTCTTTATGCTCCTTTAGAGCTGGATTAAAAGATGAACTCGGATAGGGTGGCAAGGTGGGAAAATGATCCATATCATAACCAGTGGCGGAGGCAAGGTGTTGGTACATCTTACCAAAAGAAAAGTAAACCCCAACTTGATAGTCTGCTTGCCTGGCTAAGAATCGTTCCTGACGATCAAACCTATCCTGTAAGAATTTTTGATGCTCATCAAATCGATTCTCTAAACACTCAAGCCGTTCTGCAGCAGTTAGAGACCTAGAAGGTGGAGGGGGGGCAACAACCACTGCTCCCTCTCTCGGAGCTTACAACCTTGTTGCCTTAATCACATTGAGCATCCCATCATCGATAGGCTTCTTTGGGTGCTGTGCTTCCTCATCACTACTGTACTGGACATCGGCTCAGATGCATAATTGGGTAATCAAGGAAGGGAAATATAGACCAAGCTTTGGTCTCACGGTATGGATGATAGAATTAAACATTATTTAGCCCACATTAATCGTCATACCTATCAAAATAGCATATATAAAAACAGCCCTCTCAACAGTAACATCGCTATAATGCGTAGCGACCATCATCTTCTGACACACAAAGTATTGCCAAGCCCGAGCATTCACAGTCAAAGAAGTACCTGGCAAGGTCTTAGGATTACCACTCGACATCTTCCAAGTCATGCCCGTAATACAGAGTGTGTTACAAACCGCATCATAGTCAACATTAGACAAATAAGCAGTATATTCATTGTTCTTAATGTCGGGTAGCCCATAAAATCTATTAATAGATGCACTATCAAAGGAGACTGTTTTTCCTCTAACCATCACTCTTCCATTTCTATGCTCTTCCGCATTAGCATAAAACTCTCTAACCACATTAATAATGGAATTAGGTGGTTGTCTCCCAAATGCACCCCAATTCCTATCAGTAATCATCTTAAACAAAGTTGGGTTTCCCCTCTCTGTGATAGTGAAACCTCTTTCAGGAACGGGTCTCCTAGCATGCATCAAACTAACATACCTCTCACTAGCATTGTAACTAACAAATTTACTCTCATCATACTCTTGAGGTTATTTCCCCCTTTGTCTCTTAGTTTTAGGGACCATTTGAATCAAAATGTTCTAAAATAAGAGAACTAATGTAATGCAATGACTCAAATAGCACAAATCAATAACAAAGAGAAGGAAATTGGCCTTACTTGATAAATAGGCAGCCCAAAGTTTGAGGGAAGACCCACAAACTTGAAATCCCAAAATCCTCTTAGAACCAAAGCTTTTTGGAGAAATTTGCAGCAAAATCTGCAATATAAGTGAGAAATTCCTCAAGGAATTGTGTTAGAATCAAGAAAGAATGAGAAAAAGTATATGGGTAAGGGTTGATTTGGAGAGAGGTTGAGAGAGAGTAGAAGAAGGGCTAGTTTTTTCAAAGTGGAAACGAAGAACAAGAGGGAAAATGGCCTTTTAAAAGTGCAGATCACGAGCGTGCGCCGCAACGCACACTTATTCACGCCGTGGCGCGAAGACCTAAACCCCAAATGTGGTGTGCTGTGACCCACGGCGCGACATAGACTGAGGTACTGCGTGACCTGGGCTTGGTTCCTCTCATGGGCTGCTGGTGGGCGAGGCTTACGGGCCTGGGCCGCGGCACCCACTGGAGACTTGAAATCTGCTAGGAAGGAACAAACAATAAAATGGGTATAAAAATGTGAACCAAAATGACTAAAAATAAACCTAAAACTAAAAATTAAATTAAATCAAAATGAAAATTAAACTTAAAATTAAGATAGACTCAACAAAAAACAAAAAATTCAAAAATTAACAAAGACTTAACAAAATTAAAACTAATGTACAATGGAACGAAAGTGCCCGATTAAGAAGCATAAACCGGGGCCACCAAAAAGATCTCTTCGGGGCTATCTTTAACACGTTCATGTTCCAAGTAGAACTTCAACCTTTAGCCATTAACTCAAAATGCACGACCGTCAGAAGGATCTTCAACCTCAACTACTTCATTGGGAAAAACACTCTTCACAACATAAGGTCCCTTCCATCGTGATTACAATTTTCCCGGATAGAAATGTAACCGCAAGTCATACAGAAAAACTCTATTACCTTTTTCAAAATTTTTCTAGAGTATTTTCTGATCATGAACCGCTTTCATTCTTGACTTTAAGTCCTTAGCATTATCATATGCATCATCCTTCAACTCCAAAAGTTCACAAAGTTACATTTTCCTCTCCTCACCAGACATCTTCAAGTCATAGTTAAAATTTCAAATAGCCCAATATGCTCTGTGCTCAAGTTCTACTGGCAAGTGACATGCTTTGCCGAATACCAACCGATAAGGAGATACTCTAAGAACCGTCTTATATGCTATCTGGTATGCCCAAAGTGCATCTGATAGGCACAAAGACCAATCTTTTCGATTGGGATTTACCATTTTCTCAAGTATTCGCTTAATCTCCCTATTTGCTAGTCCCGATTGGCCATTGGTTTGTGGATGATAAGCTGTAGAAACCTTATGGGTGACTCTATATCTGTGCAATAAAGCCTCAAAATAATGGTTACAAAAATGTGACCCTTGATCACTAATTATAACACATGGAGTACCGTACTTAGATAAAATATGATCTTTTAGAAATTTAACAACAACTGTATTATCATTAGTGCGGCAAGGTATTGCTTCAACCCATTTAAAAACATAATCAACGGCAAGCAAAATATAAAGATACTCAAAAGAAGGTGGGAATGGTCCCATAAAATCGATCCCCCAACAATCAAAGATTTCTACCACTAAGATCGGGTTTAGAGGCATCATATGGCGGCAGGACAATGAACCTAACCTTTTACATCTTTCACATGATCGACAAAACTCATTAGCATCCTTGAATAAAGTAGCCAATAAAAACCACATTGCAATATTTTTGCGACTGTCTTTTTAACAGAAAAGTGGCCACCACAAGCATAGGTATGACAAAAAATTAACACACTATCAACTTCCATATCCGGAATGCATCTTCTTATTATTTAGTCGGGGCAATATTTAAAAAGATAAGGGTCGTTCCAATAAAAATTCTTTACCTCAGCCAAAAACTTATGCTTATTTTGTGCACTCCATGTAGATGGGACTTGACGGGAAACCAAGTAGTTTGCAATGCCGGCATATCATGGTGTGTGACCAAGGATAGAAAATAAGTTCTCATTCGGAAAGGCTTCCCGAATGGGAAAAATGTCAGAATCATTATTAAATTCCAAGCGAGATAGATGATCCGCTATAATATTTTCCACCCCCTTCTTGTCTTTGATGGTCAAGTCGAATTCCTGCAAAAACAAAATCCAATATATCAAACGGTCCTTAGCATCCATTTTTGAGAAAATAAATTTAAAGACGAAGTGATCTGTGAATATAGTGATAGGTGAACCAATCAAGTAAGAGCGAAATTATCCTATGCGAATACTACTGCTAGTAATTCTTTTCTCGGTTATGGTGTACATCATTTGAGAATGATTTAAGGTTCTACTAGCATAATAAACAACAAATGGTTTTCCCTCCCTTCTTTGTCCTAAAACAGCCCTTACAGCATAGTCACTAGCATCATACATAATCTCAAAAGGCAAAGTAAAGTCCGGTGATTGCATAATAGGGGCGGTTGTAAGCTCAGAGATAAGTGTCCTAAAGGTTTGCTCACATTCAGGGCTCCACTTAAACTCAGTATCCTTCATCAAAAGGTTACATAAGGGTCTAGAGGTAGCACTAAAATTTTGAATAAACCTTCTATAAAACCTAGCATGCCCTAAGAGAAACCTAACATCTTTAATATTCTTAGGAGTGGGTAGTTTAAAGATTAATTTGACTTTCGATTTATCCACTTCTATCCCCTTTTCAGACATTATATAACCCAAGACTATTCCAGAGGACACCATAAAATGGCACTTCTCCCAATTAAGCATAAGCCCTTTCTCTTCACACCTGCACAAAACATTTTTCAAATTAGATAAACATGAATCAAAAGAAGTTCTAAACACGGTTAAATCATCCATATACACTTCCACACATTTTTTAACCATGTCACTAAAAATACTCATCATGCATCTTTGAAAAGTAGTCGGTGCATTACATAAACCGAAAGACATTCTTCGAAAAGCAAAAATACCAAAGACAAGTAAAGGTGGTCTTCTCTTGATCTTCTAAAGCAATTCCTATTTGGTAATATCCCGAATACCCATCTAAAAAATAATAGAAAGGATGACTAGCCACCCATTCTAAAATTTGATCTATGAATGGGAGAGAAAAATGGTCTTTTCGAGTAGCCAAATTAAGTTTCCTATAATCTATGCACATACGCTACCCAGTCACTACCTTAGTTGGTACTAACACTCTCTTTTCATTTTCTACCACGGTCACCCTGGCTTTCTTAGAAACTATTTGGGTTTGACTAACCCACTTACTATCCGATATTGGATATATAATTCCCATATCCAGCAGTTTTAAGACTTCTTTCTTAACTACCTCTTTCATAGTTGGATTTAGCCTTCTTTGTGGGTCTCTACAAGGGTTAGCTCCTTCTTCTAGATAAATCCTATAGGAACAAATTAAGGGACTAACACCTTTTATGTCAGCCATGGTCCAACCTAATGGAGATTTATGTTCTCTTAACAAATTCAACAATTTATCACTTTGCACATCACTAAGTTCGAAGGAAATAATAACCGAAAAGGTATCACCTAGGCCTAAAAAAACATGTTTGAGTCCTTTGGGTAGCAGAGCTAAATTAAGTGTTGGTATCTCCTCGAAAGAGGGTTTGGGTGCCTCCCTTTCTTTAGACAACTCCTCAAAGCATAGTTGCCATGATTTCTTCATAAATCCCTATAACTTATCAAAAACATCAATAACATTAATGGCATGGAGATAAATGGAAGAATCATCAAAATAAAAATTATTAAGAAAGAATTCTAAAGAGTTAGAATTATCTTTAATGTACTCATCCTCCAAAATAAGCTCATCAATCATGTAAGTGTCGAAACACTCATCCTCTTCATGTGGCTGCCTTGAGACTCGAAAAACATTCACCTCTAGAGTCATATTTCCAAATGATAATGTCATTAGGCTATTCTTACAATTAATGAGGGCATTTGCAGTGGTAAGGAATGGTCTTCCAAGTATCAAAGGAATTTTTGACTCCGTATTCACAATAGAAATGATATCTAAAACCAAAAAGTCAACGGGATAATAGAATTTGTCAATTTGCAATAATACATCTTCCAGAATACCTCTTGGTTTTCTTACCGATTGATCCGCTAGTTGAAGTACCATGGAGGTCGGTTTGATCTCACCTAAACCGAGTTACAAGTAAATGGAGTATGGCATGAGGTTCACACTAGCCCCCAAATCTAGCAATGTTTGGCCACAAGATTTGTTTCCAATTTGGCAAGCCACCGTTGGATAGCCCGGATCTTTATATTTGGGCAGTGTTTTGCTATCAATTACCGCACTTACTTGCTCCGTTAAGAATGTCATCTTCTTCACATTGTGCCTCCTCTTGAGTGTGCATAGATCCTTAATGACTTTAGCATAGTTGGGAACCTGTTTTATGACATGAAGAAGAGGGAGGTTAATTTTAATATGCTAAAGTTGTTCAAGAATCTCACATTTTAATGCTGAATTTATCTCCTTAGGTTTAAGGAGTACTTGAGGGAAAGGCACCGGTAAAGAATCAATATGGGTATCTTGCTCCTTGGGGGCTTCATCCTTGTTGCTCATGATGTTAGGAATCAAGTTTGATGGTAGAGTGGGCCCATCAATTTTTTTACCGCTGTAAGTAATCATAGCATTAACCTCTTTAACATTTTGATTGTCAGGATCAGAGGTTTGCACCATATGTTATCCCTTTGGATTAGGTTGTGGCTGCGAAGGAAAATGACCTTACTCTTGAATAGTCAAGAAACTAGTCAACTTGGTGAGTTGGTTCTTTATCACCTTTTGTTCCTCTTTGATCCCTTGTTGCTTCTCTAGTAACCGTTGATTTATCTTGCCTTGCTCTTTCACACTCTTAGCATGTACCTGCAAAAATGACTTTAAAACATCTTCCAAAGGTAAGGTTTGTTGTGGTGCATTAGATGAAGTTACTTCCGGTTTCCATTGGGTACTAGAGTGGCAGGAGGTTGTAGGTCTGATCTCTAACTAAAATTAGGGTGATTCTTCCAACTGGGATTGTAGGTGTTAGAGTAGGGTGAGTATGGTTTCCTAAAGGGTATACCTAAAGCATTACACTCTCCCTTCATCTCAAAATAGGCTGGACAATCCTTAGGTAATGATCTACCCCATTACACATAAAACAAGGTTCATGGGACTCTACCCTAGCAACCGGTTCGGGGGCTCTAGCATCCTTGGTTTTTAAAACTTCAATTTCCTTTGTTAGGACCTCTAAACGGGCTTTAAGGCTATCCTCTTCCTTAAGTGCATAAATTCCAGCAGTTTGATTTCTCCTAGTACTTTCCATGGCATTCGGTCCTGTCCAAGTGTGGGCTTTTTCCGATAGGTCATCTAGAAAATCTATAGCTTGGTCGGGATTTTTCTGAAGAAAATCTCCATTACACATCATTTCTATGAATTGCCTTTCTCTACTTAGAGGTCCATCATAGAAATAGCTAACTACCCGCCAACTCTCATACCCATGGTGTGGACAAAAATTCAAAAAGTCTTTGAAATGTTCTCAAACTTGATATAAGGTTTCACTCTCCTTCTGTGCAAAGTTTGAGATTTGTCTCTTGAGGTTATTGGTCTTATGGGTCAGGAAATACTTTTGGAAAGAGGCTTGAGTCATCTCATCCCAACTACCTATAGATCTAGGCCTTAACGAGTACAGACAAACCTTGGCCTTTTCCTTAAGTGAAAAGAGGAAAAACCTAAGTTTGGCAGTTTCTACCATATCAGCCATACTTTGAAAGGTTGCTACTACTTCCTCAAATTCCCTAATATGGACAAGGGGCTCTCATTCTCAAACCTATGGAAGGTTGGTAGCAATTGAATCATGTCCGGCTTAAACTCAAGTTGTCGGTCATTAGAGGGGAACATGATACAAGATGGTGTGGCCGTTCGGCTAGGATGCACGTAGTCCTTAAGTGTCCTAGCAACATTCTCATTGTGATTGTCAGCGATGTTAACAAAATCCTCTAAATTCTCGTTTAGGTGTGCACTATGGTTTGATCTAGGCGAGGTTTCACTAACGGATGTGGAATGAGAGGGTAACTCTATTTCGGGTCTTTTAATGAATCTACCTCGCGAATCTCTCAGTCTAAGCATACACCAAAGGAATTAGAGGGGAATTGAATAAAACAGAAAAAAAAATAGAAAATCAAAACAAAGAGCAAAGAACAATATTACCGTCTTGTCTCAAAGTTGACAATCTTCCTTGTACTTAAGCGCGTTTCCCCGGAAATGGCACCAAAATTTGATTACACTCAAACTAACACGTGATTATTGTGTATAGATGAGGTGTCGATCCCATGAGGAAAAATGAACTACAAGAGAAAGTGTAAACCTTAACACGAAACAATGAAATTCAAATGAGTGAATCTTTGTTTTACGAATGAAACAATATGAGAGAGTTGTGAAAAGATGACGAATGATTCAATAAAGAAATAGCAAGGTTCCAGGAATCCTTCCTAAGTTCGTTGCCTTATCTATATCTTGACTAAATAGTTTTATCTCAATTGCTGGTTTCACATCCCAAACAAGCAATTGGTAAATATTCAATCAAAGCACATAAACATCACACATGACCTATCTTATAGATTATCAAGAAACGACAATATATTTCAATAATAATACTGCAGTAATGAACAAACCTATAAGATGAATCTACTGAAATCAATCACATCTAACAACTTGACATAAAAAAAGCTTGACTAGACTTATATGGAGGAGAAAGATGTAATTACCGGATTAAGAGTAAATCATCTCATTCTTACTTAATCAAAGAGTAAATCATAAACAATGTTTAATAATGAATCCATACAGCTGAATCAAAAATAGAAATAAGAACAACTACACCTATGAATTCATCCTTTTGCCTTGCTTGGAGATTAGTTGGACATTAGGCTCATGCTTGATCACCTAAAATGGAGAAGAATATGGTAGCTCTCCTAATTCTAGCCTCCTTTTAAGCAAAATCTAAGTGTTCTATTAATACCCCAAAAGGTTCAAGGGTATTTTCGAGTCAAAAAATGTCATTAAAGCTCTAATAAAGTCGTGAAACAAAAACAAGGGATTGCGCTTGCGCCGCGGCTCAGCCTTTCCTCTCCACCCTGGATCCTGGCTTTTTAGAGGCTCTGGAGGCCGCGGTGTACACTGGTCTAGGCCACGGCACACAGCCTAAGTCCAACCTCTAGCTCAGAAGCTGATGTTCTGGTGGCCGAGGCTCAAACCTTGGCTCACCACAGCAAGGAACCCTATAAATGGGTTTTTCTTCATTTTGTCCTTCCGAAACCATTTCTTCACTACAATATAGATAGAATCTTCATGCTTTAGGAAACTTTAGCTTTTCCATCTCTTTTAAACCCAAAATACCTGCAAATGCATCGAAATAAATCAATGAACCAGGAATGACACTTTAGAATTATTAAGACATAAATGTGTAATTCAGCCTTGAGTCAACCCTAAAATGTTAACAAACAAATACTATTAAGATACATTTTATGACTCTCATCAGGTCTTCTGCGCTCGATCACACTAGGCAGACTCCAGTTTTTGCTCTTTAAGCCTAACAGTTCCAAAATGCTTCATTTTCTCTAAAAACCTATAAAAACACAGAAAACATATAAAGGAAATAAAATAGCATGAAATAACACAAACTAAGAACTTAATAAATGTAAATTAAGGGGTTTAAATATGAATATTGAAGTACTTATCATTTATTCACAAAAAGACCAAGAAGACTAACAAGTATGTGAGGTTCGCTCAAGGGAAGAATTTCTTGGGATACTCTTCAAATCCCACATCAGAGAGAAGTCTTATTGTAAGTAGTTTTAGTATGTGTCAAAAGGATGAGGGTGCTAGTTATTATAAATAGGGCTCTATGAGTCTTTTATTTATAACTATCTCAAGTCTTATAGCACTAGAATAACCAAAGGTTGGGTTATTGAGAGGGTGTAATGAAGGCTTTGGGATAATGAGAGTTGAGAGGGTTTTACAATTTTTCTACCACCCAAAATGTTATAATATGGTTGATTTATTAGTGGAATTTGCTACCGTGGACGTAGGTTTGTTGAGGTCGAACCACGAAAATTTTGGTGTTTGTGTGTATCTAATTTTTTTTTCTCTTTGTGGTTATATGATTTTATTTCTCGTGGGTGTATGGATTGGGAAAAAATGAGAAATCGAGAGACATTACTTATTAGTTGTAGAAATAGATGTAAAATAAGGATCACTATCATTGTAGGAGTTATGGCTTCAATAAAACCCAAAAAACTCATATTCAACTAAAGTTAAACGCTTAACCCTGCACAAATGGTAACTAGGGACCAAGAGTCATATGCTCACCAAGTTGGGAGAGAGTGAGAGCGAATGTATAGGCAAGGAAGAGCAAAGTAAAAGTAGTGAGTGTGGATAGACGGTGATTGTGCTAGTGGTGATGGCGGTTGTGTCTACAGACACGAGGAAAAATAAGGGTTTTATACCCTTTGGGGTTAGAAAAAAGCAAAATGGGTTTGGGATGTTGGGTAGGCTTTACCCAATTATTTGCTCTGGGCTGAATTTTGGCTTTGAGCTTGTTTTTAATCATCCAGACTTAACCCAAATATAATGGGTCGTAGTACTTAAACCCAAAATGTAATGGGTCTTAGGTCTCTTTGACTTAAAAAAAAAATCATTTTTCAAATTTTTCTCTTTTTTATTTTTTTAATATATACCTGGACAAAATTGGCATATGACAATAATCTATAAATTAGAGTTTTTCGTTTTTTTTTTATAAATTGATTGATAAACTAAAATGTGTCAAAGGTTTTTATAATTTATTTTTTTATCAAGATTATAACTCCTTATTTTGTTATTAAGAATAGAAAGCTAGACCATTATCTTTCTGTAACATTTATTTTATAAGAAATCAAAGTGTAATATATAAGATATAATTATAAACTAAACATTTTCATACAAATAAATTGATTAAATAATTATGGATCAAATGACTTCATTTTTAGTGACTCTCACCATTTCCTCCATAAGAAAATGAATTAGTGGTGATAACCAAACATTCGCTACTAATTGTGAGTCGTTGGTGACCATCCTTAACTGAGAATCCATAACTTAATTTTTAACATCTTACTCAACTTAGTTATAATAAGCCAAATTTCGTTTGTGATTAACAATCTTTAATATTAGCTGCACATATTTAATTATTTATAAGTTTCTCCTATATATATATATATATATATATATATATATATATAAGTTTATAGTTCATAGGGAACTAAGTTGATTGTTTTTAAATTATTACGGGCAGTTAAGTTAAATACTTAAGTATTAATATGAAAATAATATCGAACAAAACTTATTCAAATTAAAGTATTTATTATTATTGACTTGCATGCGCTTCATTTAATTAAATTCAAATTTAGGAAAAAATCATAAAATTAAGCTAAATACCCAATATAGGTGGTCAAATGCTAAAGTCAAACGATTCAAACCAAACCTTATTTGTAATTTGTACCTAAATCAAAGTTAAAATAGTAAGCTAGATTTTAGAATAATTCTTTTTTTTTTAAGAAAAATGATAATGAGTTGACATGATGGGTCAACTTGAATCCGCAAAACCCGAGTTGAGCGTTATATATGTGTATAATAGCAATTGTCTACTTTATTTATTTATTTACACATTTTCTCTCTATCATAGATGATTCCAATTAATATTTCTCAACGTTTAAGTTAGTTAAAAAATATATTATATTTTATTATTTTAAATAAAAAATAACATGATTTGTCAAGGCTAGAAAAAAAATAGGTTCTAAATACAATTTTTTATTTTTTAAAAATATTTTTCAAGATCCAATACATCGATAATGTACTACAATTTTCAATTGGATCTTACCTATGCAAATGCATTATCATCCTATAATTAATTGTTTTTGTTAAAGTATTATTAATTATTAAATTAAATAGAAACAAGTTTTAAATAAATTTTATAGGTTGGATCCAAGTTATAATATTAGGTTTGACCATCCAAATTATTCAATTTAAGACCGAGTCAGCCAAACTCGACCCAGTTATAGTCTAAATGCTCAATTTTACTTTTATATCTCTTAGGATTAGAAAATTGATAAGATAATGGATTCGATCTATGTTGGGCTTGACCTAGTTTTTAAGTTCTAATGGGTTTGTGGTTTTTAAACTATATTGGGCTTGACTTTTGGTTAGTTAAGATGAGTTGGGTTTTAATTGGTTTGGGATTTTTAAACCATGATGAGTTCTGCTTTTGGTCATTTAGATTAGAATGGATTGGGCCGGTTTGGTTTGAGATTTTTTAATATAAGTTATACTTATATTAAAAATATATATACACATATATCAATAAATATTTAATTATTTAAAATAAGTGCAATAAGTTTACCTTTTTTTCTGATAAACCCAATTTAGTTTATGACTAACAATTTTTAATATTAACTTCACATATTTAATTATTTATAAGTTTCTTATTCATAGAAAAATATATAATAAAGAAGTTATGTCTTGAGTGTCATATATGTATATAATAATAACTATTTGCTCTATTTATTTGTTTATATATCAACGTTTATGTTGGCTAAAAAATAAGTTACATTTTATTATTTCAAATAGAAAAAGTTAATGGTTAAATATTTTTAGATTACTCTATCAATTAACAGTTGTAAATATAGTTAGATAGTTTTGCATGACTTACTAGCTCACTACCAATACATGGGTTTGTCATTTGCAATTGCTTGTTTTTAAAATTTTTAGTTTTTACAAATTAAAGAAATTTCTTCATAGAAATTAGTCTCACGTCAAATCTATCAAAATCACCACTTTTATTTTCCAATCAATAGGACACTTAGTATATAAATTTAAAATTAATATTGTTCTCTTTTCTATTTTATATGATCGTATAAATTTTTATATTGTAATTTTGGTCATAATGTATGTTAAATAATATCCTTCGACTAAATTAATTTTTTAAAATCATTACTTGGAGTTGAGTTAAATATTTAAGTAACAACATGAAGAAAAAATAATCGTACAAAACTTATTTATATTAAATTATTTATTATCATTGACTTGGACAACATTCATTTAATTAAATTGAAATTGGCTCCCCACTACTAGGAGGGGGGTAGTCTCTTGCTATTATAAAAAAAAAATTTAAATTGAAATTTAGAAAAAAAATCATAAAATTAAGCTAAATGCCCAACATAAGTGATCAACAGATCAAGTACTAAAGTCAAACGACTCAAACCAAACATAATTTGTACCTAAATCAAAGTTAAAATAGTAAACTAGATTCTAGTATGATTATGTTTTTTTTGAAAAAAAAAAAAAAGATAATGAGTTGACATGGACATGATGCGTCAACCCGAATCTGCCTAAAACTCGGGTTGACTCGATCTGAACTGACCCTAAGCCTGAACTACCTGAGACTTGCATGACCCGAAACCCGTGACTCAATTGACCTGAGACCCACATAACCCGAAACCCAAGCACCTCGTGACTCAAACAACCTGTGACTCAAATGACCCAAAACCCTAGCGACCCGTGACCTAAACAATTTGTGACCTGAACGACCCATAATCCAAAAGACCCAAAACTCGAAATGACCAAACCCGACCCGCCTATTTGCCACCTCTATTCATTTCCTTGTTGGACTTCATGGTTACTATCATGCCCCACTTCATTTCCTCTATGCACTTCTTGGTTATCATCATGACCTTCATTACCTGGCATAGTCAAAATATGATATTCCAACAACCTATGAGTAATTGTAACAAAAACTTGTACAAATGTCAACTCGATTCATCAAGTTCTTCTATAACCACTTTTGACTTTGGTTTCTTTTTCCTTCTAAAAGATGCAGGCACATACACTTGATCAATGTCATCCCAATGATGAGCAACGTCTTCCTCATCATCAATCTCCTCATCAAGTATATGCTCAAGGTATAAACTTATAATCCTACTATTAGGCACACATATCCAAAGTATCTTCATCACAAGGTCATCCCACCATCATCACATGTCTCCTAAACTGGTTTCGTCCAGTAATAAACTAAACTATCTCTTCTATAGCCTAACTTGTTGGACATATAAGTAACTGGATACAAGCCCATCTGATCACGATGACAGTTATCAAAGAAATAAACCTTACCATTTATGTACTCCCTTTTCAGCGTACCGGTGAACTAACCACTATAGTATACCTCTATTTACACTTATCAAAACACATCCATGGCAGCCAATTAATTAGTGTATTCAATGAAGCACACAAACCTGCATTAAACTAATCTTTATTGTACTTTTCTTTAATAAATAAAACCTTATATGCACACACGAGAGACATGAGAGTATAAGATTTAATATCATATATATTTTTTTAATGAGTAAAATGCAGTATTACTTAAAGAAAAGTGTATCTAGCCATGTATTTAACAAGACATTATGAGATAAAATAAGAAGTCCAGTTAGGAACATAATGAACTCGAAATAAAATGTATATAGGTAATTAACAACACAACTATCGGTGGATGGAAGAGGAAGTGTTTACCATAATCGGGGGTTTCGAAAAATTCTTCTTGGTGATGTTGTTTAGTGCTAGCCATTTTCCTCTCCCTCTTACTTGACAGTGAAGGTTCGAAATCTTGAAACCCAAGCTTCCTTCAACAAGACTTGGAACTTTGCCTTGATTTTAACAACTCACCTCCTCATGCAATCTCTCAAACTTCTTTATTTTAGAAGAAAATTAACAATTACAGAACATAATTTCAAAAAAATGTTGGATTTCTAACAAATTGCAGCACTGGTTTTGGTTTAGATTTTGGGTTCTATGGATGACATTTGGTGTAAAAACCCTAATTTCTAATCAAAATGACCTAAATGAGACTAAAGAGGGGTTTCTCTCTCTATAGTGGGCGAGAGTTTTCCTTCCCTAGGCCAGCTGGCTAAAATAATGCCAGGTAGGATGAAATGCAAGCCAAGTTTTAACATAATTTAACGGGAGGACCAACGTTTGCAGACGAAAGGATTTGATTGGAAAGGCAAGTAAACCTAGCGGATTAAATTGAAAAAAAAAAATGATAAGGATAAAAATAGAAAATGACTAAAACTTAGAGGATAATCAAAATTGGGATTTAGCCTTCAAAATTCATTAATTTTTCATCTAACTTGCATGTGAAAAAATAGTATAATTGGGTTGTTTCCCATCAACTTAACATTTTTAAGATAATTGATTACTTAATTATTTTTTTTACATTTTGGTTTAACTTCTCAAATTGATTATACTGCCAAAAAATAGAAGATTGCCCAAACACAATTTTTTAAACTAATTTTAGGAAACATTTAGGTGTCAACTAGCTTAGTTAATTGAGTCATTTATTATAATACAAGTGATTAGGGATCAAACACCACTGTACCAGGAATGAGAGCGATAATATAACGATCTAATCTCCCGCTTGACACAATATTGTCTATTTTTGCACATTAGACCTCGCGACTTTAAAACGCGTTGTGCAAGTGGAGGTGACAATCACTTATAAATAGCACAATCACATTCTCTCTAACTGATGTGAGATATCAAGACTTGATCCCAATCTTGGCGCATCACATTCTCCACTCTTTTTGACACAATGTCATCGTTATGTGGTTCCACACTCAACAATTCACCTTCGAGCTTTCCAGAGTCGACTCTGATTCCACTATAACGACCCAACCTTCCGCTTTGCACAATATTGTCGGCTTTGGCACACTAGGCCTCACGACTTTAAAATCTATAACAATCCAACCTTCCACTTGGCACAATATTGTTCATTTTGGCATACCAAGTCTCACGGCTTTAAAACATGTTGTGCAAGTGAATGTGGCAATTACTTATAAACAACACAGTCACTTCTCTAGTAGATGTGGAATACCAAGACTTGACCCCATCTTGGGACATCATAGATAAGAGATAAGAGGGTTATTCCTGTTGTGTAACTCATAGATCCGATTAGTCTCTTTTGAATTGAAGAAAAAGAGAAGAAACAACTTCTAAAAAGCTGAATTTGTGCCAAAATAGAAGTTAAGTTTTGTTGCCTCTGATTTTTGGTTGAAACCCATAATCATTTTTTGACAAAATAGAAATACTTAATTGACCTTAGTGACAAAAGTTTTCCTTGCTACTATAACAATCATTATTATTAAATTATTATTAATTATAACTATTATTACTGAATTTATTGATAGTATAGATTTTGACTATTTATGTTATGATGAACTTAAAATTATAATTTTTCTCCTCCAAAATCTTTATTACAATTACAAGGATACAACTATTATTATTAAATCAATGATATTATCATTTGAGATTATTATTATTATTATTATTATTATTATTATTATTATAAATGTTTTTTATTGTACAAGTACCTAAGTCAATTTGATAAAATAAAAAAAAAGTCATCCAGGTATTTTTAAATTAAACTTATGATCAACCAAGCACATCTAATTTTACATTTTTAGTTTGACAACACTTTTACATAATTTTACCAAAAGTTAAACATGTTTCAAGTGTACAACACTTCACCAATGAATCAGATTCAATGATTAAAAGACCAAAGCTGAGTCTCTAAGATCACAAGGTCTCAAAGTTTGACTTTGGATTGTTTGTCCAATTATATATTGATCATTTTTTTTCTCACTTTAGATGGATATTATGGTAGTATTATGGACTCGGTTATATAATAGTACTACGGATTTATATTGTAATCAGTGTACAAATAATTGTTTCAATATAAATAATAATGGTAGAAAAAAATTCTATCACAGTACTACCAACAACTATTTTAAAATTATTTTTAAGTTTCCAAAATGGACCCTAACATGTTAGTGATAACTTAAGTTATCTACTGTCCAGAGAAAGTGCTTTGATCAAGGTCATATCTGGTCTCTCATTTAAACCAACTTAAATAAAGTTGGTTTGAACTTATTTAAATCAATTTACTTTAAGTTGGTTTAAATGAGGGACCAAACATGACCTAAATGGACCAAGCATATGTAGACAAAATTTATTCTTTTTTAACTTTTTTTCTTTTTGAAAAGGTACTTCAAAGAAAAATATGCTATTACAAACCAGGGGCCAAGGAAACATGGTTCCCTCAAGTCCGAATCCAAACAAACAGATTTTTTTCTTTCTTTACTTCTAGGAGTAGTAGTGTTCCTTTCATTAATATGTATTAAGTCTACGATTTCACAACACAACAGAAATGGTGAACTACAATGATTTTCAAATCTAGCTAGGTAAAACTTGAGTCTATTTTTATTAATTATAATAATTGACAGTGAAATTTTTTATTCTTAAATCATCTTTAGACAAAATGGAAGACAATCATTTAAATTATGTCTTGGTCACAAAAGAAAAATTGTTAAGTTCAAAATTTTGAATCCAAGCGAATTATATATGAGCAATATTACGGATAATTGCAATTATCAAATCTAATTCCTCCTCCAAAATCTTGCTACAATTACCAAGATTATTATTATTATTTTAACGATTTAAAATAAAATACTGTATAAGTATCAAAGTCAATTTGATGATAATAAAGTCATTTAAACATTTAAATAGTCAACTTATATTGAAATACTCTTTTGATAATTTCTATGTTTAAAAGAATTTTAAAATTTATTAACCAATCAAATATATATCGGTTATTTTTTTTCATATATTTGTTTGACTTATATATCGAATATTTCTTTCACTTTATGTGAATTGTGGTAGTATTGTGGGTTCAATTGTGATAGTATTGTAGGTTGGGTTGTGATAGTACTCTGAGCTTCTGTATGGGTAATGGATAATACGTGCTTATATTGTAATCAAATCAATTATTATTTTATTTGTACATAGTATCGTTTCAATAAAAAAATAAAACATAAAAAAATCGTAAAACTCAAAATTTTGAATCCAAGCAAATTATACATGAGTAATATTACAGATAATCGCAATTATCAAATCTAATTCGTGTGTGCATTAAAATATGATTGAATAAGATACGTGAAAAACCACACATAAAATAAACCTACTCGCATATGACCTTAGTATAAGTCCACTGTTATATGTGATCAATAATCTTATCATTTAATGGGATACCTAATTCTATGGACACTATATCTATAAAATTCGATTGCTACGGTTTGAAAATATTTCATATCAATTATGATTGGAGTCATATACATATTTTTGTCCAAACTTCCAATAATAATATCTAGCTTAAACCCATTTAATGATTAAAAAATATTTAAAAAAAAAGAAAGAAGAAAATGCCCATTATTCTGTTATGTGATAAACTGATGATATATAGACCGAATGATAATCAAATGAGTACTGTCGTGTGGTGTCTAAACTCTTCTTCTTCTTCTTTTTCGATAAACCACAAAACTTCATTCAAGCAATAGAATTAAGAGTAGAATTATATATCTGTCAATACAGAAGGTGGACCTCTTCATATTACAAGCTAACCGAGCTAACTCATGGGCCACCGTGTTGGCAGCCCTCCTAGTTTGCCTACTACAGAGTTATTCTGAGTTTCTTTAGTTAGCATAGCTGGGCATGACTTCTTGCCTGCAATGTAATGAGTCTGGTGCTATTTGGCATTTTTTCCTGGTTTGTTATTATTGTGTGAAAGCAATAAAATTATCTTTGGTTTTGCCGTTAAAAAAAACAAGCCATGGACGACGCACAAGAGTTTAGAGCAGACACCACCACACTAACTCAGCAGTTTCAATCACAATGTTGTGAAATCTTGCCTCCCAAGCAATGTGCAATGCCTCCACAACTGCTTTAGATTCCACTGTAGCAGCATTATGAAGGATCGGAAAAGACGTTGACATAGAACCATGAACATGACCAACCTCATCACGTAAAATTGCACCATCTCCCATTAAAGCTTTATCTTGAAATATCGCACTATCTAACCCACTCCGGACTTGGAAGGGGCCAAACATAATTCGAAACCATCGCAGCACCACCTGCTCCACCATGCAACCGCGCCTTATTGGCCACTTTGAACTCACTCATCCACTCACCTACCTGCTGAACCAATGCCGCCGCTGCAAGACCAGCACCGCCATGAATGCACGTGTTCCGGTTCTGCCATATTTTCCAGGATAAAGCTGCAAAAAAAAACTCATTGATTCCTAATCCAACAACTCACTGACCATCTCCATGAAACTCATACCTCTATAGTCTCCCACAACGCCACCCAACGGACTAGCCAACCAAGCCTTCTCCAAGATCGTACAGGTCCTCAATGCGTGGAAGAGTGTTTCCTCTCCATTCAAACAAAGATTACACATGCCAATAGGGATGACATGCCTTCTGCACAAATTTGCCATGGTAGGAATGCCATTTTTGCAAGCCCTCCACAGAAAATTCTTAACCTTATTAGGAGCGACAATCTTCCACAGCAATTTCCACACCGATTGTAGATGATTCGAGCTCGCGCCAGCATGTAGATTTTGCACCACCAATCTAAAGGCACTCTTTATCGTGAATTGACAAGAATTGCAGTGCCATATCATGCAACCACACGCGTACTCGTCGGAATTGTCGAAGGGTTTGTTTGGGTGGAAGTTAGCTTTAAGCTCGTGCTTAATTTTTAAATTTTGTAAAAAACTTAATCAAATTAGATCAAACTCCCATTAAATAACAATTGCAGTATCAATTATTACGTGGCTTGGTTTAATTTGATTAAGTTTTCTTTCTTAATAAAATTTGAAAAATAAGCAACAACTTAAAACCGGCTTTTAAGTTCTCCCAAAATCATTGCTGCCTCACGTGCAAGGAAAAGGTCATTGTTGGTTTTGGTATCTAATTAGTGCATGGTTGTGTTTAAGGTTTCTAGTACTGCATGGAACATAAAAACGAGAAGGAAAGAAGGAATGAAGCTGAAAAACCATAACTGTATTCTTTGTCTTTACAGTACATACACCAAGACTTATATATACAAGCTTACAACAACAAAATCTCATAATTCTAGAGATTTTATCTTAACCAAATAATAAGAATCTTAATCTTCATCATCCATGACATAAGCACCAAGAAATATATGAGTTAAACTCCAAAAAAAATACAAAAATCAGTAACTAGTTTTACTGCTCAGTAATTAGCATATATATGGACCAATTGAGAAGAGGTTCAAACCCTCACGTGCTCCTCCTTGGAACTCTTCTCCATTACTCCAAGCTTGAATCTCAATTCTTCAAACTTTGTTTTTCATAAAGCCATAGTAAATATATCAGCAACTTGCTCATTACTACAACAATATTCCAAGTTGATCTCACCATCTCCTTAAGCTTCTCTCACAAAATGATACATAACTTTAATATACTTAGTTCTCCTATGTTGCATAGGATTCTTAGCAATTGCAATGGAAGATTTGTTGTCACAATGAATAAAAGTAGGAGCCTTAGAACCATGTCCCAAATCTGTCAAAACTCTCATGAGCCACATAGCTTGATTTACAGCTACACATGCAGCAATATACTCTGCTTCAGTTGTTGATTGTGCAATTATGTCTTGCTTTTGTGAAAGCCAAGAAACTGTACCACTCCCCATTAAGAAACAGCAGCCAGAGGTTCTCTGCATGTCTTCTAGTGACCCTGCTGTAATACTCGTAATCGTAAAGTAAGGGTAAAGAAGTAATTTAATAAATATGATATGAAATTAAAATAATATATTTATGCGAAGGATTTAGTATTGAATAAAATAAATCTTTTAAAATAAAAAAATCTGGACGCGTCGAGGCGTAGTTATAAAAAAAAAAGAAAAAGAAAAAAATGGATGTCAAAACGTCCAAAAGAAAAGAAAAACAAAAAAAAAAAAACAAAACAAAGAAAAACATAGAAAAAACAAAACATTTAAAAAAAAAGGTCAAATTTCTTGGCAGCCACCTGCTGCCACGTTAAGGAAAGCAAAGTGCATGTCTTCCAAGTTTCAAAAACATCAAAAATGTGAAAGACTTTATTAAATGTTGAAGGCAAACTTTGTATGTATATACATAAGTTTTAGTTTATTTACTCAATTTCCGAATTTCATTGAATTTTCCTTCAAACTACTTTATTTCTCAAAATATTTGGAGACTCAAAGAAATGTTAAAATGGCAAAATTTTGAAGAGGTTTACTGCGGAATTTCATAGAGAGTCACAGGAAGCTATCAGAAAAACAGAAGGTAATAACATAATGTTTATTTTTGAATTTTTAGCGTTTATGAAATTTGCCTGAATTCAAAGTGGAAATTTTCAAAAGGTATGGTTTATAACAAATTGAAGAATAAATTAAAAATTTAATATAAATATGATGTCAGGTGTTGACGATCAACAACCAGGAGAAATTTCTGAGAGGAACGAGAAAGGAAATGAGGTGATCCACGGGTAGCTTTAAGTGCTACGTGGTGAGTTGGATTTACTTTAAGTAATTTAAATAAAAAAATAAAAAATCTAATGATAATATTAAAATAAATTATTAGTTTATGTTTTGGTGATAGATATGATATGAATAATGGACACGTAGAAAATTATTATGTGAGATGAAGTATTATTAGAATAATAAGTTGATTTAATAATGATAGTGGTACTATGGTTGATGTTTTGATACAAATTATGAGGGGATGAAATTTAGTGGATTTTGATAAGCTTTGATGGATGATTTGATGTGATTTGGGATGAAATTTAGTGGATCTTGACATGCTTTAATGGATGATTTGATGTGATTTGGGATGAGAGGAATTTTTTTTATATAATTTGAGAAAAATCATGATAGTCAAAATTAAATAATTTGAATTCATTTTTTTTTTATGTTATTGTTCAGATACATATTTCATATCATTGCTCATATGCATATGCATTAAATAAAAGAAAAGAACCGGGAAGGCAGCCGGTCTAATGAAAATAAAAGAACCGGGAAGGCAGTCGGTCTAATGAAAATGAAAGAACCGGAAAAGCAGCCGGTCTAATGAAAATGAAAGAACCGGGAAGACAGCCGGTCTAAATGAGAAAGAAAAGAACCGGAAAGGCAGCCGGTCTACGATGATAAAAACATGTCAACATATGAGAAGAAGTTCCCATAATAATAATTCATGTATTGCATCTATTTTAATTATTGCTTGCATTATTGAAATGCTGATACGTTATGTGTTATGGTGAATTTATTTATAGATGGATAAGTCTCATAGAGAGACAATTATGGAGACAAGAACCATCTAAATGGTAGATTTTATGATGTGAACCTCATTACGATGAAATTTTGAGATAATTGGTGGGCTTAAGGTGAACCAATAAATAAGAAGAAGAGATTAATAGAGAATGAGACTTATGATATATGTAGTGATAGTGAAATGCTAGTATCAAGTTGTATGAGATATAAATGATTTAATATTAAAAGACTATTTATACAAATTGAGTACTTATAGTAAATTTAATTCATTGAGCTTATGAAGCTCATCTCTCATTATACAATGATTTCAGGTAGCAGGCAGGACAAAATAGTTTGGTGAGTTGAGGTTCAGATGAAATCATTTTCTGTAAGCTACGTACGTGTCAACATCCTCAAACTAATGAGAAAATAAAATAAAATTTTATTTGTACATATTCATGCATTTTACGTTGTATTTTATGTTTAGTCAACATCAGATTAATGTATCTCCCCTGTTGAGGGTTGAGGATTGATGTAAAATTTTATTGTTGTTATTTATTTTTATTGTTGCATATATGTGTCGTGCAGAGATTTTCAAAATGTGATGATACCGTCTCGGGGGTGGCCATCTCGGGATGGGTCGTTACAATTTTGGTATCAGAGTATTAGGTTTTATGATTCTGTAGACTACATAAAAAGTAAGAAAGTGAAAGATTAAAATAAATTATATTTTAAAAGTCTGAGGATGACACGTGGATGAGCTAGAGCTGGAGTTAGAGTTGTTGATTTGAGAGGGCGTAGTAGGCCCCAATATTTTTTTGACAAGTCGAGGTTGAGTTTGAATCTGTGGTTCCTAGAAGGAAACGTGTTGATAGTATGATTGATATTAGTAAAGGTATGAGAGAATCTGAAGTTGAAAGATATGAGCTAAGATAAGCTCTTACACATGATCCTAAGAAAATGAATGTAACAGATGATAGAGTTGGTAGCCTATAGCATAGACTTGATGAACAGGGTAGAGCAGTGCCTAAGGTTGTTAACCCAGTAATGATAGACATTTAAAAAGGGGGGAAAGTGAGTTTATGCATGAGATGCAGGGAGATTGTTAAGTTGAATGCTGTGTTGTTTAAAGGATCTATGAATCCTTTTACACCTGAGTTCTAGGAAGAACATGTAGAGAGATTATTTGGTATTCTACCAGTAACTGACAGGCAGATGGTTGCCTTTGCTTCGTTTGAATTAAAATGAGAAGTTTTGGAATGGTGAGAGGATATTCTTCCCTGGGTAAGTGCAGATGTTGATAGACCCTTAATCTAGAATAGGTTTAAGGAGATTTTCCTTGATAAATACTTTTCTTATACCTTTAGAGCCTAACAAGATAGAGATTTTATTTATTTGAGGCAAATGGGTTGACTGTGGCTTAGCACGATAGCAAATTTGTGGTCTTGTCAATGGTGGTACCAAAAATGGTAGACCTAGAGGAGAAGAATTGTAAGAGGTTCGTAGATGAACTATGTTTTAAGATTTGATCAAACCCATTTTACACAAGGTATATGAATTATGTCAAGTTGGTGGATATAACACTTCAGATTGAGAAGGATGTGATGGAAATTAGAGGTAGGAGGAATCTGCGGAAGAGGTCTAGATTTGAGAAAGCCAGTGGTGGCACCAGTATGAGTGTACAGGGTGGGAGACCACCCAGAGGAGGTGTTCCTTATCACAGAGAAACTATAGTACAAGAGTCAGAGGTAAGCAGGATTTGTTATTTCTGTAGCTTAGAATACTATCGGTAGGACCCTTAAATTTGAGAGACATGTTATGGGAACTGGGAGCCATAGCAGAGGAAGTAAGTATACCACCAAAGGAAAGTGGTAATATGATGTATGATTGAGAGACAGAAGTTGGTCATACATATATTCAGATAAGATATTTATCTTAAAATTGTCAAAATTTGAAGTGTTTTATGGGTAGAAAAGGTGGACATATTAATGTTAGCTGATCTTGGTGCAACCCATTCTTTTACATCCAGTATTCATATAAAGTCCATTGAAGTATGTATTAGTCATTTGATGCAAAATATTTTTGTTGAAGTTTCCACTAGAGATGGAGTGATAATTATAAATGTTTACAAGGGTTAGGCGATTCGTATCAGTGATAGAGAAGTTGAAGCTGATTTATTATTTTTGAATATGATATAATTTCATTTAATTTTGAGAATGAATTAGTTGTTGATGCATTACGCTTGGGGTTGATTGTTCTAGAAAGAATATAGTGTTCAAGATATGGACATGAAGAGTTTAACTTTCAAAGAGAAAATAAATACTCTCGAATTATCTTATTTTGCTCTAACCATTAGGAGATGGTTGAAGAAGGGTTGTGAGGAGTATTTAGCATACATAATAGATTCTAGAAAGGAAAATAAGAAGTTAGAATAAATCTTAGTGGTGAAAAATTATTCTAATGTAATTCCTGATGAATTATCTAGGTTGCCTCCAAATAGGGAGATTAAATTCTCTATTGATGTGATACCGGAATCATCACATATATCTAATAGAACTTTACAGAGTGGCACCCACTATGTTAAGAGAGTTGGAAGTTCAAGAATTTTAGATAAAAACTTTATCAAGCTTAATGTATTTGGGGAGCCCATGCGTTGTTCATGAAGGAGGAAGATGGAACAATAAGAGTGTGTATAGACTACAGATAGTTGAACAAGGACAAATATCTTTTATCCAGAATAAATGAATTATTTGAGCAGTTGCAAGGAGTGAGAGTGTTTTCTAAGGTAAACCTGAGATCAGGTTATCACCAATTGAGGATAGAGAAGGGAGACGTGCCTAATACTGCTTTTAGGACAAATATCTTGTGATGTCATTTGGATTGACTAATGTTCCAAAAACATTCATGGACTTGATGAATAAAGTGTTTAAACTATATCTTAACAAGTTTATGGTTGTATTTGACTTTTTGATATAATCTAAGAAGGAAGAACAATATATGAAACATTAGACAGTGTGTTGGAGATTTTGAGGAGAGAGAAATTATATACAAAGTCCTCTAAATATGAGTATTAGATGAATGAAATAACTTTCTTGGAACATGTGATATCGGGAAATGACATAACAGTTGACCCACAAAATGTAGAGGCAATGTTAAGTTGGGAGAGACCAACTAATGTGACCAAGATTAAAAATCTTCTTGGAGTTAGCTGGTTATTATAGAAGATTCTTTTAGAATTTTTTTATTATTATAATACTGTTGAATAGACTGACTTGGAAAGAGGTAAGATTGGTATGGTGAGGAAAGTGTGGAAAAATATTTCCAATTAATAAAGAAGAAATTGACTACAGCTCCAGTGTTGGTGTTTCCTTCTGGTAATGAAGGATTTGTGGTTTATAGTAATACGTCACATTAATGATTGGAATACGTGTAACATAGGAAAGCTGTGGCCCATGCTTCTAGGTAATTGAGAAATCATGAGAGAAATTACTCTACCCATAATTTAGAGTTGAGTGCTATAGTGACTACTTTAAAGATTTGAGACATCATTTTGTATGGAGCCACTTGTGAAATATTAATGAGTTATAAGAGTTTGACATACTTACCTACTCAGAGAGGGTTGAATTTGAGGCAAAGATGGTGAATGGAGTTGATTAGTAAGTATGATTGTACGATTCACTATCATTTAGAAGAATGTGAAGGTAATAGCTAATGCATTGAGTAGAAAGACTATAAGAAGGTGAATTGCTAATAGGAGTCCTGATGTGCAATTGATGATAGATTTAAAAGAAAGATAAGAATGAAGTTAAATGTCAGTGATAAAGGATCGTGGTTAATGAATATGGGTGTACAATCATCCATAGTAAATTTCTTAAGAGATGCAAGGTAAAGATGAAGAGATAGAAAAGATTAAGCATTGAATGCTTACTAGGAAGCAATATGAGTTCAAAATTTGAAGTGAGGGTATTTTGGTATTGGAGCATAGGATTTGTGTTCCCAATGATGCAGAGTTAAGAAAGAAGATATAGCGAGAGGTATATGATGATATATATTCGATACAACCAAGTAATAATAAGATGTATAGAGGATTGAGACAGAATTTCTGGGGGTCAGGATTGAAGAAGGATGTAGTTGAGATTATGAGGTTGTATGGAGCAACATTAAGCATAGTGTCAAATAAAGATGCTAGATTTACATATTGGTTTTTGGAGAGGCCTTCAAAAAGCCACGGGTACACAGTTGTAATATAATATAAGTTTTCATGTTCAGGCAGAAAGGATTTTTAAAGAACTAGAAGATATGTTAAGGACAAATGTGATGAATTTCTTAGTAAGTTAAGATGTTTACATACCATCGATTGAAGTTGCTTATAATAATCAGTATCAAACTAGTATTGGGATGGCACCGATTGAGACATTATATGGTAGGAGGTGTAAAACTCCTATATGTTGAGAAGAAGTTGGAGAGAGAAAGATATTTGGTTCATAAATTCTTGAATTAATAACTGAGAGAATCAAATTGGTTAGACAGAGCAGTAAAACAGCACAGAGAAAACTGAATAGTTATGTTGATAATAAGAGAAGACTTCTTGTATTTCAAGTAGGTGATTGGGTGTAATTAAAAACATCTCCATGAAAAGGTGTGTTGATGATCAAAAAGAAAGAAAAGTTGAGTCTGAGGTAAGTGGGACCTTATGAGGTTATTGAGAAAGTTGGGGCTAGTTGTGAGTAGTCGAGATTTGCCTCTAGAGTTGAAGCAGTGGTATAACATATTTCATGTTTCACTTTTTAGAAAGTGTTTACATGATGAGTATTATAATATTTTAAGCTAAACTATAGAAATTCTGAAAGATTGGGCTTATATGCAAGTACCAGTGAGAATTTTTTACCAAAAAAAAAAAAACAAGTCTTATGTAATAAAATAATTTCATTAGTTTAAGTTCTGTGGCAGAATAAGGATGTTGAAGAGATTATGTGAAAGTGTGAGACAATTACGAAGAAAAATTATTCACAATTGTTTCTATAGTTAGGTAAAGAAATTTTGGGAATGAAATTTTTGTAAGGTGGGTAGAATTGTAATACCTGTAAAGCAAGGGTAAAGAAGTAATTTAATAAATATGGCATGAAATTAAAATAATATATTTACGCGAAGGATTTAGTATTGAATAAAATAATTCTTTTGAAGAAAAAAAACTAGATGCCTGGAGGCATAGTTAAAAAAAAGAAGAAAAAAAATTGGACGTCAAAACGTCCAGAAGGAAAGAAAAACAAAGAAAAAAAAACAAAACAAATAAAAAAAACATTTTAAAAAAAAGTCAAATTTCGTGGCAGCCACCTGCTGCCACATTAAGGAAAGCAAAGTGCATGTCTTCCACGTTTCAAAATGCTGAAGGCAAACTTTGTATGTGTGTGTGTATATATATAAGTTTCAGTTTATTTACTAAATTTCTGAATTTCGTTCAATTTTCCTTCAAACTACTCTTTTTCTCAAAATATTTGGGGACCTAAAGAAAGGTTGAATGACAAAATTTTGAAGAGGTTTACTGCAGAATTTCATAGAGATTCACGGGAAGCTATAAGAAAAACAGAAGGTAATAATGTAATGTTTCTTTTTGAATTTTTAGCGTTCATGAAATTTCTCTGAATTCAAAGTAGGAATTTTCAAAGGGTATGATTTATAAAAAAATTGAAGAATAAATTATAAATTTAATATAAATATGATATCAGGTGTTGACGATAAAAAACCAGGAGAAATTTCTGAGAGGAACGAGAAAGGCAGAGGTGATCCATGGGTAGCTTTAAGTGCTACGTGGTGAATTGAATTTACTTAAAGTAATCTAAATAAAAAAAATGAAAAAATCTAATGATAATATTAAAATAAATTATTAGTTTATGTTTTGGTGATATATAAAGATTTAGTTGATAGATATGATATCAATAGTGGACATGTAGAAAAATTAATATGTGAGAAGAAGTATTATTAGAATAATGAGTTGATTTAACAATAATAGTGATAAATAAATTCTTGATGAGCTATAGTTGATGTTTTGATACGAATTATGAGGGGATGGAATTTAGCGGATTTTGACAAGTTTTAATGGATGATTTGATGTGAATTAGGATGAAATTTAGTGGATCTTGACAAAAATTAATGGATGATTTGATGTGATTTGGGATGAAAGGAATTTAGTGATTTTTTTTTTAATTTGAGAAAAATCAGGATTGTCAAAATTAAATAATTTGAATTCATGTTTTTTTTATGTTATTGTTCAGATGCATATTTCATATCATTGCTCATATGCATATGTATTAAATAAAAGAAAAGAACTGGAAAGGCAGTTGGTCTAATGAAAATGAAAAAACCGAGAAGGCAATCGGTCTAAATGAGAAAGAAATGAATAGGGAAGGCAGTCAGTCTAAGATGATAAAAACATGTCGATATGTGGGAAGACGTTCCCATAATAATAATTCATGCATTACATCTGTTTTAATTATTGCTTGCATTATTGAAATGCTGATGTGTGATGTGTTATGGTGAATTTATTTATAGATGAATGAGTCTCATTGAGAGACAGTTATGATGACAAGAACCATATAAATGGTAGATTTTATGATGTGAACCTCATTACGAGGAAATTTTGAGATAATTGGTGGGCTTAAGGTGAACTAATAAATAAGAAGAAGAGATTAATAGAGAATGAGACTTATGATATATGTAGTGATAGTAAAATGCTAGTATCAAGTTGTATGAGATATAAATGATTTAATATTGAAAGACTATTTATACAAATTGAGTACTTATAGTAAATTTAATCCACTGAACTTATGAAGCTCATCTCTCATTATACAATGATTTCATGCAACAGACAGGACAAAATAGTTTGGTGAGTTGAGGTTCAGATGAAATCATTTTCTGTAAGCCACGTACGTGTCAACATCCTCAAACTAATGAGAAAATAAAATAAAAATTTATTTGTAAATATTCATACATTTTTACGTTGTATTTTATGTTTAGTCAATATCAAATTAATGTATCTCCCATGTTGAGGGTTGAGGATTGATATAAAATTTTACTGGTGTTATTTATTTTTATTGTTGCATATATGTGTCATGCTGGGATTTTCAAAATATGATGACATCGTCTCGGGGGTGGCCAACTCGAGATGGGTCGTTACACTTGCCCAATCATTATTTTAGAAGCCAATCAACTCACACTTTGGAACATGTCTAAACTGGATACCAAAATTTTGACTTCCTTTGACATATCTTAGAACTCTTTTTGCTGCTAAATAATGACGTTGAGTAGGCTTCTACATAAACCTAGATAGTAAGCTTGCATAAAACATCATATCAGACCTTGATGTTGTCAAGTATAATATACTACCAATCAGACTTCGGTAGATTTTCTCATCAGCCATCATTGAACCATCATCTTGAACTAGTTTTCAATTTTGTACGAGAGGAGTAGCAATAGAATTGCAGTTTAACATCTTAAACTTTTTCAGCAAAGATGCAGCATATTTCTTTTGAGAGATGAAAATTCCCTAAGAAAACGGATCCACCTCCATACCCAAGAAATATTTCATTAAACCAAGATCAGTCATTTCAAAATCATTCTTCATATCTTCCTTAAAAGCATAAATAAGAGTTTGATTACTCCATGTGATGATTAAATCATCAACTTACAAAGATAACACAAGGAGATCAAAGTTGTTCAGCCACTTTACGATCAAAGTTGTTCAGCCACTTTACATTCAAAGTGGGTTCATTATCACTCCTTCTGAATATTTGAGACTTTACAAAGCCTTTTGAAGCCTCAATACTTTCTATTTTTGACCCTTTTGCACAAAGCCTTTTGTGTCTTGTTTGATCTGGTACATGCATATGATAAATACTCCCCAAAATTCTCAAGTGTTTTACTGAAGGTTTACAACCAGACCAAGCTTCAATGGGAGTCATATCCTTTATAGCCTTAGTGCAGCTTCTGTTTTGTAAGTAAACAGCAGTATAAACTAATTCAGCCCAGAATTTATTTGGCAAACCCTTCTCCTTCAACATGCATCTAGCCATGTCCTTAACAAATCTAGTTTTTCTCTCAGCAACTCCATTTTGCTGAGGAAAGTGTCTAACAGAAAGCTGATGTTGCATCCCTTCTTCCTCACAAAATTTGTCAAATTCAGCTTTGTTGTATTCCTTCCCTCAATCATTTCTTACAGTTTTTAACAGACATCCACTTTGCTTCTCCACAAAAATTTTAAACTTTTGAAAAACTCTTGGCACTTCATACTTCTCTTTTAAAAAAATACACCCAAGTCATCCTAAAGAAGTCATCAGTGAAGAGAACAAAATACCTGCTGCCATTAAGAGAAGGGGTCCTCATTGGTCCACACACATCAGTATGTACCAACTGAAGTTTTTTAGAAGCTCTCCATATAGTGTTAGAAGGAAAAGGAAGCATGGCCATCTTGCCTAACTAACAGCCCTCATATATGCCTTGCAACTCCCCCAAGATGGGAATTTCTTTCACCATGTTCTTCTGAGATAAGAGCTTCAATGTATAAGAATTGCAGTGGTCATATCTCTTGTGCTATAACCATACCTGATCTGACTGAACCTTCATAGATTGTTGAACAACATATGGCCAATGAACAGGTAAGGTGTTGTTCGACGTCTTCACTTTGGCAATCAATTTCATTGAAGGATCATAAATGCTGCAAAATTTATCAGAAAAATTGAGAGAATATCCATTCACCAATATCTGAGTGACACTCAACAAATTCTGATCAAGACTTGGTACATATAGCACATCCTTGATAAATCTTACTCCTTTCTTTGTTTCCACGGCAACTGTCCCTTTCCCTTGAGCATAGACTATATCACCATTGCCCAACTTGACTGGTGTTTTCACTCAGTTGTCCAAGTTTGAAAAAACTTGAGAATTATTGGTCATGTGGTTAGTGCAGCCACTGCCAATCAACCATACATCATGATTGTGTGATACAGCAGCTTGAGCAGCCACAAACAACTGACCTTCAACCTCTTTGTTTTCACTCACATTAGCTTGTTGTTGTTTGGCTCTACAGAATTTCTTAATGTGACCAAATTTTTTACAATGATAACACGGAGGCTTTCCTTTCCATCTACAATCATTTTCAAGATGGTTATTTCTTTTGCAAACTCCACAGGGAGGTAATTTTTCCTTTTTCTCCCCATGGTTAGATGTGATTCCTTTTCAAGATGGTTAGATGTCATAATCCTATATTTTCCCCCCACCTCCCCTCATGGAATAGAATCTATTCCACACATGTGTGACTAAGTTTTTCTCCACTTTTACCCTTGAATAATAATAATAATTATAAAAATTATAATATTATTAAAAACAATTTTTTTCTTATAATTATAATTATTATAATAAAAATAGTTATCAAAATTATTATTATTATATTAAAATAAAAAATAATAATTACTATTATTATAATCATAACTATAATAATAATGATAATGATTATTATTATCATAATCATAATAATACATATATTAATATTATTTTATAATTATAATTATAATTATTATAATAATAATAGTTATTATTATAATATATTAATATATTAACAATAATGATAATTATTATTATCATCATAATGATAATAATATTATAGTAATACTGATAATAATATTATTTTTATAATTATAATAATGTTATAATAATAATTACAATAATTAAAATTATATTAGTGATGATAATAATTATTATTATAATTATAATAATATTGGTTATAATGCTAATAATAATTATAATTATAAAAATATTATTATAGTAATTATAATAATAATAATTATAATTATGATGATAAAAATAATAATTTAATATTAACCATTAATAATAATAATAATTAAATTTTATGGTTTCTTAAGAAATTAAATATTGTTAAGGATAATGAATAGTATTAAAGTATTTTGATATTTAAATTTATATTTCATTTTAGTCTTAATTTAACAATCTCATAAACTAAGTATAAAATTAAGATATTATCTCTTTAATTCTCTCTTATCTGATCTTATATTAATTTAAAACTTATTGCTCTGTAATGCAATCTGTAAACCACCAAACCAACTCTTAAAAGTTTTGGTCTAATGGTAGTGTCTTCCCTTCGAATCGTCTAATTTTTATTATTTTTTAAGTTGAAAATGAAAATAAAATATAGTTCAGAGTTATGACCTAATTGAAAAGCACATGCCACGGCCTAACTCATTATCATTGTTACGTCGAAGTGTAGAACCCAAACTAGTCTGACCTGCAACCCAAAATTTAATGGCCTTGGGCATGGTTTAATGTTAATTATGAGGTTTTGCTCTAGATGGGCTTTAGTTTGGGTTAAGCTTTGAGCTTGACTAAGTTAGACTTTACAGTTATGCCGATGAAATTGAGTGTTCAAACAATCGAAGCGGTAGTTTAAAAGATTTTATGGTTATACTATAGTTATAAGTGTTCAAACAATCATTGATTGTGAACAGTGTCATTGAAACCATTTCGACCATCTGTTTGGTCATTTAATTATGTTAAACTACTAAATTTATTTTTTTCTTCATATTTTTAGATTTAATTTGTTATTACTAGTAATCGTTAACTTAATATATCATTAATATTTATATATTTAATGAAGTATCAAGTTTGCTCTTAAAAAACTTAGCTTTTATATATTTAATTTTAATTAATTAATATAAATTTAATTTTTAAATCTATATAGATTTTGACTAGCTAATTTTTGATCGATTTAAAATTGATTAAATCGATTAAACCATTTAATAATGTAATTATATCGTTTTGAAAACAGTTATATTAATCAATTTTAACCTATAGTGAACACCCATGTTGCAGCTTATTATTTTACAAACAGTAAAAAGCAGTGTCGTTTAGAGTCAGCAATTTCAGAAAGCGCCGCCGTATTGAAAGGATTAGCTGCGCTAATGTTGGGCTCAACGTTCGGGCCAAAGGCCCAATTAAAAGGGCTTTAATTACTTCAAGCCCATAAATATGACCATGCATCAATTATTAATCCTTTTGGACATCCAGCATGCCCTTGTGTCTTCAATGGGGAAATTCAAGGCGAAAAATTCTCATTAATCCCAGAAAAGCGGGAATGATATTAAGCATAATCAGAAGACCGGCAAACTTGACGGCAGCTCTCTGGCAACGTCACCGTCCATATGCTCCTCCGTTGAAATTTCCGATCTCTTATTCCTTCTTCTCTAGCGACACGGGGTCCAATAACTCGGTGGCGACTCGTTTCTCCGAGTTGACTCGGGTGCCAAATTTGCTGGAGGGATGTGACTATGAGCACTGGCTCGTCGTTATGGACGCTCCTAAGGGATACCCGCTTCGAGATGAGATCGTCAATGGCTATGTCCAGACCCTAGCAATGGCTTTGGGGAGGTAACTAAAACCCATTATATCTTTTTTGTTCTCAGAATCAGTGGTTTTGACCGAGTTGATTCACTGACTCGCGGATTCCGTCAGTAACCCCGTGTTAATGGGTTCTCATTGTCTCATAGTGATTTTTTGTGGTCTCCCACTGCATTCTGCTCATGCATTACAAGTATTTTGCTACTATTAATTATTCTGAATTATGCCAATATGGTCTTTTTTTTTTTTGTTTAACGCGATTTATACAGTGAAGAAGAAGCAAAGAGATCAATATACTCTGTTTCCACTAAGTACTACTATGCATTTGGCTGCAAAGTTCCAGAAAATTTGACTTACAAAATTAAATGTAACCTTCTTTAAATTAAGGCCACCCTTTTATTAGTTTTCTTTAATGAACTTTTTTCTTTTCTTTTTATAATTTCCTTCTTTTTAAAGGTTGTAACATGTAACTTTTGGTTGCAGCTCTGTCTAATGTGAAGTGGATTTTGCCTGATTCTTACTTATCTCATGGTGAAAATTCCTACGGAGGTACTATTTCTTGCTTTATTATTATTTTGCGTTACTGATTTGGCTTACCCTCCAAAGAGCATTACAACATTACCCACACAGTGAATTCTGGATTCTGCTGATGATTCATGCATGCATTTTGAAATTATCTTTCTGGAAATGGAATATAAGAGGGAGCAATTTTCAATATCCCCAGATTACAGGAATCTTTGATCACCAGATTACCCTGTTTGTGTCAGGTAGTATCTTCTGGCCTCATCAAAAAAGTATTTTCTGGCAAATGGCTGAGAGTGCAACATTACAAAAATGTTGCATTTTGTTTCTTCTAACATCAATTAGAATTTTCTAATGACCGAAACTAGGGGTCGCAAAGAAGAATGCAAATTCACTGTTTTGATGCCACTTTTTCCTTAAGAACCAAATTCCTCATTATTTTGGATCTGATGATGATAGTTTTGTTGGACTAAGTAGATAATTTACAAAAATGTTGCATTTTGTTTCTTGTAACATCAGTTAGAATTTTCTAATAACCGAAACTAGGGGGCACAAAGAAGAATGCAAATTCACTATTTTGATTCCACTTTTTTCTTAAGAACCAAATTCATCTTCATTTTGCTTCTGATGATGATAGTTTTGTTGGACTAAGGAGATACTTTATAAAATTATTGCATTTTGTTTCTTGTAACATCAATTAGGATTTTCTAATGACCGAAACTAGGGGGCACAAAGAAGAATGCAAATTCACTTTTTTGATGCCACTTTTTTCTTAAGAATCAAATTCCTCCTCATTTTGCTTCTGATGATGATAGTTTTGTTGGACTAAGGAGATACCTTACAAAAATGTTGCATTTTGTTAAACATCAATTAGAATTTTCTAATGACCGAAACTAGGGGCACAAAGAAAAATGCAAATTCAGTATTTTGATGCCACTTTTTTCTTAAGAACCAAATTCCTTGTCATTTTGCTTCAAATGGCTAAGAGTGCAACATTACAAAAATGTTGCATTTTGTTTCTTGTGACATCAATTAGAATTTTCTAATGACCGAAACTAGGGGCACAAAGAAAAACACAAATTCACTATTTTGATGCCACTTTTTTTGCTTAAGAATCAAATTCCTCGTCATCTTGCTTCTGATGATGATGGTTTTGTTGGACTAAGGAGATACTTCACAAATCTATACTTGTCATCTTCTGATGCTACAGTTGCTACTTTTGCTTCTAAAGAAAAGTTTCAATTATCGTATTTGGCTTAGGATATATGGGTATGATACTGAGAGAACATTCCTAAAATATAATTTCAACATGTCGTTATTGTAGGAGTCAGTGTTTGATGTTTATGCTATGTCTCTAAACTGCAAGCTAAGTCAATGCTAGAATTCCATTTTTGTAATAAGTTGAAGGACTAGTCTTTGAGTGTCAAGCTCTGGCTCATTGCAGTCAGTGGGAGAAACTCAAAAGACGGAATGGCAGGACAATGTTCTCTCCCTGCCTTCTGTTTCTGTATTGTACACAGAAATCTATCTGTATAATTCTTGGCATAAGAATAGGATAGAACGCACAGTCCAAGTTTTTATAATCATTGCGGCATCATATATTTTTGGTTCTTTCTGTAGTTATATTGATTTTTGAGGGAACTATTTATGAGGTCTGGCTTCTTTTGTTAAATATGCTCATATTTTCTCACAGGAGAACCATTCATTAACGGGGCGGTTGTTCCATATGATGAGAAGTACCATGCAGACTGGGTTCAGGATGAAAATGCTGGAAAAGTTAAAAGCATAATGCGTGCAAAAAAACCGACGAGAAAAAGAAAGAAAAAGTCTATCTAATCAAATTCTGGATTTCAACCTTGGCTTTTAGAAGTACGCCCGGGTGGCACCGTTCACACCAAGGCTGTCATTTGGATCCTTCCTTTGAGGGATGCCTTTTAGGGCTAATTTGTGGACTCTATAAGATATGAATCAATGAATATGCCTTTTAGTGCGACGCCTGGTTGATATCATTTTATGCCTTATTGGTGAAAGGTAGCATGTGCTAGGTAATGTGAGCAGAAGACATTGATTGCTGGGTGTTGGCTGAATAGGCTGGGTGCTCAGTGCAGGATTTGGTGGGAACTGAGCCTAAGATATCATTTGACACAACTAATGTTTAGAGAAAGAATCAAATTGATTCTTATGAATAAAATATACGTCTATTTATCATTAATCTAATAGCTGAGTCTTAAAGGTTTTTGTGGTCTCTATGTTTTTATTTCCCTGGAACACATGAAAAGCAAGATTTGTAGCTGCAGACTTTTTTCTTTAAAGTTAGTGGTTTTGATTATTAACTGGATAGAAATATATTTATGCTGGTCCTAGCGCCTACGTATTACGAAGTGTTGTTTTCTTCCATAAGTTTGTGCGTTCTTCTTGACACTAAAATGTTGTATATATTTATATTAATTGGATTAGCGTTACATTTGGTCATTAAGCTTATAATGTGATGGGTCACACTAATAAACATATAAAGACCCTTACTCTCACCCATTGCTAATGGAAACTGGCCCATTGAATTTCCTTTTAATGTCTTTGGTCAGCTACTCTTTCTAGTGGTTGAGACATAACAAAAATGCCAAGAGTAGAGAGTTAGTTTCTCCATAGAAGAAATTTGCATCTCTTTGCAGGAATCATAAAGCGAGCATGAATAGAACATCACAAGTTTCTGGAGGTATGAACTCTTAATTTTCTATATACACATGCTTTGATTATAAGAAGAGTTTATCAAATAAGATGAACTTCTAACAATTGGTATCAGAGTATCTTCTTATTTTCATGGCTATGTTCTTTCCCTTTTTTGTTTTACTGTTGTGTTTTTTGTTTTTTTTTGATGAGAGGAAGAAGGTGGTTCAAGAAATTAAAATAGAACATCACAAAAAAACTAATAACTACTATACTCTACCTGTTCAGTAAGAACAACATAAGTCTCATCCTCATAATCCAAGAAATTAGCACAGTGATAGCTCGTTCTCGTGCAAAATACTGTACCTGGTTTTTTCACAAAGAAAGAACTATAGTGAAGCATTATCATCAAGTGTTTGGTTATTATTAGCAGCACTGCCTATTGTTAATTATGCTTGGTTATATATATTTTGTTTTAAGCAACCGGTACTAATTTTTTTTTTATGTTTGCTTATATCTGCCCATAATGCTTTGTTCTTTATTATTTCTTTTAAAAGCACTACATAAAGCATATTATTCTTATTATATTCTTTATGGCCCCATACGTTTTTTGGGTCTGCATGCTTCATTTGCCAACCGATGATAAGTTTTCTTTTTTTATGTATTGCCCATAAAGCTATGTTATTCTTATTATATATTCTTTATGGTCCCCCACATGTTTTTTGGTCTTCATAACACATGCCCATGCGTGAGATTGTAATGGGCAGTAATGGGATACATCAAGAATAAATATTTTATATAAACTCCTCCAATGTCCCAGGCGTGAGCTTATAATGGGCGGTAATGGGATACATAAAGCATGTATATTTAATATAAACTGCTCGTAATGCTATGTATTATTTTGTTTAATGGGTTCTTGGTCTTCAATTTAAACTTGGAGCATTGACCAGGTTTATGGTCTTGATTAATAATTGAGTGTTCTGCTACAATCTTGTATTGTAAATTTTTTTTTTATGTGTTTATGAATTTTGTGATACTGCTTAATTTTTTTTTTATATTAATCAATAAATAAATAACTAAATTTTTGTTTATATGGATTATGTCATTTTGTTGTAATACCGATGGTTTAGAGTGGTTATGTACCCACCTCTCGTGGAACTAGTTATGATAAATTATCGGAGTTGTTATTATTGATTCTGTTTTTCGCTTAATGATATTATACTAAGATCCATACGGATAATGAATTTGTCCAGTCGGCAAACCATTATTTGGTAGGATGCTTAGGACGATAAAGATAATAATTAAATGCTTGACACTTGGTGGCCTAGTCCTACTCTTTCGGTAGCGGGTCATTTTAAGTCCTTGTATTTAATTATTTTGCTTTATCATGCATAAGAGCCTTTTATATATCTTGGGCTCTAGCATAGTGCGTAAGAGTCTATTTTGAATAAGATTCTAGCATGGATATAAGATTGCCTAATGGAGACATTTATGGGTGCATGTTTCTTGTTCCACATGCATAATAAATTTTCTTATATTCTCAACAGCTTATGGCAATGCAGCTCTGTCTCTCTCTTTGTCTGCCATCAAGAGTCTAACTGGAACCAATTATGAGGATTGGTATGAGTCTTTCACTATTAATTTGGCTATCATGAATTTGGACTTGGCTTTGAGGGTCGATGCGCCTGTTGAGCCCACTAATGAAAGTTCTGCAACTGAAAATGCTCGTTATGAGCAATGGGTGGATTCTAATTGGACTTGTCTTATGATTATGAAGTATACGATTGATAAGTCTATCAGGCAGAGCATAGCTGATACTGATAGCGCCAAAGAATATCTTGATGCAGTTGGGAAGAAATTTATTAAGTTTGATAAGGCAGAAAAGGGATCTCTGATGAAACTTCTTACTACCACAACCTATGATGGGGTTAGTGGAGTCCGAGAGCACATCATGAAGCTTACTAATTTCTTTAACAAGCTTAAATGAATGAAAGTTGAGTTAGCAGATAGTTTTCTAGTATGGTAAGTGCTTGAATCTTTGCCATCTCAGTATGATGCACTCAAGACCTCTTATAATGCTCAAAAAGATGAATTGAACTTGAGTGAAATGACTGCCATTGTAACTCAAGAAGAAGAGATGACGAAAAAGGGCAAGTCTCATACTGCTTTCATGATAACTGTTGATAAAGGGAAGAAAAAGAAGTTCTTCAAGGGTAACAGTAGCAACTCCAACAAGATGAAAAAACCTTGGAGACCTTTTCAACAAGCTAATGCGAGTGTTCCAAATGGGCCAAAGAAAGAAGTTTTTAAGGGAAGGTGCAATTTTTGTCATTCATTTGGGCACAAAAAGGTTGATTGTAGGAAATTTAAAGCCTGGTTGGACAAAAAAGGTACACATTCCCTACTAGTGTGTTTTGAGTCTAATCTAGTTGATATGCCTTCTGATACTTGGTGGCTAGATACTGGTGCAACTATTCATACTACAAATTCTTTGCGGGAATTAAGGAACCGCAAAAGACTAGTTGATATAGAGTTAGTAGTAAATATGGGCAATGGTATGAAGGTTAAAGTTGAACACATTGGTACAGTCAGACTTATTTTGGCTTCTAAACATATTTTGAATTTGTCTGATACTGCTTTTATACCTTCCATCAGAAGAAATCTTATCTTTGTTTCTGTTTTGGACAAATGTGGATATATTTTTCATTTTGGAATTAGAAAGGCTATGATCTTTTAAAACTCTGTTATGGTTGGTACTATTACTTTATATGATGGTTTGTATAAAATTGACTTGCTTCCTGTTTTAGATCCTGCTTCTTCTAATTTCTCTATTGTGAATGTTGTAGTTGGTTCTAAACGTGCTAGATCCAATAAAAACTCTTCCATGTTGTGACACAAAAGGTTGAGTCATATTTCTAGAGAAATAATAGAGAGGTTGATTAAAGATGGCATACTAGATGACTTGGATTTTTCTGATTTTGAAACTTGTGTTGCATGTATCAAAGGGAAACTTCCAGCGAAAACCAGAAAGCAAAAGATCAGTAGAAGTCAAGATGTTCTAGATTTAATCCATACTGATATTTGTGGTCCATTTTCACTTGCCGCTTTGGGGAATTATAGATACTTCATTACCTTTATTGATGATTATTCTTGCTATGGTTGTGTTGAGCTCATTCGAGAAAAATCAGACTCATTGGAAGCTTTTAAGGTTTTCAAGGCTGCTGTGGAACTCCAGAAAAATAAGAAAATCAAAGCGGTAAGATCGGATAGAGGAGGTGAATTTTATGGGAGATATGATGAAACTGGTAGAAATCCTGGACCTTTTGCGAGATTTCTCGAGGCATGTGGTATCGATGCTTAGTATACAATGCCTGAAACTCCTGAACAGAATGGTATTGCAGAAAGAAGAAATCGTACTCTTATGGATATGGTGCGGTGTATGATTTGTCATTTCACTTTGCCTGAATTTTTGTGGGGTAAGGTATTGAAAACTACTGCATATGTTTTGAATCAAGTACCAAGTAAGTCAGTTCCTAAAACTCCTTATGAGTTATGGTCAGGAAAGAGGCCTAGTGTGAATCATTTCTGTGTTTGGGGCTGTAAAGCGGAAATAAGGCTTTATAATCCTCAGCAGAAGAAACTTGATCCTACGACCATTACTGGTTATTTTGTTGGCTATTGTGTGGGTTCAAGAGGCTCTAGATTTTATTGCCCTTCTAATGTTACTAGAGTCATTGAATCTGATCGAGCCATCTTCTTTGAAGATGTTAGTGACAGTGGGAGTTCAGTGCCACGTGAAGTTATATTTAGGGAGGAGCGTGTTGTTATACCTATTCAGGTTACCTCTCCATCAGTGGCTGCACCACCATTGACAGAAGGAAACAATGCTATTGTCCAAGACCAAGTTGTTGACACTATAGCCGATGTTGATATGGGATATGATAATATTGTTTTGAGGAGATCACAGAGAAGTCGTAGACCAGCAATTTCTGATGATTATATTGTCTATTTGTAGGAGCATGAGTTTAATACTGGTATGTCTCTTGATCCAGCCTCTTTTAAGGAGGCCATTGATAGTCCTCAATCTTCATATTGGATAGATGCTATGCATGATGAGATGACATCGATGTGTCAAAACGGTGTTTGGGACTTAGTTGAACTACCATGTGGCTATACACCAATTGGTTGCAAATGGGTTTTTAAGACCAAGTATAATTCTGAAGGTCAAGTAGAAAGGTATAAAGCTAGACTTGTTGCTAAGGGCTTTAACCAAAGAGAATGCATTGATTATAAGGACACTTTCTCGCCTGTTTCTACCAAGGATTCTTTTCGGATTATTATGGCATTGGTGGCTCATTTTGATCTTGAGCTTCATCAAATGGATGTCAAGACAGCTTTCCTTAATGGACATCTATTTTAGGATGTGTACATGATACAACCAAATGGTTTCCAAGTGGAAGGAAAGGAACACATGGTTTGTAAGCTTAACAAGTCCATTTATGGACTTAATCAGGCATCGAGACAATGGTACCTGAAGTTTGATGAGATTGTTACCTCTTGCGGTTTCAAGGAGAATCTTGTTGATCAATGCATATATTTAAGGGTCAGTGGGAGTAAGTATATCTTTCTTGTTCTTTATGTTGATGATGTATTACTCGCTGCAAATGACATTGAGCTTCTGTTTGAGACAAAACACATGCTGTCATCTCATTTTGATATGAAGGATCTTGGTGAGGCCTCTTATGTTTTGGGCATCCAGATTTTTTGTAATAGAACTAGAGGCATTCTTGGATTGTCTCAGAAAACCTACATTGATCGTGTTCTAAGTAGGTTTAATATGCATTCTTGTTCTTTTGGGAAATCACTTATTGTAAAAAGTGATAAGTTTTCTAAGTCTCAGTGCCCTCAGAATGATAGTGAAATGACTCAAATGCAAACAATTCCCTATTCGTCAGTTGTGGGTAGTTTGATGTATGCTCAAGTATGTACACGACCTGATATTGCTTATGTTGTTTGTGTACTTGGAAGATACTTGAGTGATCCTGGTTTGGCTCACTGGAAGGCTGCAAAGAAAGTACTCAGATATTTGCAAGGCACTAAAGATCTAGTGCTTACATATCAGCGATCTAATGTTCTTGAAGTAGTTGGATATTCTGATGTCGATTTTGCAGGTTGTCTAGATGATAGAAGATCCACTTCTGGTTATGTTTTTATGATGGCAGGAGGAGCTGTTTCTTGGAAGAGTGTTAAACAGACACTTACAACTTCCTCTACAATGGAGGCAGAATATATAGCTTGTTATGAGGCTACATGTCAGGCTCTATGGTTGCAGAATTTTATCTTGGGGCTAAGTGTTGTGCACCATTTTAAGGCCGCTGAAGATATTTTGTGACAATTCTGCAGCAGTTGCTTTCTCTCGAAACACTAGGAGCTCTTCTCGCTCCAAGCATATTGACATTAAATTTTTGATTGTAAGAGAGAAAATAGTCGAGTCTTATATTTGTGTTGAGCATATTTCTACAGAGCATACGTTAGCTAACCCACTAACTAAAGGTTTAGCTCCAAAACTGTTTCTGGAGCATGTGACTCATTTGGGATTGTTAGAGTCTTCTTTTGTATTTAGTTAGTGGGAGTTCTATAATCATTTACTGTTTGACTATATTGTTTATGCTCATATTATATTTTTTAAATATAGCAATGTCAATATATGCCTGAGTCACGCGCATTTTGGACATGGCGTACTTTATGTATTGAGACATACTGATTAGTCTCGTGCCTGAGTCACGTGCATTTTGGACAAGGCATACCTTGTGTATTGAGACATACTGATTAGTCTCGTGCCTGGGTCACGCGCATTTTGGACAAGGCGATTGTTTATGTAATGAGACATTATGTTTGGTCTCATGCCTGAGTCACGTGTATTTTGGACAGGGCATACTTTATGTATTGAGACATATTGATTAGTCTCATGCTTGAGTCACGCACATTGTGGACAAGGCTTATTACCTATCAGAGACAATCTATTTTAGTCTATGCCTGAGTCAGGTGGTTGTGAGTATAAGTTTGGTGTCATATATCCTGTCGATATAGTCACTGCACTGGGTGCTGCAACTGTATTTTGGACAAAGCATATTGCTTTAAAGACGTTCAGATTTGTCTCTAGGGCTTCTTGTGGAAACGAGTGTTCATCACTCTTTTGATTATTTCCATACTGCACTTGCATCTCATCGACCTAAGTTACGTGATTGCAATTATTGGTCATTTGTCGTATGCCCTGTCGGTGTATCATTCACTAGCTTATTATTGAAAGCACATTTTGAACAAGGTCTTTTGTTTTTGGGATGCTTGTTTGTGTTTATGCTGAGATTAAATGTAATTCTGTCCAAGTGGGAGATTGTTCTATATATTTATATTATTTGGACTAGCATTACATTTGGTCATTAAGCCCATAATGGGATGGGCCACACTAATAAACATATGGAGGCCCCTACTCTCATCCATTGCTAATGGAAACTGGCCCATTGAGTTTCCTTTTAATGTCTTTGGTCAGTTACTCTTTCTAGTGGTTGAGACATAACAAAAATACCAAGGGTAGAGAGTAGTTTCTCCATAGAAGAAATTTGCATCTCTTTGCAGGAATCATAAAGCTAGCATGGATAGAACATCACAAGTTTCTGGAGGTATGAACTCTTAATTTTCTATGTACACATGCTTTGATTATAAGAAGAGTTTATCAAATAAGATGAACTTCTAACATAAAATTCATCAATGATAATCTCGACCACAAAAATTATACGAGTATTAAAGTTGCAAACTTGAACAATAGCTAAACAATCACTCTCAATAATAATATTGGGATTTTGGCTCATATCCTCACAAAGAGGATTTCTAATTGATTTGAGAAAAATGATTTTTATTAAATTGTTACTTATTCTAGTAGTAGCAGTGGTAGTTTCCTATTAGATTGTTATTTGTACAAGTTATAGTTGTTTATTATGATGTTGTTGTTCTTTTCCTAATAGTATTAGGAAATTATCCTCTATATAAAGAGAGTATTAGAAAATTTTAAGACACACTCATAATTTCAATATACATATAAATCAAAGGGGTTTACTATTAAGTCTAGGATGAGATCTTTGGGTCTATTGGGGTTTTGTGTTGTTAAGTAGGTTGAACACTAACAATTAGAGTTAAGTTGAGAGCTTTAGGTGTATTGGGGCTTTTGGTTTGTGAATTAGTGAAAGTTTAGCAATTTTGCTCTTTCTAAAGTTGTGGATTTGTTGGTGGACGTAAGCAAATATGTTGCCAAACCACATTAATTCTTTACGTTCTTACTATTTATTTTATCTGTGTATTTAATTGTTGCGATTGTGTTTTTGCCTAGAATTTGAATAGGTGAATTTTAGAAGTAAAATCCCAACAAGTGGTATTAGAGCTATGGTTGTGATGGCACAAACATTAAAGATAGGTAAAATTGATATTGAATTATTTGATGGGGAGATTACTGATTTTTATTTTGGCAAAATTCCATAAAAAAGAAAATGTGTTGACGCTACAAGGGCTCTACAAGGCGATTGAAGAATCCAAACCACAAGAGATAATGAAAGAAATTCTTAATATTACCTTTTTCCAATTTCATTATCACTAATTTGTTGAATAGTATGTTGGCAGAGGATGAGTACTTGCCACCTAAAGAAGATGACATAGTCATGATGTTAATGGTGGGCAAGCAAGTTTGGATGGATTAGGAGGTTTCTAAGGCACCCCTAGAGATAAATTGAAAAGGATATGTGTGTTCGAGGTTAAAGAATTGTTTGTGACTATATTAAGAGATGATCTAGACAAAGTGAGGAAGTGTAGAACTTCAAGAAAGGAAGAAAGATCAAGATCCAATTCTCTAGATTTTTCAAATAAAGAGTGTATCTACAATGAGGAAGAGGAAAACACAATTGCAAAGCATGAATAAAATGGAGGACTTGGAGGAGTTGAGTAGAATGAAGAAGAGTGATAATGGAAAGGCTAATGAGGATGATGAGATGCAAGTTCTTTATGGTTCAAAGGTAGTGATGACTTCAATAATGTTACTGAATGTGAAAAGGTGTTGGGAGATTCAGCTTGCTCATACTTTAAAGAGTTGTTCACTACTTCGTACTCGAGAGAATCTAATAATGGTTTTCTTGATTGTGTTCCCTCAATAATCACGACTGAGTAGAATATGGAGCTAGATAAAATACCTTATGGAGATAAGGTTTTTCAGGCCATGCGAGATTTATACAGTGCACCTGGGGTGGATAGGTTCACTGGGCATTTCTTTCGATAGTGTTGGGGGATTGTTAAATCAGATGTTTCAGTAGCTGTCCAAGATTTTTTTAAATGAGGGGCCCTTCCTCGTTTTTTCGTAGCGGCAAATTTGGTTCTCATGCCGAAAGTTGAGAATCCCGAAGTCTTAACGGATCTGAGGCCTATTAGCTTGTGTACTTTTATGTACAAGATCATTTCTCATGTTCTCAGGGCTAGATTAACACCTCCTTCCATTGATGGTGTCTTCAAAGCAATTTGGCTTTGTTCATGGGAGCAGTATCCATGAAAATATAGCTTTGTCACATGTACTCATTCAAGATATAGATAAGAAAATTTACGGCTCTAATGTTGTCTTTAAGATCGACATATCCAAAGTATATAATAATTTGGAGTGGGGTTTCTTGCTCAACACTTTACGAAAATTTTGCTTTGGTGAAAATTGGTATGACCTTATTTTTTGACATTTATCCAACATTTGGTAGTTTATTTCTTTAAATAGGGAGCAACATGGTTTCTTCAAAGTCTTCCGGAGGGGTTTGTCAGGGTGACATTTTATCACCCCTTTTATTTATCCTTGTGGAGGATGTGTTGTCTAGGAATATGATTGATGAAGGCAAAATGCACGGTATAAAGTTTTAGGTCACACTGTGAGTATCTCACATTTGTTATATGTCGATGATATGTTAATATTTTTTGAATAGTTGCAAATCTTCGATGGATGCTTGTACTGCACTTGTTAGGGAATACAGATCTTCAAAGGATCAAATTGAGCAAGTGTTCATTTATTGGTAGCACGAAATTGTGTTATGTTAGAGTTGCCATGATGAAAATATGGACGAATTTTAATTGGTCTTTTTTACCAATTCATTATTTAGGTGTGCCTTTGTTTCAAGGTAGAACCGTGGAGTAGTATTTTACCTATTTGGAGGAGAAAATTTGTAAACGGTTTGGTATTTGGAAAGTGAAGTTCCTGTCCCTAGGGGGAAAGGTGACTTTACTTAAAAGTGTTCTTATATCAACTCCCATTCATTCCTTATCGGTGGTGTTTATCTCGAAAGGTTTCTTACATGGCTTAGCAATGCTTTTCTCCACTTTTTTCTAGAATAACCGTGAGAAAGAGAGGAAGCACTAGGTTGCATGGTGTTGTGAGTTTTAAATTACTTGCAAGCGCACGAGTCGTTTGCAATATAGTGTGTGCAAGTGCGAGGTCGAATCCATAAGGAATTGCGTAGTGAAAATAGATTTTTATCTAAACTAAACCTATTTTAACTTAGTTCCGAATTTTGAACTGTGCCGTGCAAAGAATATAAACTAAACTAAATTGATTTAAAACAAATGATAAAATTATTAAGGTTTCTGAATCTACCCCACCAAATTAAAGCATATATTTTCTTGACTATGTTCCTACAATCGACAAGCAATTCCATCCTATGCATGTTCTATATAGAAAGAATTTATCAAATGATTCCATGAATTCATCGATATACAAATCACAACGAATACCCTAATTAAACCAAATCATCCAATGTATCCGTTCATTTTAGAATCACAATGGATATTCGATTTACTTTGGATGATTCGCTATATCCGTCAGATGAAACACATGGAATATCCAATTGAAAAATTTATAAACAAAACAATCAATCATAATAATTTACTCTGACAATTGAATTGAAATAGAACATCAATACAAAAATGTCGGAATAACATATATGAAAATATAATACTAATCAATGGCGAGGCTTCATCTTCAACCTTAGATGAAGGTTTTAGCCTCTCATGATTATGAAAATAAATTTCATAATTAAAGTACTAAACATTAAACTTTAAAACTAAAAATAAATAAATTAAAACTGACAATACATGGATAGAGAAATTTCACGCGCAGCTGCTGTGCGGTGTTTCCCCCCTTAATAGCAAAGCCTTCTAGATTGCACACCGATTGCCCCCGAAGATGAAGTGAAATAGGACTTTTATTGAGAAACTCTATGAGTGCAATATGTTTGCAACCGATGTGGGATGTGGGATGTAGAATGTGTTTCCAACCGATGTGGGATGTGGGATTTAAGCCTTCACATGCCTTTCAAAACTTCTGCCCACACTGAAATCATGCACAGCCTGACCTTTGTCTATTAAAACTGCCATAACTTTCTCTAAGAAAATCATGTTTATGAGCCGTAAAATTCTTCAGAAAATAGAAATCTAGATCTTTCCAAGCATATATAGCCCATCTCCTGTTTCTTCCTGAATCATTACAATTTAATCCGTAAAAATCACTTCTGCCACGCTGAAATCACGCACAACCTAACCTTTGTCTACTAAAACTGCCATAAATTTCTCTAGAAAAATCATATTTGTGAGCCATAAAATTCTTCAAAAAATAGACATCTGGATCTTTCCAAGCATATATGGTTCATCTCCTGGTTCTTTCTGAATCAATATAGTTTAATCTGCAAAAATTACTGATCTGTACGGGCAATTCTGGCAATTTATTGAAGCTCCTTTCCAAGTGCTTGTAAACCTGTAAAACAATGCAAAACCAACTTGATGAGAGAAAAATATTGCATATTTTGGCCACTTAATTTACATTTGTTATCTTAGGATTTTGTTACTTTGAGTTGTTTTCGTTGTTTTTCAGGTTTACAAGCATTGGGAAAGAAGTTTCACTAAAATTGCCAGAATTGCCCGTACAGATCAATCATCTTTGAAAATTAAACTGTATTGATTCAAAAAGAACCAGGATATGAGCCATATATTCTTAGAAAGATCCAGAAGTCTATTTTCTGGAGAATTTTACGACTTATAAAAATGATTTTTCTACAGAAAGTTATGGCTGTTTTAGTAGACAAAGGTCAGGCTGTGCGGGCTGTGCGGGATTTCAGCGTGAACAGAAGTTTTGAAGTGCATGTGAAGACTTAAATCCCAAATCCCACATTAGTTGGAAACACATTTCTATATCCCATATCCCACATCGGATTTGAAACACATTGCACTCGTGGTATTTGCCTATATAAGACCCACTCCACTTCATCATTCAGTGTACAATTCCTGGGCCACTTTGATGTTAACCGGTGGACGTCTGCTAGCATTCTAGTGGATCCCGAAGGCTTTGCTACCACGAGGGGAAGCGCTGCCCATCAGCTAATGGAATTTCTCCCATGTAAAGTTATTTATTTCTTTTTATTTAGTTGTTTTAGTTTAATGTTTAGCACTTTTATTATGAATTATAGTTTCATAGTTATAAGTGGCTAGAATCTTCAGCTAAGGTTGAAGATGAAGCCTCGCCGTTGTTTGGCATAGTAGTTCAGATTTGCTTGTACAAATCTGACATTTTTTAGTATAAATGTTCCGTCAATTATTTGAGTTAATCTTGTGATTGATTGAGTTTAAATTGTTCTGTTGGATATTCCTTGTGTTTCATTTGATGGATACATCGAATTGTTTTCAGTTAAATTGGATTTCCTTTGTGATTTGTTAGGAGCGAATACATTGGATGCTTTTGGTTTAATTGGGATATTCTTTGTTTTTTGTCATATAGTTGGATTCATGAAATGTTTTGATAGGCTATCTTTAGAACATTGAGTTATATGCTTAACTTTGGCGGGGTGGATTCAGAAACCTTAATCTTTTTATTAGTTTTTAAAAATCAATTTATTTTAGCTTTTATTTATTTTGCAACATATAATACAAAACTCGGAACTAGGTTAAGATAAGATTAGTGTAGATAAAATTATATTTTCACAACGCAATTCCCTGTGGATTCAACCTCGCACTTGCACACACTATATTGCGAACGAATTGTGCGCTTGCGAGTAATTTAAAACTCACAACAAGTTTTTGGTGCCATTGCGGGGGAATTGTTTGGTTTGTGAAATTTTTTTATCTGAATTGATTTTATTTTTCTACTAGTTAGTTATCATTTTTTTTATATAAAAAAAGAGAAAAAAACAAATGTGGATGAATCCAGCACCAGTTTCACAGTCTTTAGAGGACACCATTAAGGAGTACATGAAAATGACTGGCCTGTCCATCAATGTTGCCAACACATTCAATGTTGATAGCTGTTCCATCTGTGCTAGTCCTATGCATTTAGCACAGCATTGTCCATCAATGCCGGCTTTTGCCGAGTATCCCATGGAACAAATTAATGCTTTCAATGACTGTTGTTGGCAATCAAATGGATCTTATTCTGTAACATACAATCCAGGGTGATGGGACCACTTTAATTTTTCATGGACGCAGAACCAACTGAAGAATCAAGGAGGAGCCCCTTATCAAGCTCACAATCAATACCCTCCCGAATTTCCTCCGCCAGTTCAAAGTTATAGTCACTCAGCCTATCCAGCACCATTACCTGCTTACCAAGCTCCCATTCAAACACCAGCACCAGTTTCACTGTCACTTGAGGACACCCTTAAGGAGTACATGAAAATGACTAGCCAATCCATGAGCGAAGTGTAATACCCGTATTTGTAAAGTAAGGGAAAAGAAGTAAATTAATAAATATAGCATGAAATTAAAATTATATATTTTACGCAAAGGATATAGAATGGAACAAAATAATTTTTTTTTTAAAAAAAGATTTTTGGGACGTGGATGTCTTTAAAAAATTTCTGAGACAGATGTTATAAAAAAAAAAAAAATTGATCTCACATAAGAATGAGATCAAAAGAAAGAAAAGAAGAAAAAAAAAAAAAAAGGTGGTGGAAATCATGCTTCCACCATTATCCATTTAGTGGAGGCTTTTTTTTTAAAAAAATTGAGAGAGCTAGGTGGGAGGCTTTTGAAGACTAAAAACGTGGAGGCTTATTTTTAAAAAAATAAATAAAGGTTGAAAGTTAGGTGGGAGGTGCAAGCAAGTTCTCATATATATGCATGTATAACTGAACGATTTCGTTAAGTTTTCTTTCAATTTCTCTTGTTTTTCTCAAAATATTTGGAAACCCAAAGAAAAGTCAAAAGAGCAAAATTTTGAAGGGATTTTCTGCGGAATTTTATAAAGGATCATGAGAAGCTATCAGTATTATGAGGTAATAGCATAATATTTATTTTTGAATTTTTAGCATATATGAAATTCCCGGAGCTCAAAGCGAGAATTTTCGTAGGGAGTGGTTTACGATGAATTTAAGAAATAATTAAAAATTTAATACAAATATTATGTCAGGTGTTGACTATTTACAACGGGAGAAATTTCTGAGAAGAACCGGGAAAGGCAAGAAAGGGACCAACGAGTAGCTTTAAGTGCTATGGGGTGAGTTGAATTTACTTTTAGTAGTCTAAATAAAAATCAATTATTTTGGTGATATTATTATAATTAATTATTAAAGTATGCTTGTGTGATAGATGAAAAATTGATTTATGGGTATGATAGGAAATTTGGTCAGGTAGAAATATTTTTCGATGAGAAATGATATTTTTGAAAATCATAAGTTTATTTGAGAATAAAAGTAATAAATAAATTATTGATGAGATATATTGATGTTTTAATACGAGTTATGATGAGATGAATTTTAGTAGATCTTAACAAATTTTGGTGGATGATTTGTGGTGAATTTTAGTAGATCTTGACAAATTTTGGTGGATGATTTAATATGAAATTTAGCGGATCTTGACAGACTTTAATTGATTAATTGATGTGAATTGGGAAGAGAAGAATTTAGTTGAATTTTTATATAATTTGATAAAAATCTGGATGATTGGATGTAAGAAATTTTAAAGAAACCTTGTTATATAAAATTTGTGGATAATTAGGATAGCCAAATTAAGTAGTCTGAATCTTTATATTGTTTTTATATTACTATTTATATTACTGTTTCATATCATTGTTCATGCACATATGCATTAAATAATATAACCGAAAGAACCGGGAAGGCAGCCGGTGTAATGAAATAACCGTGACAGCCGGTATATGCTGGGATGAAAAATAAAAACTGTGACAGCCGGTATATGCTGGGATTAAAAGTGAAAACTGTGACAGCCGGTATATGCTGAGATGAAAAGTGAAAACCGTGACAGCCGGTATATGCTGGAATTAACCGAGAAGGCAGCCGGTTTAATGAGAATAAAAGAAACGGGAGGGCAGCCGGTCTAAGATAATAATAACCTGTCGACAGGTGGGAAGACGTTCCCATCATAATCATTCATGCATCTGCATCTGTTTTAATTATCGTTGCATTTTTTTGAGATGTGGTATATTAATTGTGAATTAAATTATAGATGGCTGGGTCTCATAAAAAGAGACAGCTATAATGATGAGATTTTTGAGATGATGAGATGTAGTATATTAATTGTGAATTAAATTATAGATGGCTGGGTCTCATAAAAAGAGACAGCTATAATGATGAGTTTTTTGAGATGCTGAGATGTGATACTTTTGTGAATTTAATTATAGAAGGCTAAGTTTCATAGAAAGAGATAGTAGGGTGATAAGACTTATCTAAATGATGGATTTTTTTTATATGAATCTCATTACGAGGTAATTAGGAGATAATTGATAGTCTTAAGGTGAACAAATGATTGAGAAGAAGAGATTGATAATAGAAAGTTGTCATCAGGTTATGCGAAAAATAAATTTTAATATTAAAGGATTATTGATGGAGTTTGGAATACTTTCAGTAAATTTAATTCACTGAGCTTGTGAAGCTCACTCCTCACTGTACAATAATTTTCAGGTAGCAGGCTTGGCAAATAGTTTAATGAGTTGAGGTTCAAAAGAAATCATTTTCTGTAAGCTGCGTATGTGTCATCATCCTCAGACTAATGAGAAAATAAAATGAAAAATTTATTTGTAACTCTTCATGCATTTTACGGATTGATGTAAAGTTCTTTTGGTAATTTTTATTTTTACTGCTGCATATATGTGTCGTGCTGGGATTCTCAAAATGTGATGACACCGTTTCGGGGTGGCCAACCCGGGATAGGTCGTTACAATTTTGGTATCAGAGCACTAGGTTGTATGATTTTGTAGACTGCATAAAAAGTAAGAAAGTGGAAGATTAAAGTAAACTATAATGAACAGTCTGAGGATGACACGTGAACGCGATCGAGCTTGAGTTAGAATTATTGATTTGAGAAAGCGTGGTAGGCCCACAATATTTTTGATAAGTCAAGGTTGAATCTGAATCTGTAGTTTCTAGAAGGGAACGTGTTGATAATACAATATTAGTAATATAATCGAGGTATGAGAGAATCTGAAGTTGAAAGAAATGAGCTAAGATAAGCTCTTACTCATGCTTTTGAGAAAATGAATGTATCAGATGATCGAGTGGATAACTTATAGCATAGATAAGCAGACTAGAGCAGTGCCTGATGTTGTTAATCCAGTAATGGTAGACATTTAAAAAGGGAAAAAAGTGAGTTTATGCATGAGATGTAGAGAGATATAATTAAGTTAAATGCATTGTTGTTTAAAGGATCTATTAACCCTTTACACCTGAGTTTCGAGAGAAACATGCAAGAGACATTATTTAGTATTTTACTAGTAATTGATAGATAGACGATTGCCTTTACTTCGTTTAAGTTAGAAGGATAAATTTTAGAATGATTGTAAGGATATTCTTTCCAGGTAAGTACAAATATTGATCGACCCTTAACCTGAAATAGGTTTAAGAAGATTTTTTTTTGATAAATACTTTCTTTAGACCTTTAGAGCCCAACAAGATAGAGATATTATTTATTTGGGGTAAATGTGTTAACTGTGGCTCGATATGATAGCAAATTTATGGTTTTGTCAATGGTTGTACCAAAAATAGTAGATCAAGAGGAGAAGAAATGTAAGTGGTTCAAAGATGAACTATGTTTTATGGTTTGATCGAAACTATCTTACATGGGCATATAAATTATGTTAGATTGGTGGATATATTATTTCAGATCGAGAGAGATGTGATGGAGTTTAAAGGAAAGAGAAAAAGTGGTTAAAGAGACTTAGATATAAAGGTTATAGAGGTAGTGGTAGTATGAGTGTACAAGGTGAGAGACTACCCCAAATGAGGCATTCCTTGTTACTGGAAACTGAAGTACAGAGTCAGAGGCAAACGGAATCTGATGCTTATGTATCTTAAAAATACTATTGATGGGACCCTTAGATTTAGGAGACAGATTACGGAACTGAAAGTCATGGTAGAGGAAGTAAGTACGCCACCAAGTGAAAGTGGCAATCTGATGTATGATTGGAATATAAAAATTTATTATAATTATATTCAGATAAAATATTTATCCAGAATTTTCAAAATTGAAGTGCTTTATGTGTAGAGAAAATGGACATGTCAATATTGGTTTATCTTGATGCAACCTCTTTCTTTTGCATCCAGTATTCATAAAAAGTCTATTGAAGTATGCGTTAGTCTTTTGATGCAAAAATATTTTGTTGAAGTTTTCACTAAAGATGAAGTGATAATCATAAATGTTCACAATGGTTGTGTGATTCGTATTATCGACAAAAAAAAAATCTGAAGTTGATTTATATTCTTTGAATATGATTGATTGTTCCAAAAAGAAGGTAGTGTTTAAAATGTGGACATAAGGAGCGTAACCTTCAGAGAGAACATAAAACACTCTTGAACTATCTCATTTTGTTCTGACCACTAGAAGATGGTTGAAGAAGAGTTGTGAGAAGTACTTGGCATACATAATGAATTCCAAAAAGGAAAATAGGAAGAAATCTTAGTGATAAAAGAATATTCTAATGTAATTCTTGATGAGTTGCCTAGATTACATCCCAGAAAAGAGATTAAATTCTTTATTGATGTGATACCAGGATCATCACATATATTTAATAGCACCCTACAAAATGATGTCAGCTGAATCGAGAGAGTTGAACGTACCATTTTACGAATTTTTTTTGGATAAACCATTTGTCGGACGTAATACATTTGGGGAGTCCCAGGTGTTGTTTGTGTAGAAGGAACATGGAACGATAAGAGTGTGTATAGACTGCAGATAGTCGAATAAAGACAAATATTTTTTGATAAATATATTATGTGAACAGTGCAAGAAGTGAGAGTATTTTCTAAGATAAATCTGATGTCAAATTATCACCAATTGAAGATAGAGAAGGGAGGCGTATCTAAGATTGTTTTTATGACATGTTATGGTCATAAGTTTCTTGTGATGACATTTGGATTGAATAATATTCCAGAAACATTCATGGACCGGATAAATAAAATGTTTGAACCATTTCTTGATAATCTTATGGTTGTGTTCATCGATAACATCTTGGTATATTTTAAGACTACGGAAGAGCAGGAAAAACATTTAGAAATTTGTGGGGAGACTTTGAGGAGAAAGAGATGGTATGATATAAGTTCTCTAAGCGTGAGGGTTGACAGAAGGAAATAACTTTCTTAGAACATGTAATGTCGAGGATAGCATAACAGATGATCTATAAAAAGTAGAGACAATGTTAAGTTAGGAGAGACCAACTAATATGACTGAGATTAGAATCTTCTTAGGATAGCTGGTTATTATAGAAGATCCTTTTAGAATTTTTATTTTTGTAATACGGTTAAATAGACTGACCAGAGAAAAATGTGAGATTTGTATGGTAACGAAAGTGTGAGAAAAATATTCTAATTTCTAAAGGAGAAATTAACTACAGCTCTAGTATTGGTGTTTCCTTCTGGTGATGAAGGACTTGTGGTGTATAGTGCCATGTCACATCAATGATTGGGATATGTGCATCATAGGAAAGTTGTGAACCATACTTCTAGGCAATTGAAAACACATGATAGAAATTACCTTACTTATGACTTAGAGTTGGCTGTTATAGTGATTATTTTAAATATTGGAGATATCATCTGTATGAAGCCACTTGTGAGATAGTCATGGGTTATAAAAGTTGGACATACTTACCTAACCAGAGGGAGTTGAATTAGAGGCAAAGATGGTAGATGAAGTTGATTAGTAACGATGATTGTACAATTCATTATCATCTAGAAAATGCGAAGATGATAATTGATACATTGAGTAGAAAGTCTACAAGAAAGTTAACTGTTATTGGGAGTCCTTATATGAAATTAATGATAAATTTAAGAGAAATAAGAATGAATTTGAATATCAGTGATAGAGGATCATGGTTAATAAATATGATTATACAGTCATCTATAATGAAATGTTGCAAGGTAGAGATAAAGAGATAGAAAAAGATTAAGCATTGAGTGCTTATTAGAAAGTAATATGAGTTTAAAAATTGAAGTGAGAGTATTTGAGTATTGGAACTTGGAAATTATGTTTCAAATAATGCGAAGTTAAGAGATGGGTTAATGAGAAAGGTAAATGATGATGTAGATTCGATGCAACTAAGTAACAATAAGATGCACACAGGATTGAGACCAAAATTTTGACGATCATGATGGAAGAAGGATGTAGCTGAGATTGTGAGGTTGTATGAAGTATGTCATAGTGTCAAATAAAGATGCTATATTGGGAAAGGATTTCAGAAAACTACGGGTACATAGTGGTAATTTAATATAATTTTCATGCTCATTTTGGATTTTTTTTAAAATACTAGAAGATATGCTAAGGACAAATGTGATGAATTTCTCAGTAAGTTGAGATGCTTACATGCCATTGATTGAAGTTGTTGATAATAATTAGTATCAAATTTGTATTGAGATGACACCCATTGAGACATTGTATGATAAGAGGTGTAGAACTCCTATATGTTGGGAAGAAATGGAAGAGAAAAATATATCTGATCTATCTATTATTGAGCTAACGATAGAGATGATCAAATTTGTTAGAGAGCACTGTAAAGTAGCTTAGAGTAGATCTCTTGAGTCTCAAGTAGGTGATAGGGTGTATTTAAAAAAATGTCTCAATAAAAAAGTGTATTGAGATTTAAACAGAAAAGGAAAGTTGAATCCGAGGCATGTGGGACCCTATGAGATTGTTGAGAAAGTTGGATTAGTTGTGAGTAACCTGAATTTGCCTCCAGAATTAAAACATGTTCACTTTTAAGAAAGTGTTTACATGATATTTCGAGCTAAGTTATAGAAATTCAGAAAGATTGGGTATACATACAAGTATCAATAAGGATTTTAAAGAAAGGAACAAGTCTTGTATAATAAAAGAAATTGCATTAGTTCAAGTACTGTAGCGGAATAAGGATGTTGAAGAGATTACGCAAAAGTGTGAGACAATTATGAAGAAGTATTATTCACAATTGTTTCTGGAGTAAAGTAAAGAAATTTCGAGGACGAAATTTTTGTAAGGTGGGTAGAATTGTAATACTCGTACTTGTAAAGTAAGAGTAAAGAAGTAAATTAATAAATATAGCATGAAATTAAAATTATATATTTTACACAAAGGATATAGAATGGAACAAAATAATTCTTTAAAAAAAAAAGATTTTCGGGATGTGGATGTCATTAAAGGATGTTTAGGACGTGGATGTCATTAAAAGATTTTTGGGACGTGGATGTTTTAAAAAACTTTCTGAGACATAGATGTTATAAAAAAAAAAAATTTGATCTCACATAAGAATGAGATCAAAATAAAGAAAAGAAGAAAAAAAAAAAAGGTGGTGGAAATCATGCTTCCACCATTATCCATTTAGTGGAGGCTTTTTTAAAAAAAAAAAATGAGAGAGTTAGGTGGGAGGCTTTTGAAGACTAAAAACGTGGAGGCTTATTTTTAAAAAAATAAATAAATGTTGAAAGTTAGGTGGGAAGTGCAAGCAAGTTCTCATATATATGTATGTATAACTGAACGATTTCGTTCAGTTTTCTTTCAATTTCTCTTGTTTTTCTCAAAATATTTGGAAACCCAAAGAAAAGTCAAAAGAGTAAAATTTTGAAAGGATTTTCTGCGGAATTTTATAAAGGATCATGAGAAGCTATCAGTATTATGAGGTAATAGCATAATATTTATTTTTGAATTTTTAGCATATATGAAATTCCCAGAGCTCAAAGCGAGAATTTTCGTAGGGAGTTGTTTACGATGAATTTAAGAAATAAATAGAAATTTAATACAAATATTATATCAGGAGTTGATTATTTACAACGGGAGAAATTTCTTAGAAGAACCGGGAAAGGCAAGAAAGTGACCAACGGGTAGCTTTAAGTGCTTTAGGGTGAGTTGAATTTACTTTTAGTAGTCTAAATAAAAATCAATTATTTTGGTAATATTATTATAATTAATTATTAAAGTATGTTTGGGTGATAGATGAAAAATTGATTTATGGGTACGATAGGAAATTTGATTAGGCAGAAATATTTTTCGATGAGAAACGATATTTTTGAAAATCATAAGTTTATTTGAGAATAAAAGCAATAAATAAATTATTGATGAGATATATTGATGTTTTAATACGAGTTATGATGAGATGAATTTTAGTAGATCTTGACAAATTTTGGTGGATGATTTGAGGTGAATTTTAGTAGATCTTGACAAATTTTGGTGGATGATTTGATATGAAATTTAGCGGATCTTGACAGACTTTAATTGATTAATTGATATGATTTGGGAAGAGAAGAATTTAGTTGAATTTTTATATAATTTGATAAAAATCTGGATGATTGGATGTAAGAAATTTTAAAGAAACCTTGTTATATAAAATTTGTGGATAATTAGGATGGCCAAATTAAGTAGTTTGAATCTTTATATTGTTTTTATATTACTGTTTATATTACTGTTTCATATCATTGTTCATGCACATATGCATTAAATAATATAACCGAAAGAACCGGGAAGGTAGTCGGTGTAATGAAATAACTGTGACAGCCGGTATATGCTGGGATAAAAAGTGAAAACCGTGACAGCCGGTATACGCTGGAATTAACCGGGAAGGCAGCCGGTTTGATGAGAATAAAAGAACCGGGAGGGCAGCCGGTCTAAGATAATAATAACCTGTCGACAGGTGGGAAGATGTTCCCATCATAATCATTCATGCATCTGCATCTGTTTTAATTATCGTTGCATTTTTTTGAGATGTGGTGTATTAATTTTGAATTAAATTATAGATGGCTGGGTCTCACAAAAAGAGACAGCTATAATGATGAGATTTTTGAGATGATGAGATGTAGTATATTAATTGTGAATTAAATTATAGATGGTTGGGTCTCATAAAAAGAGACAGCTATAATGATGAGATTTTTGAGATGCTAAGATGTGATACTTTTGTGAATTTAATTATAAAAGGTTGAGTTTCATAGAAAGAGACAGTAGGGTGATAAGGCTTATCTAAATGATGGATTTTTTTTATATGAATCTCATTACGAGTTTATTAGGAGATAATTGATAGTCTTAAGGTGAACCAATGATTGAGAAGAAGAGATTGATAATAGAAAGTTGTCATGAGGTTATGGAAAAATAAATTTTAATATTAAAGGATTATTGATGGAATTTGGAATACTTTCAGTAAATTTAATTCACTGAGCTTGTGAAGCTCACTCCTCACTGTACAATGATTTTCAGGTAGCAGGCTTGGCAAATAGTTTGATGAGTTGAGGTTCAAAAGAAATCATTTTTTGTAAGCTACGTACGTGTCATCATCCTCAGACTAATGAGAAAATAAAACGAAAAATTTATTTGTAACTCTTCATGCATTTTACGGATTGATGTAAAGTTCTTTTGGTAATTTTTATTTTTACTACTGCATATATGTGTCGTGCTGGGATTCTCAAAATGTGATGACACTGTTTCGGGGTGGCCAACCCGGGATGGGTCGTTACACGAAGTGATGAGTGCAACAATAGAAAACACCCAAGTGATTGCCAAACTAGAGAGTCAAATTGATCAAATCGCAAGTTACGTGGGTGAAGGAGAGGAAGGAGAGTTCCCTAGTCAACCTGAGCCTAACCCAAAGGAACAGTTTGCGGTGGGAAATTCATAAACTCCTATGCATTGGCAAGAACAAGTGCAATCAACTGTCTCATACTTGTATGGGAGACAAATGGACAATCAAGTGGAGGAGAACCCTGCTATTCAACAAGGGCAAGAAAGTGGCAATAAGGAAAAGAGAGATGCTGAGCCATCTACAGCCACACCTATTATTAATGATCTCTCTAGGTCATTTTTACCTAAAGCGCCTTACCCTGAGAGACTACAAGTACCCAAGAAAGAAGGGACGTCTAAGGACATTATGGAGGCAGGCTTTGCTCAGTTTGGAGGGGATTTAGACTTAGATAAGTTACTTGAGCAAGCAAATACTATCTTGGAGTCTACTCCTCGGGAGAGTAGTAAGACAGAGGAGACTATGGATGAATCCCGCATTGAGGACCCCCTAGAGGCATGCTTTGCTCACTTTGGAGAGGACTTGGGTTTAGATAAGTTACTCGAGGAAGTGAATGCCATTTTGGAGTCTGATCCTCGAGAAAGCAATGAGGAGGAGGAGACGGTAGCACCTGAACCTCACAAGAAGGAACTTAAGCCTTTACCGGACAATCTTAAGTATAAGTTCCTAGGTCCAGCAGATTCTTTTCCTATAATTATAGCTTTAGATTTGGGTGATGCTCCAGAGGAGAAATTATTGGACGTCTTAAGAGAGCATAAGGAAGCTATAGGCTGGACTATTGAGGATGTCAAGGGAATCAACCCCTCGTTGGTAATACACACAATACAATTGGAGGAGAATGCCAAGCCATCGAGGGAGCCACAAAGAAGGCTCAACCCTGCTATGCAAGAGGTTGTGAGGGCAGAAGATATTAAGCTGTTAGAGGCAGGGATCATTTATCCCATCTCTGATAGCAAGTGGGTGAGCCTGATTCAAGTCGTGCCCAAACATGCTGAATTAACGGTAGTGAAGAATGAGGATGACGAGTTGGTGCCAACTCGTGTTCAGTCAGGACGGAGAGTGAGTATAGACTACCGTAAGTTGAATGCTGCCACTAGGCCTGATCATTTTCCATTCCTATTTATTGATCAGATGATGGAGCACTTAGTTGGGCATGTTTACTAATGTTGGGTCTGGCTGAAGACATTAAACTTAGCGCTCATGGGAGGCACCCCACAACTTATCTTTTCTGTTTATTTATTATTTCGCATTTTCATGATTAATGTTTGTTTCCAGTATTTTTTGTTTTCCAGTTTTTTTTTTTTATTTTTCAGGGACAATGCGTACTTCAGTTCAAGTTTGGGGGTATGCTATGAGCCATACCAGTCCAGATAGTTCTCTATATCTCAGGTCAGCTCTTTCCATATTGTCACACATTGGGGTCAATGTGTAATTTAAGTTTGGGGGTATGGGAGACACATCACACACTTTGTCCTAATTTGTTATCTTTTTGTCGTAAAGATAAATGCATGTTCATGTTCGTCTAAAAATTTTGGTTGTTCTGAAAAATTGTGATGTGATTTCATTGGTGAGTTTAAATCTTTGAACACATGATCTGATGATAGAATTTAAACTTTAGTTACTTACTTTAGGCATTTTCGAGAATTCACATGTTTGATCTAATCTAACACGAGCACATCAACACATATTTGTGTGAGGTATGACAAGTGAGTTGAATGTATACGTTTCCTTGTCTTAACTGAAACTGGATGACTTGTTAGATAAACACTTGGGCATAAAAAAAAAAAAGAAAAAAAAGGAGAAAAATATATATAATAATAATACTACTAATGATCATCATCAATAAACTTTCTACTGAGTAACTGGACCTTTTGCCTCAGTAAGCAGTGAGTGTTCATGTCAAAAGGTGGGAATTTTATTCATAATGATCATTGCGAAATTTTTCACTGAGTAACTGGACCTCTTGCCTCAGTAAGCAGTGAGTGTTCACGTCAAAAGGTGAAAATTTTGTTTGGTAGCATTAAGGTCAGTTTAGTTTCGAAGCCTTTTTGACTCGAGTTAGTAAGTCCTTAAGGGTGTCTTTACACCTAATGCCCTAAAACCATCTGGTTTGGGAGTCATTGACTCAACACTCGCTACATGGGTCAATTAGAAAGCTTAAGGGAACTAGACATAGCAGAGCCTTATATATATATATATATATATATATATATATATATATATATATATATATATATAAAACTATGCCATCGTTGTTCTTTCTAATGAGAAATTCTATGGATCTTGAGACTTGATTACCTTGTACATTGAAGTTATTTGGAAACCTCATCTGTATATGCTAAATCACTTTACACTGATTCAAGCTTATGATGTCTTACCATGCTTCTTGTAAGTAATTAGGTTTTAAATTCTTATTCATTGTGAAGATGGGTTGGACTTATTTAAGCTTGCTCAAGAATGAATCTCATGATTTTGAATGCTCCTTAAATTTTTGGATACTATGAATACTGAACTTATCTTTATGTTCTTTGTTTTTCATTTAGATTTTTTTATTTATTTTATTTTGCTAAGGGACTAGCAAAATCTAAGTTTGGAGGTATTTGATGAGAGAAAAATATTGCATATTTTGGTCACTTAATTTACATTTGTTAGCTTAGGATTTTGTTACTTTGAGTTGTTTTCGTTGTTTTTCAGGTTTACAAGCATTGGGAAAGGAGTTTCACTAAAATTACCAGAATTGCCCGTACAGATCAATCATCTTTGAAAATTAAACTGTATTGATTCAAGAAGAACCAGGATATGAGCCATATATGCTTAGAAAGATCCAGAAGTCTATTTTCTGGAGAATTTTACGGCTCGTAAAAATGATTTTTCTACAGAAAGTTATGGCTGTTTTAGTAGATAAATGTCAAGCTGTGCGGGCTTGCGGGATTTCAGCGTGAACAGAAGTTTTGAAGGGCATGTGAAGACTTAAATCCCACATCCCACATCAGTTGGAAACACATTTCTATATCCCACATCCCACATCGGATTGGAAACACATTGCACTCGTGGTATTTGCCTATATAAGACCCACTCCACTTCATCATTCAGTGTGCAATTCCTGGGCCACTTTGGTGTTAACTAGTGGATGTCTGCTAGCATTCTGGTGGATCCCGAAGGCTTTGCTATCACGAGGGGAAGCGCCGCCCATCAGCGAGCGGAATTTCTCCCATGTAAAGTTATTTATTTCTTTCTATTTAGTTTATTTAGTTTAATGTTTAGCACTTTTATTATGAATTGTAGTTTTATAGTTATGAGTGGCTAGAATCTTCAGCTAAGGTTGAAGATGAAGCCTCGCCGTTGTTTGGCATAGTAGTTCAGATTTGCTTGTACAAATCTGACATTTTTTAGTATAAATGTTCCGTCAATTATTTGAGTTAATCTTGTGATTGATTGAGTTTAAATTGTTCTGTTGGATATTCCTTGTGTTTCATCTGATGGATACATCGAATCATTTTCAGTTAAATTGGATTTCCTTTGTGATTTGATAAGAGCGGATACATTGGATCCTTTTGGTTTAATTGGGATGTTCTTTGTTTTTTGTCATATAGTTGGATTCATGGAATGTTTTGATAGGCTATCTTTAGAACATTGAGTTATATGCTTAACTTTGGCGGGGTGGATTCAGAAACCTTAGTCTTTTTATTAGTTTTTAAAAATCAATTTATTTTAGCTTTTATTTATTTTGCAACATATAATACAAAACTCGGAACTAGGTTAAGATGAGATTAGTTTAGATAAAATTATATTTTCACAACGCAATTCCCTGTGGATTCGACCTCGCACTTGCACACACTATATTGCAAACGACTCGTGCGCTTGCGAGTAATTTAAAACTCACAACACAACTCAAAGTAACAAATTCCTAAGCTAAACATATAAATAAATACTTGAGCGCTGTTGCACTCAATCGCAGCTCTCCTGTGCTCGATTGCAACAGTAGATTCCAGCTTTTGCATTTTTTTTCACATTAAATCTCCAATTTCCTTTGCAATCCTATAAAACATTAAAAATTATAGAACTAACACAAAATATCATATTTGGACACAACTAAAGAATTAACAAATGTAAATTAAGGGGCCAAAATATGCAATATTTGACACTCATCACATGGAGTGCTATTTGTAAACTCGATAGTGAAAGGGGGTTGGGCATTCGTACATTGCATGAGGTGATGGAATTTTTGCATGGGAAGCTTGTGTGGAACGTCCTGCAGAATAATTCTCTTTATGAGCAAAAAATATGGGGTCCATGTAATCTCACTGTAAAGTCACTGGTACTCTTCCCATTGTTGGCACAATCTTGTTCCAAATATTAGGAGGATTATTGAGCATTCTCGATGGGTGGTAGGTCGGGGGGAAATCAATTTTTGGAATGGAAAATGGAATCAGCTGCAAATAATAGGGGATGTACCTTTTAAAGATTGCTTAGTAGCATAAACAATTCAAGACTCGGTTAAATTGAAGGAGGTCACAGCTCAGTTTCTTGAGCTAGAATCTGAAATTGACAAGCTTCGATTTGCTAATAAATTTGACTAGTTGGTTTGGGAATTAGATACTTATGGGTAGTTTACGTCAAAGAGTTATTAAGAATTAATGCGTGTGAAATGACCATTTTTTTGCATGGCATAGGAAAATTTTGAACCAATTGATCCCATTGAACATATCGTGTTTTATTTGGAAGCTCATTGGTGGTCCAATTTGATTGGGAAATTGAGCAAATGGATGTGAAGACAGCATTCTTACATGGAGAGCTCGATGAGACCATTTCCATGAGGTAACCCGAAGGTTATGAAGAGGGAAGGCAGGGAGAGTTAGTGTGCAAATTAAATAAATCTCTCTATGGCCTGAAGCAATCACCTAGGCAATGGAATAAGAGGTTTGATTCCTTTGTAATCAGCTTGGGTTTCATGAGGAGCTACTATGATTCGTGCTTGTACTATAAGGGGCAGAAGGTTGAGGAAATGGTGATCATCCTCATTTATGTTGATGATATGTTGCTGGTTGGGAGCAACATGGAAAGGATAAATAAATTAAAGGCTCAACTCAGTGAGGAGTTTGAGATGAAGGATCTTGGCCATGCACAAAAGATCCTTGGGATATGTATCATTCGGGAAAGGGAGAGAAACAGATTGAAGATCTCTCAAACCTCCTACATAGAGAAGATGATATCTAAATTCTCTACAGAAGATAGCAAACTAGTGAAAGTTCCCCTTGCTGGTCATTTCAAGTTCTCCAGCGATCAATGCCTAAGATCGAAAGTGGCGAAGAAGGAAATGGAGAAAGTCCCTTACTATAGTGCTGTTGGTTCTATTATGTACACCATGGGTAGCACTAGACCTGACATTGCTCATGCAATGAGTGTTCTCAGTAGGTTTATGAGTAATCCCGGAAAGGAGCATTGGCTTGGGATGAAGTGGTTGCTGAGGTATTTGAAGGGAAGCCCAGAAGTAGGGCTGGTGTATGAGAAGAGGGGTAATGCCATATGCCTTGAGGGTTTTGCTGATTCGGACTATGGAGCAGACCGGGATAAAAAGAGATCGATTACCTCATATTTTTTCAACTTAAATAGATGTTATGTAAGTTGGAAGACTCAGTTGCAGCCAGTGGTAACACTTTCAACAACCGAGGCTGAGTACATAGGAGCTGCAGAGGCCATTAAGGAGGCTATGTGGTGTAAAGGGTTGCTTGAAGAGTTGAAGGTACTGGAGGAGCAGGTTGTGGCATTTTTGGATACTCAAAGTGCCTTGCACTTGTGTAAAAATCCAATGTTCCATGAGAGGACAAAGCATATGGATGTTCGGTATCACTTCATTCGAGAAAATGCTATGAAAGGATGCATCCATGTGGACAAGATTGCCACAGAAGAAAATCCTACGAATTTGGGTACCAAAATTCTACCTCTAAGTAAGTTCAATCATTGCCTTAGACTACTTAGGATAGGATTCGGTTGATAGATGACTCATGACGAGTTTGGATCCCGAAGCTTTCTGCACAATGGTTTAGGTTTAAACACTTAGACAAAGGTAGAGATTGTTGGTATTTGTCTAAGGTTTGCACAGGTCCAACCAAGGTTTAAGGATAGTTAAAATCTAAACAAAGGATGGAAGATTAAAGTTAAGCAAGTTAAGAGGTTGCACACACGTGTGTGCATCAATTTGGAGTAAGGGAAGGCTAGGCACACTGGTGTGTGCACTTCTGCACACAAGCTGATGGAGTGTGTGCACCCTGCTGGACAGCATCAGTGTGCACCAATGGTGTACCGCCCCCTCTCCAGCACCGCGTCATCCAGAAGATAAGCTCCAGGACCGCTCCAGCGACGCACCGGCCATCCACCAGCGGCGCACTGTCCAGCAAGAGTGATGCTGGGACAGGACCAGCGCTGCATCGCTCAGCCATCCGCGGCGCACCGTCCAGTGTGCACGCAAGCACACTCTGCCTTAGTGTCTCACCACGCCCTGCTGAGCACCGCACTGCTAGGCACACTGCTGCACCTATAGGAAACAGGCTTAAAGGCTCTCCAAAGTATGTGTACGCAATACCAAAACACACAGCACCACCTGGAGGATGTTGAAGGGCTAAGGTTAAAAGGAGATCATGATCAAAGGGTGGAGATTAATTCATGAGAATGTCCAAGAAGTGAAAGGCTATAAAAGGGGTTCTCAAGCCTCATTTTCACACATTACAAGGAACAACAGGAGAATACAACACACATACAAAAGAGACATTGTGAGATCAATTGTAAACACATAGAGAGAATTGTGTAAGAGTGACAAACACAAGAGGGACTCTTTGTAGTGAGGCTGGTTGTAAAGAAGAGAGAGTAGCATAGATAGAGAGCATTATAATCTTCTTTCTTCTCTTCTTAGTGTCTTCAAGAACTTTGTTTCTTGAAGGGGATTGTTAAAACTTGTAAGAACCATTTGAGATAGTGCAGAGAGTTCGGAGGAACTCACAGAGACGTAGGCACATTGACGAACCTCGATAACAATTGCTTGTCTTCTTTCTTTCTTTGATTTTCTATTCTTGTGTTCGATTGCTGAAATTATTTCTACAAGTCATTCTAGACTTGGGTGTTTGGAAGATCACCACCTGGGCATCTTGTCAAGGTAATTTCCAACAGAGCTAGTTAGGGGTTGTGATGAGTACTTGAAAATAGATTAATACTTAGTGATTTATCGGTATTATTTGTGGGAAATTAGGTTTAAATCTTGCATTTTTACTTAATTGTCTTAAAAATGTGTTTTTCGGAATCACAGATATTTTTGGTGTATTTTTAGGTCATAGGCGCTTAAAAATAATATTTTGATGAAAAAATAATATTGGCAAGAAGATCCGGAACATATGGGATCAAGCAGCTCAAAAATCGGAGTCAGAATGAGAGAGATGATGTCATTTTATCAAAGGAAAATAATTGAATTTGAAGAAGGACGCATGCCACAACATGGGTTTTGCGTGCTGCAGCCATCTGTTCCCTGGTGTTTTGCTGGGGATGTCTACTGGCACGGGTCGTGACATACTTTTCATAGCTGGTGAGGGAAATAAAAAAAAACCCTAATGAATATTGTGAGATGAAGGATCTTGGCCATGCACAAAAGATCCTTGGGATGTGTATCATCCGGGAAAAGGAGAGAAACAGATTAAAGATCTCTCAAACCTCCTATATAGAGAAGATGATATCTAAATTCTCAATAGAAGATAGCAAATCAGTGAAGGTTCCCCTTGCTGGTCATTTCAAGTTCTCCAGCGATCAATGTCCAAGATCGGAGGTGGAGAAGAAGGAAATGGAGAAAGTCCCTTACTATAGTGCTGTTGGTTCTGTTATGTACACCATGGGTTGCACTAGACTTGACATTGCTCATGCAATGAGTATTTTCAGCAGGTTTATGACTAATCCCGAAAAGGAGCATTGGCTTGGGATGAAGTGGTTGCTGAGGTATTTGTAGGGAAGCCCAGAAGTAGGGCTGGTGTATGAGAAGAGGGGTAATGCCATCTGCCTTGAGAGTTTTGCTGATTCGGACTATGGAGCAGACCGGGATAAAAGGAGATCGATTACCTCCTATTTTTCAACTTAAATGGATGTTGTGTAAGTTGGAAGACTCAGTTGCAGCCAGTGGTAGCACTCTCAACAGCCGAGGCTGAGTACATAGCAGCTACCGAGGCCATTAGGGAGGCTATGTGGTGCAAAGGGTTGCTTGAAGAGTTGAAGGTACGGGAGGAGCAGGTTGTGGTATTTTCGGATAGTCAAAGTGCCTTGCACTTGTGTAAAAATCCAGTGTTCCATGAGAGGACAAAGCATATGGATGTTCGGTATCATTTCATTCAAGAAAATGTTATAAAAAGATGCATCCATGTGAACAAGATTTCCATGGAAGAAAATCCTGTGGATTTGGGTACTAAAGTTCTACCTCTAAGTAAGTTCAATCATTGCCTTAGACTACTTAGGATAGGAGTCGGTTGATAGATGACTCATGATGAGTTTGGATCCCGAAGCTTTCTGCACAATGGTTTTGGTTTAAACACTTAGACAAAGGTAGAGATTGTTGGTATTTGTCTAAGGTTTGCACAGGTCCAACCAAGGTTCAAAGATAGTTAAAATCTAAACCAAGGATGGAGGATTAAAGTTCAGCAAGTTAAGAGGCTGCATACATGTGTGTGCATCAATTTGGAGCAAGGGAATGAGAGGCACACTGGTGTGTGTGCACTTCTGCACACAAGCTGATGGAGTGTGTACATTGCTGGATAGCATCAGTGTGCACCAGCGGTGCACCGCCCCCTCTCCAGCACTGCGCCGTCCAGAAGGTAAGCTCCAGGACCGCTCCAGCGGCGCACCAGCCATCCACCAGCGGCGCACCGTCTAGCAAGGGTGATGCTGGGATAGGACCAGCACTGCATCGCTCAACGATCCGCGATGCACTGCCCAGTGTGCACGCAAGCACACTCTGCCTCAGCGCCTCACCGCGCCCTGCTGAGCGTCGCACCGCTAGGCACACTGCTGCACCCATAGGCAGCAGGATTAAAGGCTCTCCAAAGTTTGTGTGCGCAATACCAAAACGCACAGCACCACTTGGAGGATATTGAAGGGCTAAGATTAAAAGGAGATCATGATCATAGGGTGGAGATTGATTCATAAGAATGTCCAAGAAGTGAAAGGCTATAAAAGGGGTTCTCAAGCCTCATTTTCACACATTACAAGGAACAACAGGAGAATACAACACACATACAAAAGGGACATTGTAAGATCAATTGTAAACACATAAAGAGAATTGTGTAAGAGTGACAAACACAAGAGGGACTCTTTGTAGTGAGGCTAGTTGTAAAGAAGAGAGAGTAGCATAGAGAGAGAGCATTATAATCTTCTTTCTTCTCTTCTTGGTTTCTTCAAGAACTTTGTTTCTTGAAGGGGATTGTTGTAACTTGTAAGAACTATTTGAGATAGTGCAGGGAGTTCGGAGGAACTCACGGGGATGTAGGCATATTGCCGAACCTCGATAACAATTGCTTGTCTTCTTTCTTTATTTGATTTTCTGTTCTTGTGTTCGATTGCTGAAATTATTTCTACAAGTCATTCTAGACTTGGGTGTTTGGAAGATCACCACTTGGGAATCTTGTCAAGGTGATTTCTAACAGAGCTAGTTAGGGGTTGTGATGAGTACTTGAAAATACATTAATACTTAGTGATTTATCGGTATTATTTGTGGGAAATTAGGTTTAAATCTTGCATTTTTACTTAATTGTCTTAAAAATATGTTTTTCGGAATCATAGATATTTTTGGTGTATTTTTAGGTCATAGGCGCATAAAAATAATATTTGGATGAAAAAATAATATTGGCAAGAAGATCTGGAACATCTAGGATCAAGTAGCTCGAAAAATCGGAGTCAAAATGAGAGAGATGATGTCATTTTATCAAAGGAAAATAACTGAATTTGAAGAAGGACGCATGCCGCAACATGGGTTTTGCATGCTGCAGCCATCTATTCCTTGTAGTTTTGCTGGGGATGTCTACTAGCACGGGTCGTGACATACTTTTCATAGCTGGTGAGGGAAATAAAAAAAACCCTAATGAATATTGTGAGATGAAGGATCTTGGCCATGCACAAAAGATCCTTGGGATGTGTATCATCCGGGAAAGGGAGAGAAACATATTGAAGATCTCTCAAACCTCCTACACAGAGAAGATGATATCTAAATTCTCTATAGAAGATAGCAAACCAGTGAAGGTTCCCCTTACTGGTCATTTTAAGTTCTCCAGCGATCAATGTCCAAGATCGGACGTGGAGAAGAAAGAAATGGAGAAAGTCCCTTACTCTAGTGTTATTGGTTCTGTTATATACACCATGGGTAGCACTAGACCTGACATTGCTCATGTAATGAGTGTTTTCAGCAGGTTTATGAGTAATCCCAGAAAGGAGCATTGGCTTGGGATAAAGTGGTTGCTGAGGTATTTGAAGGGAAGCCCATAAGTAGGGCTGGTGTATGAGAAGAGGGGTAATGCCATCTGCCTTGAGGGTTTTACTGATTCGGACTATGGAGCAGACCAGGATAAAAGGAGATCGATTACCTCCTATTTTTTCAACTTAAATGGATGTTGTGTAAGTTGGAAGACTCAGTTGCAGCCAGTGGTAGCACTCTCAACAACCGAGGCTGAGTACATAGTAGCTACGGAGGCCATTAAGGAGGCTATGTGGTGTAAAGGGTTGCTTGAAGAGTTGAAGGTACTGGAGGAGCAGGTTGTGGTATTTTCGGATAGTCAAAGTGCCTTGCACTTGTGTAAAAATCCAGTGTTCCATGAGAAGACAAAGCATATAGATGTTCGGTATCATTTCATTCGAGAAAATGTTATGAAAGGATGCATCCATGTGGTCAAGATTGCCACGGAAGAAAATCCTGCAGATTTGGGTATTAAAGTTCTACCTCTAAGTAAGTTCAATCATTGCCTTAGACTACTTAGGATAGGAGTCAGTTGATAGATGACTCATGATGAGTTTGGATCCCGAAGCTTTCTGCACAATGGTTTAGGTTTAAACACTTAGACAAAGGTAGAGATTGTTGGTATTTTTATAAGGTTTGCACTGGTCCAACCAAGGTTCAAAGATAGTTAAAATCTAAATCAAGGATGGAGGATTAAAGTTCAGCAAGTTAAGAGGCTGCACACATGTGTGTGCATCAATTTGGAGCAAGGGAAGGAGAGGCACACTGGTGTGTGCACTTCTGCACACAAGCTGATGGAGTGTGTGCACTGCTGGACAGCATCAGTGTGCACCAGCGGTGCACCGCCCCCTCTCCAGCACCGCACCGTCCAGAAGGTAAGCTCCAGGACCGCTTCAGCGATGCACCGGCCATCCATCAGCGACGCACCGTCCAGCAAGGGTGATGCTAGGACAGGACCAGTGCTGCACCGCTCAGCCATCCGCGACGCACCGCCCAGTGTGCACGCAAGCACACTCTGCCTCAGCGCCTCACTGCGCCCTGCTAAGCGCCGCACCGCTAGGCACACTGCTGCACCCATAGGCAGCAGGCTTAAAGGCTCTCCAAAGTATGTGTGCACAATACAAAAATGCACAGCACCACTTGGAGGATGTTGAAGGGCTAAGATTAAAAAGAGATCATGATCAAAGGGTGGAGATTGATTCATAAGAATGTCCACGAAGTGAAAGGCTATAAAAGGGGTTCTCAAGCCTCATTTTCACACATTACAAGGAACAACAGGAGAATACAACACACATACAAAAGTGACATTGTGAGATCAATTGTAAGCACATAGAGAGAATTGTGTAAGAGTGACAAACACAATACGGACTCTTTGTAGTGAGGCTGGTTGTAAAGAAGAGAAAGTAGCATAGAGAGAGAGCATTATAATCTTCTTTCTTTTCTTCTTGGTGTCTTCAAGAACTTTGTTTCTTGAAGAGGATTGTTGTAACTTGTAGGAACCATTTGAGATAGTGCAGAGAGTTTGGAGGAACTCACGGGGACGTAGAGACATTGCTAAACCTCGATAACAATTGCTTGTCTTCTTTCTTTCTTTGATTTTTTGTTCTTGTGTTCGATTGCTGAAATTATTTCTACAAGTCATTCTAGACTTGGGTGTTTGGAAGATCACCACTTGGGCAACTTGTCAAGGTGATTTCCAACAGAGCTAGTTAGGGGTTGTGATGAGTACTTGAAAATACATTAATACTTAGTGATTTATCGGTATTATTTGTGGGAAATTAGGTTTAAATCTTGCATTTTTACTTAATTGTCTTAAAAATGTGTTTTTCGGAATCACAGATATTTTTGGTGTATTTTTAGGTCATAGGCGCTTAAAAATAATATTTGGATGAAAAAATAATATTGGCAAGAAGATCCGGAACATCTGGGATAAAGCAGCTCGAAAATCGCAGTTAGAATGAGGGAGATGACGTCGTTTTATCAAAGGAAAATAACTGAATTTGAAAAAGGACGCATGCCGCCACATGGGTTTTGCATGCTGTAGCCATCTGTTCCCTGGAATTTTGCTGGGGATGTCTACTGGCACTAGTCGTTACATACTTTTCATAGCTGGTGAGGGAAATAAAAAAAACTCTAATGAATATTGTGAGCCTCCATATATATACCAGTTTTACTTGTGCTGCACTTTTTCCTATTTTGTGCCATATTTCCTTTTAATTACTTTCCTATTTCATGTTTTCCTAGTACTAGAAGTATTTTCCATTTCAATGTCTTTCCTTTTCCTAGGCTACACTTTTTCCTATTTTTTGTCATATTTCCTTTTAGTTACTTTCCTATTTCATGTTTTTCTAGTAGAAGTATTTCCCATTTCAATGTCTTTCCTTTTCCTAGAAGAAGTAATATTATTGTACTTTCCTTTTCTTTTCTAGGAGTTTGCCTCTATAAGGCCGGCTGCCCTTGCCTTGTATGAACAACAGATTTTTCTGAGACAAAAAAAAAGAGAGAAGAGAAAATTGGGAAGAACGTAGTTGTTATTGGTGATCAAGTTGATTCATCTGCATAGAAGACTCTTCAATATTATTGTTGTTCGCTTTCATTCTTCATTCTTCCTATCTTTCATTTCTTTGAATATTTATTTTGTTTTTAATTTTAAGATTATACCTATCTAATTTTATTTTTGGTTAAGGGTAATTTCAAAGCCCTAGACATGATTTTGTGATTGAATATTCATATATTATTATCCATATTTCTAATAAAATTGTTTATATTCTTCCATAAGAATTGTTTATGATTATTATTTTATTTTATTTCGGGTAACCAACCAAATGAAATAGGGTAATTATCTATTGCTAGGTTAGGAATCTTGATCCGTAATTGTCTTGAATTTCTAAGTAATGGTAGCAGTTAGTAATCACTGATGATGGGATATTTTCGTGTGATTATTATATGAAACGTAACTCAAGATAAATGAACCGAGCTTATGTGTTTGTTTCTTGGATCAGCCTATCTTTTTTAACATAATACTTCTATTAAATTAAATTTAGAGAGCTTATTCTAGGTTATTTAATAGATAGAGATTAAATAAAGAGCTTGTTTTACTTAACGACAAACTAATGAAAGATTGGGGTAAGAAAGCTTATTATTATCTCAGTTGAGAATTTTATTAGGAATTTGGAGATAACTCTGATATTGATTCATCATTTCATGTCCAGTGGTGGAGAATGATATTTTGACCAGTTTTCTCATTATTGTTACAAAGTTATTTAATTTTGAATCATATTTTAGTTATCTTTCATTATTCATAATTTTTAGTTAATTATTTATAAAAAAAAAACCCCAATTAGTTTATTAGGTTGTTTTGAATTTAATTTAGTTTAATTATTTATATTTTTTCTTTTAACAATTAAGTGTTTAATTGAATTAATTTACAATCCTCTGTGAGAAATGACCTTCGTTTTCCACAATATTTCATACGATAATTTTTAGAGCAAAGAATTAATTTACACGTCTGTTTTTTTTTGGCTTACCAGGTGTATTGGGGCTTTTGGGTTGTAAAGTAATAAGAGTTTAACAACTTTGCTCTTCCTAAAGTTGTAATTGAAGATTAATAAAGTTATGGATTTGTTGCTAGACATAGGCAAAGATGTTTTCGAACAACATTAATTCTTGATGTTCTTATCCTTTATTTTGTTTGCTTATTTAATTGTTGTGATTTTGTTTTTTTGCTTAAAATTTGATTAGGTGGGTTTTAGAGGTAAAATCCAAAAAAATAGTACTAGCAAACCCTAACTCAGAAGCAATACTCACCCCCTCTTGTAAACTTAAAGCCTCAATCAGTCGGGTTTTAAACGTTAGGAAACTTTGTGGCTTGACAACTAAGCGCAAACGCATTAGCATCTAGAACTACAACCCCCACTCCACTCATTTGATCTGCTAAGGCTAGAGAACCATCAACACATATTTTTAAATACATGTTGATGGGGCTTTCCAATGAGTTGCAATTGAACGATGTCTAGGATTGTTGCCTTGAGCTTCCTAGTAATCATTAAAAAATTATGGATACCATAGCCATAAGCTGAAAACTAGAATTCGCATCACCTCCAACACGCACTGAGTTTCCATTATTCCAAAGTGCCACAACATAAAATAATTCAAACTTAATTTCATCAAGAGTCACGCAAATTCCATCCACTCTTTGATTGTAGCCGAAAATGGACAAGACATATTTGATAGAAGATCATAATCTGACCACAACTCTGCTGCAGTGGAACACAATCTAGGAGCATGCACTAGAGATTCTGATTGATGACGACACGCTCTCCAGGCAAAAACCCGAACCTTGTTAGGGATACAACACTTCCATATTTTCATCCAAACCTTGCTTGAATTATTAGAAGAACTCGTAGAAACATTAGGAACACTAGCTGTAGCTTGCCACGACAAATAATAAGTAGATTTCACCGTAAAGTACCCATGGGAGTTGAAGTGCCAAAGAACCATGTCCTCCCTATTTTTTTTACTTAGTGGAATACCATAGATCAAATCGGCCTCCTACTTACAAAAAAATTGTCTCACAACATCCTCCTTCCAACAAAAATTCTGCATATCAAGAAGATTTGAAACCGTAACCATTTCAAGAAGGGCCTTAACAGGAGATCGAACCTGAAAGAGCTAGCAAAAGGCAACCAGTTATCACGGAAAATTTGGATATCCTTCCCATTCCCCACATGCCAACGCAACCCCTTTTATAACATCGGGATAGAACTATGAATGCTCTACCATGTTAAGGAAGGATGGCAACCAAGCCGAGCATGAAGAAAATCACCATTAGGGAAGTACTTTGCACTTAACTTTCTGTGACATAAAGAATTCAGATCCTTCAAAGTTCTCCAGCACCTCTTTGCTAACAAAGCTTGATTAAATGTCTAAAGATCGTGAAAACCCGTTCCCTCGTCACTCTTAGAATCACACATCCGTTGCTAGCTTAACTAATGAATTTTTTTAGCGCTTCTCTGCCCCCGCCAAAATCTATTCATCACCTGTTCAAGCTCCGAGCATAATGGACATGGCAAGCTAAACACACTTATAAAGTATGTGGGAATTGATTTAACCATTTCTTTGATCAACACTTCCTTCCCGCTCTAGACAACAATTTACTTTTCCAACCCTACAACTGCTTACAAACCCGATCTTTTAGATATTTGAGAAACTAGGTTTTAGACTGACCAACAATTGTTGGAAGTCCAAGATATTTTCATGATGAACAACTATCGAAATCGACAAAATTTGTTGCAATACAAGTCCACTATTATCGTATTTGGGCTGAAGCTGATTTTTCAAAGTTAATGCTTTGCACCAATGCTTCCTCGTAAATGGAAAGAATCTGCTTCAATTTATGACCTTCACGAGCATTTGCTTTGACAAAGAGCAAGCTGTCATCTGTGAAAAAAAAAAAGGGTGGGAAATATGAGAACTTTCTCTGCAAAGAGACACAACACCCAATCCCTTGCGCCGATTTGCATCAGCCTATAACAACGTTAACCATTCTGCGCATAGCCAAAAAAAAAAAAAACTAGAAGGAGATAGAGTATCCCTTTGACAAAGGCGCCTCAGAGGCTTTATTTAGCCATACTGTTCACCACTCAAGATCATAGAATAATTAATAGTAGTTATATAAGTCATAATCAAAGGAGTCCATCTACTATCAAACCCTAACTTCATCAACATAGCCTCAATAAAACCGCACTCCACTCTATCATATGTTTTGCTCATATCCAATTTAATAGCACCAAAACCATTTTTCTCTTTCCTACGATTTTTCAAATAATGAATAGACTTATATGCAAACAAGGATATTACCGGTAATATGCCTATCGGGGACAAAAGTACTTTAGGTTTTGGAAATGATACTTGGCAACACATGTTTTAACCTATTAACTAGAACCTTTGCAATAATTTTATAGAAAACATCACAAAGGCTGATAGGACGAAAATGTGTCGTATTCTCAAGATTTAGAATTTTCGAGATAAGGATGATGTGTGTAAAATTAAACTTATGCAAAAACAAACCATGATTCAAAAAATTAAGTCATGCAGAAGTGACATCAAGACCGACTGTAGACCAAAAATTTTGAAAGAAATAAGAGATGTGCCATCTGGAACATGAGATTTTGTGGGGTACATTTGATTGACCGCTTGTTGTGGGCACCATACTCTACACCGCCCATTGTCAATTAGTAAGGAGACTCCCTCAAGAAGAGAACTTCTAGGCCGGGGTGCGTTTTCCTCCTTTTGGACCTATTGTCATCCAAGCACAGAGTAAGGATGACAAGTGAGGAGTCGTCATTTGACCTTGAAGGGAGCTAAATCTCTTTTCATTGGTCTAAATGCATGAGATGACTAGGCAAGGAGATTCAGGTGTGGAAAAATGATGAATTAAAGCGCCCTCATCCACTTAGGCCAAAGCCTAACTCTTTATGTTCATGGACAAATATTTAAATTTGAATTAAAGTTAAATCCACCACACTAGTATTCAACATCTACAATTGCAATTCATTTCAAACAAAAATATAATTTAGCAAACATCACACCCAAAAGGCAAGCATATATACATGGGAGATTACTGACCGAACATTCATTTGTTGGACAATGTTGTCCTCCCAAGTACAAATGTGCTTAATCCGATTGGTTGCTTTTCATGCAAAAAAATAATAAATTAAACCAAACATAAATGAAAATATCAAACTAGATTAAAATAAAGAAATCAATTAAAAAGTTGAAAGAATAAAGTCATTAGAATAAGGAAAAATTACAATCGCATCATTGGAGTATAACGTATTCTACACTCGCATTATTGTGTTTTTAAACATATATACACCATTTGTCTTATTCATGGTTTGATTTTTAGTTACAAAAACACCACTATCACTATTTTTCATTCAGTCAACATTATCTTTTTAGTCAAAAAGCATGATAGCTCATCAATTAATTTTCTAAAACCCAAGCGTATCCCTAGATATGTTTTTACCTTTTCTATCATTAATATATTTTCATAATAAAAGGTAGGAAAGGCATTTTGGGAAAATAAAAAAGGGAAAAGGAAATAAAACCAAAACTTATTCATTTTCTCTTCAACGATAATGGCGATCTCTTCAAAGATATAAAACTTTGTTGCCAACCCTTCCGCCACCATCTCCTCCACATAGACAGCAACTCCATCTACCTTCTTAACCGCAAAAACCCCCCAAACCACCACATTGTCATTGATCTCCACCATCATGTTGTTATTCTTAGTCAGCTGGGATGCTTGGGATTGGCTCGGAGCTATTGTCATGCCATGCTATCACCCTCTGCTAGTGACAAGTAAGAGCCACCTCGTTTCTCCCCGACACTATACCTCAAATCCAACCGTAGAGCTCGTCATCTATGCCACTGCTGTCGTAGTGGTCATATTATTTACCTGTTAGAAGACCTAGTGGTTTCCTCCATAGCAATCGCCTTAACAGATTTGGTTGACTTTCTCCCATTTTCTTCTTCATTTTTATTTTGTTTTGCTTTCTATTCATTTAATAAAACTTAGCAGTTTAATCTGAATTTTGAATTTTCATTTTAATTTTTGGATTATATTTGGTTTGGGTTGTTTGATTTTACCCTTAACAAAAATGAAAACAAATTCTTGTTTGACAAGAATGCTAATTTATATAATTAATTCCATTTCGTAGTCACAAAGGGGCTAAAAAAAATTCTACCTCCTCTTCTTCCAAACCAAGGCTTTTTTTCATCTTTCCAAAATCTTAGTAATCTCCAAAAACTCGCTTTCACTCCAGTTTGAACATGAAATCAATCATTCAACGTGAGAAAAGAAGAGAAAAAGAAATACTCTTTTGCTCAATCCTCTCCACTTTCTCTTTCTCTTAATCGAATTGAGGGAAGAGAAAAAAAGAGAGAGAAGGGAGGAGAGAGAAATTACCTGTCAATTGCGCATTAATGAGACAGAAAAAATGCATTTTATATATGGCTAGTTTCATAATCTTAGTTGTTTTGGTCAAAACTTAACAATCAAGTGACTGTCAAACATGTTCAGTGGTGTTTGTGTATGTTTTAAAAACATAGTAATGTGAGTGTAGAATACACTATACCCTAATGATGCGAACATAATTTTCTCTTAGAATAATGTTGGGAATAACAATTAACTAAGGGAATCATATTAGTAAAAGTATAGGAGAAAGAGAGAATTTTTTTTTTCCTGAACAAGAGTCTGAACCAATTAGTCTAAGAACTAGGTTGATTGGTTCAGTTGATGAGCCAATCGGGTCCCAAAGGAGACCGATCGATTCGGACGGGTCAAGCAAAAAGGATTTCAACAAAAGCTGATGGCATTTTACTAAAATTGAAACAAGTGTATCATTGCTACATTCTCATGCAAATTTAATTCATATAATTCTATTCAACAATATCCTAAACTAAAACTAAGCTACATGACATTTGAATTATTTTATGTTAATAATACGCTTTAAATCCTAGACTAAATGACACACTTAATCAAATATAATTTCAAAACATCATACAAATGAGGCATTTCAATGGCATAGAAAATCAACTATGGTTGAAAGAAAATTGAGAGAATAAGCTACCAACCTTATGTAATGCTTAGGATACTCCATATGTATTGCGTCGTTGTTGCCTTCAAAGATCCACAAGCTCTCTAGGAGTTGAAAGACCCTTGAACTTTGGATTGGGTGCGGAATATTTGTATCAAAACCAACCTATTACAGTAACTACTAAACCCAGATGTACAAGCAAAGTGATTTTCCATGGAAAAAAAATACTAGAGTTTCAGCTAGCTATAGACGAAGAAGATGTGTCTTGTGTGGAAGAAGAAAGGGCTATTTGTAGGATTAATTTTGGGGAATGGTGTAAATGAGAGTTAATGGGTGGTTTAATGAGTTGTTGAGACTGTTACAGAATAAATTTTATAATGTATTTGTCTGGCATTGAAACTAGAATCAAATGATTGAAGTTGTGTCATAAAGCTGTTTTTTATTGTCTGTGTAGTGGTCATGGACCAGTCGGTTCAGTCAATAGGCTGATAAGCTCGTTAACCAAGCCAATCGGTCCAAGCATTAGGTATATTAGCCCAATGTATCTAAACAAATAAATTACCTTGGGGTTTTGGGTTTGGAAAAATTATAAAACCCCACATGACATTTAGACGTTGTGAAAAATTACATACCTATTGTTTGGAAAATTACATTTATCTATTTTGATCATTTTTTATCAAACAAGATCATTTTTTACCAAACAAAATGTTATATCAGTGGACAAAAAATATTAAAATACATGAGTGCTCTCACATATAATAGTACGAGGGAGAGAGAGAACCTATTTTTCTCAAATCTGAAAAGGCATCTATCTCATCGTCTCTCTAGTCTGCTCCTGTGTCTCTCCTCATCATCATTCTCTCTCGTCTCTTTCTCAAAAACCGTAATTGTATTACAAAATCAAGAGATTATTTCAAATTGACATCGCAACATACAACTGCGCCATTAAATTCGCAAAGCAGCTATAAAGATTAATTACAGGAGTGGGAAAACATTAAGATAGTTTCTCCACAAGTCTTTTATGTTTGGGAGGAAGAATTGAAACGCCCACGGGTTAGGGGGGAGGTAGAACTTATGATTCAATTTTTTTCTTCTTTTTTTATATAAACAAAAAAAAATTCTCAAAACCCAAATTTGAAGAACATATCGATTAGACTTTGGGATCGAACTCTTAACTCGGACTTTGATGGAAATTCGTCTGGTTCGGAAAAGAAGAACAAATCTACCAGTCCAAATCTGCGCAAGAATCAAGGCAACACCGGATTTTCCCAGGTGACAGAAAAGGGGCAAGGAAGTAGCAGATCTTCACCGGATGTTGTGGATCTGCCTAGCAGCACAGTGGTTTTTTCGAGTGGTGCCCAGGCAAGTCATGGAGTGAAAATGAAAAAGAAGAAGAAGAAGCAAGGTCGCTGTGTCATGGAGAGAGAGAAATGGGCTAAAGTTTTATGTTTTTTCTCTTTTAATTTTTACAATACCCATCAAATTTTTTTTACAATAAACAAGTACTTTGATTTTTTACTTAGGTTAGATCTAATAGAGCTAACTTGAAAATAGTGAAGGTAAGTTATTGCATTAAGGGTATTTTCAGGCTTATAATAAAGATGATGACATGGATTTAATCGTTGATAAAAAAATAATTGGTTGACTACCATAAAATTTGACAGAGAGAGGTTTCTGTTAAAATTCTCAAATTTTCGAATAAGACAAAGTAGGTAAATCGAATTTCTCAAATAGTAAGTAGGTAAGTGTCGCAACATCCAAACGGGTGGATTTCTATAATTTTCCGTTTGGGTTTTGACGCTGGTTTTAGGCTTAGTTGCGCTTATTTTTTTAGCTTTTGGATTTTAGGTTTGTTTTGTAATTGATTCCTTATCCAAAACAAAGTCTCAGTTCTCATTCTTTTTAAATCCGAGTATTTTCGAACCAAATTCTTATCATCAAGCTTCACATGTGGTCCATTCTAAAATGTGGAACGAAATTGAGTATCTACACTTGTTCCACCTCCTTAACCTTAAACACATGTAAAAGCTTTTTATTCATCACATTTGTGACATGGGACTCAACAAGATTTACTAGTAAGTTTGTGTTCTAGGTTCCCATTGAAGAGAAAATTCTATCAAAATAGTCAACAGATTTGAGGCATATCTTCCTCCTTAGTCACCTCCAACTCATCCTCAGTCTTAAGATTTATAATGCTATTCTTATTCTTTCTTTGTGAAGCTTGAGCTTGAAAAAACCTAGCATTACGATCCCCATCTTTCAACCAAGCCACACCAGATTGTTGTTTCTACATCACTTCCTCCCTCTCGAAACTCGTCTTATTCTACTCTAAAAGTTGCAATCTGGTGCTTTTGATTTTTCCAAACACTGCCCGCATTCCATCTTCCCCGACACCCTTATCTCACAATATCAGCACAATCTTCCTTTTTGACCCACATTGTCTTAAAGTGAAAAAAACGTTTTTTCCTAACTACTTGCTGCACTCGCACTTGTGACACATTGAAAAGGATTGGACAATGAGTGAACACCAATTAAGTGACTAAGATGACATCCAGTAACATTAGGAAACAACTGCATCCATCCTACATTAGCCACTCCCCGATCCAATCTTTCCCTTGCCCATCCCTCATCCTCCCTTCCATTACGCCAAGTGAACCAACCCCTGGACATCCGATATCAGCCTAAGTTGCCACTATGTCTTAACATATTTTCCCTCCTTTTCGTTCTGCCAAATAGTTTCATTAAAAAATCACAACATAACTAAGACAAAGATCATTTAGCACTTAACAACTTGAGAAGATTCCAAGAATCCTTTTCTTTTAGCTGTTTCAGGAGCCCCATAAGAACCAGTAAGTCTTCAATCCACCAAGCTTCCCAACCCTTTCAGCTGGACATCAATATGGGTAGGAGAATAACTCAACAAGCTAATATTGAAAGAATTTTTCCAAAACAAAGCAAGATCGCCCCTCCTCCCTTAACAACTGTCACCAAAACCACATTCAAAACCATATATCCTCCTAATCCTATGAATTTCCTTTATAAACAATTTTGTTTCAATAAAAATTGGAACAAAATTGTGGGTCCTTGCTATGAGTTAGTGGAGAGCTCTCACTACGCGAGGGTTCCAAGCCCTTGGTAGTTCCAAACAATAAAATTCATTGTCTCGGTGGGATTGGACCTCGCCAATCTCCGCCGCTGGAATATCTATTGAACTCACTTGCACCTCTCCATCCTTTCCCTCTTTATCAGACTCAGCAACTTCCATTTCCAAGCCCTCCATTTGAGAAACACCTTCATATCTTCTTTTGCCATTCGAAGCCAGACATGGACTGTCCAATGATAAATTTTGAAACAATCCTGGCCTGTTTCTTCCACGACCTTATAGTTTTTCGAGCACTGGGTTTCCCTTCCTTAATGTAAGTTCCCACATGGAATATAACTTGCGACTGTTCACCTCCCAAATCCCCTCATAGACTAACATGATTCTTTAAATGATCCCCCACTCACCAAAATTTTCCCCCTAACTGTTCACCTCATTCTATGGTCATACAGCCTAAAGAAGCATTGTACAACCTGACCCAGAACAACCCTTCTTGTATATTAATATCATTAGGTTTGGTTCTTCCATCAAAATCTTGAATGAGGACCAAACAATCGTCAAAGTGCCAAGGAGATCCTTCAATAATTCACTGTTTTTCCATTTTTCTAGTAAACTGCATAAGAAATAATTTACTACCAAAACTTTCGCTTTCATCGGCTTTAATAATTTCCAAATCAGATTCAAGGTAGAAAACAACGAATTGGCATTAAACGGCTTTGACATAAACAGTTGCCCTATTAACACCTGATTTTCCTCCACTAGCGAAGCATCTACCCCTTCCTCCTCCACCTCAAACTCAGCTCACTCCTCCCCTGTCAGACTCAGCCTTTGACATAGCCCCGTTAAATCCTTGTCCCCAACCATGAACTCAACCCTGAAACAACATAACACAGAATTGATACAAGACCACCATCACAAAATGAATCTTGGAGGGAGAGATACTTAGCCTAAAACAAGACTGAAAATCTCCTACAGGAACCCTAGATTCCGAAGAGGCAAAATCCTATGGCTAATCATAGAGAGAAACCCTAAAGCAAACCTAAAGACTCTTAGGATCTCAAGTGCTTTGTTTTCATATGCTGGATTGGTATGCTTATAATTTCTAATTAGAAAATAATGAAACAACTATTGTACCTAAATGAAGAAAATAGTGGCTTTAAGAAGTTTTTTTCTCTGTGTTTCATGTTTTGACTATGTTTTATAGGTAATAGCATCTTAAGTACCATATAATAAGATGAAAACAAGAGGCTTATGCAGTCATTATGATCAACTGGTGAAGCTTACCATTTTGATTTGTGTTAGGCTCCATTATTCTCTACACAAAGTTAGTTACAATAAGTTTGGATGGGGGAGTAGAGGATAAAATGTACGGGTGAGTACCCTCTCTCTTGTTTAGAGTTTTTATTTTTTTAAATGAGAGGAAAGGATTTGAAAGAGTGCACTTACCTGTTTAATTTTTTTTATTAAGAATAAAACAATAAAAATAAACAGGAATAAAAAAATTTATATTGCTTGAAGTTAAAACTTTCATATCCATAAATAATAATAAGAGATTTCACTATAATTAAATTTAAATAAAAATCAATAGAAACAAAATTTTTTAAGCTTAAATTTCAATACATCTAAATTTAAACTATCGTAAATTTAATAAAAAAAAAATACAACTACCAAAAAATAAAAAAATAAACTGATGTGTTCTCTGTTGTAGTATTTTAAGGAGAAAAATTACCAATATACAGAGCACCAGCCCCCACGGTTACCAAGGAAAAATTCTTCTTTTTCTTTTAGCTCTAGGACTTTGTATCCTACTAGAATACACAACCGCGACCCTATCATGAGGTTGCCTTTTTCCTTTCTTTTATACTTATTTTAACTCAACCAACACAAAACTTTTTCCCCTTGTAGCTGTAGGATAACGTGGCCTAATCATGCAGCAATTAATGCATTATTTTCCTCTTATTTTTTTATTAGTTTTGTTACTCTAAAAAATACCAATCATCATTAAAAAAAATCTTCACATTTATTTAAATTTTCACAAATAGTAAAATATTTTCTGAATCCTTCTACACAACTGCTTTAATCAAGTATAATTCAAATATTATAAGTAATACAAATCAAATCCAAACAATGATTTAGTCAACATATCTACTGGATTATCTATTGTCTCAATCTTTTTTATAATAATCTTACCACTATCAATTATATCTCGAACAAAGTAATAACGAACATCAATATGTTTCATTCTCTCATGGAACATCTAAACCTTAGTCAAGTGGATGGCGCTTTGACTATCACAATGGACAACAGTAGCGTTATAAACCTAACATAATTCACTAAACAAACCTCTCAACTGAACAACTTTCGTGATAGTTTATGTTATATCTATATATTTTCCTTTATAGTTGACAGAGTAACAATTGATTGTAGAGCCTCCCAACTAACAATGCATCCACCAAAAGCAAATACATAATCAGTAGTAGATCTTCTTTTGTCAAGATCGCCTACAAAATCTGAATCAACATAACCAACGAAATTGCTTTTAAGGCTTCCAAATTTCGAACATACATTTGAAGTACCTCTAAGATATTGAAATATTCACTTAATAGCTATTCAATGCTCCTTCTATAGATTACACCCCTTGCTAACCACATTGACAGCTTCTGCAATAACTAGACGGGTGCAAACCATGGTATACATAAGACTCCCAACAGCACTAGAATAGGAAACACGTGACATGTACTCTTTATCTTCATTTTTCTATATAAACGATGTAGTTGAAAGTATGAATTGAGCAACAAGAGGAGTACTAACGGATTTGGAATTCTTCATGCTAAAATGTTCCAAAACTTTCTCAATGTACTTCTCTTGTGTTAGATATAACAAACTTGCACCTCTATCTCTTATGATCTCCATACCAAGAATCTTCTTAGCTGGAACCAAATCTTTTATCTCAAATTCATTGTTGAGCAGTGCTTTCAGGATGGCAAAATCATATTTGCTCTTACAAGCAATGAACATATCATTCACATAAGGCACAAAATAAATAAATGAATCATCTGCAAGCTTCCTAAGATGTGCACAACCGTCATACTTGTTTTTGGAATACCTATTACTCACCATGAAGGAATCAAACTAATTATACCACTAACGAGAATACTACTTTAAACCATATAGGGACTTCTTTAACAAACAAACATGGTCTTCCTTTCCTTCAATAACAAAGCCTTCGGGCTAATACATGAAGATTTTTTCTTCAAGCTCACCATGCCAAAAAAAAAAAAAAAAGTTTGAACATCAAGTTATTCTAATTCCAAATTTTTCATAACAACGAATGATATGAGTACACATGTAAATCCATCTCAGGCAGGCCCTACTTGAGACAGAATAGTAACTTTAAGCGCCAAGCTCTAACCTGAATATCATCCACACATTCAGGAAGATAAGAATGTCATACACTTGAAAACAATTTATTATAGTCCAAATCTCAAATTATAAACATAACAAGGTAAAATTTATATAAAAAAATTAATTACAACAAAAATAATATGAGGAGAGGAATGTCGTACATAATCACTTATACAAAGAATACGCTCCAGCTTACAAAAAGTACGTCTAAAACTTCTCCAAACATGTCTATTTCATCAAAGAAACGACCAATCAGCTTTAAAAAGCCTATATGAGTTTAAAATGCCAAAATTTAAATTCTCATCCAACGAGAAATAATATTTGTCATATAAAACACACAAATACAATGATAAATCATTTAACTTAAACCAAACACAAGTAGTTCTTCATATTTCAAGACAAATCAATCTAAATCATCAACTGATTATGGCTTAAAAATCATTAAAATAACTTATTTCCATCTTTTCATCAAAACTCATAAATAATTAAATCATATGTTCTTGGGTTGGTTTCCAAAGAGCAAGTATATACACAATATATATATATATCATATTTGCAAATCCCCATATGCCGAGATATGTACCATAATATGATAAAGGGAGAAATACTTATTCCCCCTCAAGGTTTAGCCTAATGTACACTTACTCCCTTATAGTTTTAGAAAAAAACACTTACCCCCTTTTTCTTATTCATGCTTTTGTTTTTATGAGACATTTAAGTCATTGTCGTCAATAAATCTATTAGTCAACCATTTAAAATTGGTCAATCAGAGTGATTCATTAGCTTTATATTGGTTTAAACCGAAAATGCCCTTCTTCAAACACATAACATTTCATTTTCCTTTTTATTTGCTATCAAACAAAGAAATTAAAGCATATTTCTTGAAAATTTTTGCATTAACATCTCAATCCTTTTCTGCAAACAAAGAAGTTCCATCATCTTTTCTTCTGGGCAACCTATGCTGCGTGAGAGAACAAAAAATCTCATCTAGCTCTTTTTTTGGCAACCTGTGCATGAGAAAACAAAGAAAGAATTATTCTCTTCATCATTCGCAAGGGCTTCAGGGTAAGCAAACTCTAAATCTCGTGATTCTTTCAATTTTAGTGTCGTGATTCCTTAATGGGTATGCATATTCTTCTTTTTTGTTTCTTCCTTCATCTCTTCTTTTGATTAACAGTTCTCTATAGTTTATGGGTTGGTGTTCTTGAGGGTTTTCTACGTAAGCAAACTCTAAATCTCGTGATTCCTTCAATTTCAATGTCGCGATTCTTTAGTGGGTATGCATCTTCTTCTCTTTCGTTTCTTCCTTCATCTCTTCTTTTAATTAATAGTTCTCCTCCATAGTATCTAGGTTGGTGTTCTTGAAGGCTTTCTAGATAAGCAAACTCTAAATTTTTTGGTCCCTTAAATTTTGGTGTCTATAGCATAATGGGTATGTATTAAAGGTTTACATGGGTTCAACAGTTTGTTAAAGTTTGGGTTGAACAGATTTTGCAATAGTTTGGGTATGTTATTTTGGGTATTTGAAAATTTCTAGTGTTTTTTTTTTTATTTTTTTATTTTCATATTGTAAGCCAAGCAATACCTTCTTCCAGCATGAGTGAGAATGGGTATATAAGATACATAAACATTGTATGCAAATGTGAATAGAGAGCTATAATGAGGATTTCTAAGTCAAATAAAAATTTGAGCAGATTGTATTACACCTACATAGATCGACAGTGTGAATTCTTCACATGGTATTTGCTTGTTAATGATGCAGCTGCCAGGACCACTGAAGCAAGTGAATTGAAGTTGTGGGTAGAAATTCAAAGGATTAGAGAGGATATTAAAAGAATGGTTGTGCACTTTGTGGGTACTGAGATAAGGTTTGGGGCATTGAAAATGTTGATTGTTGCAAGCATTGTTTGCAACTTTGTGATTTCTTTGTTTCTGGTGCAGCTTTTGTTAAGCAAGTGAAATGAAATGAAATGGTTTGTCTACTACTATTTTGCAAAAGATCTTGTTTATCTTCATTAGTAAAGTAGTGAAATATATTTAAAATAGAGTACTACAAAATGGTCTCCATGTGCGTTGAAGCACAATTTACGGTTATATACAAAATAATCCCCATGTGGACAAAACCAAGTGATAGATTCCATATGTAAAGTTTAAACTCATTCCAATGACATGGATTGAATAAAGTAATACAAAGTTGTGGATGTATACCAAAAAAGTCCATCATTGAACTTGTCAAAATATTAGAACCAAAAAAGAAGTTATGGTCTGGTAAAAAACAAATCCATATCAAATGAGTTGTTAAACCATAATTTTAAATTTAAAAAAAAAAACTTTTGCACTGTTCTTCCTTTCCAAAATATATAAATGGATTACATCAAGAAGCACTTCCTTGGGTTCCAGAAAAGTAAGAAATGGTGGTAGATGACCTTGTAACCCTTCTTGCTCCAGTCAAGGTAGGAGGCCTTGTATTTGATGTCATGCCAAATCTGTGTGCATCACTAAGAAATGTACCCCGCACCCAACCAACCCAAATCAATATATACACCAACTAAGAACACATTATCTACACCAAACATTCATTACGTACACCAACCAAACCAATCATTCATTATCTATAGCACCCAATACAAAGAAAAACAAACACATTATGGTTATAAACTAATAAAGTTCAAACCTGAGCCACTGATCTAACACCAGTACTCTCACCCGTGGTTGCATTGAAGACTGATTTTCCTTTCCCTTTCTCATGTGCTGGTATAGTAGTAGTAGTTCTTCTTGCAGCACCACCCCTTCCCTGAAGAACACTATCCCTTCCTCCCTGACCAGCACCACTTTCATTTACTTGGCCCACACCATCCTATCCCTGAACAGCACCATATTCACTTCCCTGACCAGTACCACCCCTTCCTCCTTGAACAACACCATCCCTTCCTCCCTGACTAACATCACTTTCACTTCCCTGACCAGTATCATCCCTTCCTCCCTAACTACCAGACTTTGTAACCCTACCACCTCTTGATGTTCCACCACTGTCAACACTTTCTCTTCTATCACCACCACTTGCAGACCTTTGTGACCTACCACCTCTTGATTCTCTACCACTGCAAATACATTGTCTTCCCTTACCACCATTTAAACCTCCTTTACCACCCCTTGTTGCCCTATTTTTCCCTATAATGTGAAACAATATAACAATATAAACCAGTCCAGTTCTTTACTAAACAGTAACAAAACTACGAGGGGGTAAGTTTACATTACACAAAATCTCAAGGGAGTAAAAGTTTTACCTTCTTTGTTGATCCTTTTTAGCAGGTTCTACTGTTGTAACCAAACTGTTTGCAAATGTTACAGGTCACAGTGCATGACCTTTTACTTTGTGTAGTAAGGGCACCTTCACCAGCTTATCTCCTCCTATTTTTCTTAGGCTTACTAGGTCCTCTTCTCAACGGTGGAGCTTTTATATCTTCTTCAATATTATCTAAGGTTAGGTCAACATCTGGTAAGGGATGAATAATCTCACTGTACGCTTACATATAGGTATGGACTGAGTAGTAATCATGGCAGTAGTCCTCTAATTTTTCTCTCTTATGCTTACATGTTTGCATGGTAAACAAGTCCTCATCTAGTACTAATAACTGCAATTCCTTGCTCCTATATCCACTGTATACAATATTCTATTCTCTATCACTTGATATTCATCTCTTCCACTAGGCACCATACTATAGTTATTTGTTGACTGAATAATCCTATTCAATTTAGCTTTAGTCTTGGGAGTCACTTTCTTATTCTCCTAGGTGCAACCTTAGGCATATCTCTTTTGGAACCTAAATATCAGTTTCATCCTCAGACTTCCAAGAAGGGTCAATATTGATTTGTTCCTCAATTTTGTGACCCAAGCATTGAAGGAATCTATATGGTTGTTTTTCACTGAACCTTCTTTTGATGTTGAATCAAATGTGTATCTGGCCCAACGAAAGAGCTTCTCAACTAACCATCTCCATGCTTGGTCTGAGTGGCATTTCAATGAAGTAATTGCTTCTTAGAAACCATATTTTGTGGAATGCTTTTGCAGCCCACCAGAAATTTGCCCTCAAAACAAGCCCAGGAAAACTGGCTCTGAAGTTACTATAGACATGCCTAGCACAATTTCTGTGATAAGCATGTGGTAAGAACTGCGCAACAGCATCTAGGAGTCACTGCATGTAAGTAAAACTATATTTTAGCATGTTAATAAAATGTTACAAAACATTTAGAAGGATTTATGAATTGAATGATAGTAAAACTAGAATGTTGCTTAACATTTTACTTATTTGACATAAATATAAGGGGTCTCTCCAACGTCCCCTCACCAATACAATCCCTTAAACACCTATAGAAGAATGCCCAACTTTCTTTGCTTTCTACCTCAACAAAAACATATGCTACTAGAAATAAACGATTGTTGTCATCAAGTGCTATAACAGATAATAGCACCCCACCATATGGACCCTTTAAAAAGCAGCCATATAACCCTAATGAAAGCTCTGCAACTATTAAGGAACCAAACCTTCATTGCATAAAAGTACACAAACATTCTTTTAAATACAATTGCCTCTTTTTGGTTCTCTCTCTCTTATATTTATATTCTCACAATACTTCATGGATTCATTTCCACTAATAACTTGGCATATTTTCTTATTTTTCTAAAGGAATCCTTATGCGCACCTTCAACTTCCTCCTTCACCTTCTTTTTAGCCCTGTATAACTGTTTACCATGAGGATCATTCCCATATTGGCTGGTTAGTGTTTCTTCTCACCTCTCTAGGATCCTTATTATATTCTTCCTCACTTATAACATAGTTTACTTATTCATAAGACCCTACATCACTTAATTCATTATCTAAGTCTCCTTCTATCTCATCCACCTCATTCACCTCATTAACCTCACCCACCTCGTTAACCTTATTCACATCATTAAGACCAGATTCTTTACTGTCATCATTCGACTCACCTCCCTCCTCCAACCAGTCCTCATCATCATTATTTGAAAAGCAATTAGCCTAATCCTCACTTACCTCACTATGTACCACTCTTTCAACCCCCTCACTAACCTCACCTTGTCCCCTTTCTTCAATCACCATACTACCCCTACCTTGGTCCCCTCCTTCAACCTCCTCACTACTCCTACCCTGGTCACCTGCTTGAACACGCTTAACCCCCTTACTCTGATCCCTTACTTCAACCCTCTCCTCGTTCTCACTGAGGTCTTCACACTCATAAAACACATTGTTGATTTCATGTTAACCCCAATTAAAACCTACATTACTACCACAATTAGTTTCTTCAATCCTATTACTATCGCCTTATGTACCATCATAAATTATATTATCCCTCTCATCCACAATGCCTCCACTACCAACATTGGTTTCATTTATCCTATTACCCCCATCTACTTCAATTGCAATTAGTTTCATCCATCTCATCAACCACATTAGTCATATCCTTAACATCATCATCGATATCAATTATATTAACATCATCATTCAACCAAGTTGCATAACCAATCCTCTGCCTAGGTTCACCAAATATTGAGAGAGGGTTTCCATCATCAATATAAAAGGCAACACTCTTAATCCCATAATAATATTTAAACACTTCCCTTAAATGTTCATCAGACTCTACAATTTTATCATTCCCACCTTCAATTTTAACAGAACTGGATTTCACATTCAAATGAAGGAAAATTTCATCCAAAATGGTCAAATAATAGTATTTTTCAGAGTTAATAGTTATGATAACTTTTGGTTGCATGTCATCTTCGAAGAAGAAGTGGAGGTCATGAATCACCACCATGCTGACCTGGTAAAGGACAATAGTCAAAAGGGATGTAATTAAAATTCAATAAAATAAGGGTAAGTGGACAACAAACCCAATTGTGTTTATCTAAATTTTTAATAGAGGGGAAAATGGACACCAAACAATGTATAGCAACCAAAGGGACAGTGGACAACACACATAAAAATCAATTTTTTAAAACAACAACAAACAAAAATCAATTTCTTAACAAAAAAAAATGACTAATATAAACATAATATATAACAGCCCATCCCGAGCGGGCCCTACTGAGGACGGCATCAATTACCTTTCAGAATCAATCACTTCGATACGCAATTAGTAAAGTTCAATAGGATAATATATGTATATACAACAAACAAGTCAAGGTTATACAGTTTGCTACAACCACAAAGCTTTAACTTTACAAAAGTAGTCTAATAGGACCCAACCTTTAGGGTTAAAACTTTACATACATAATAGAAAATATAAACATCTAGTACAAAAAAGGGGACTTAATCGAGGATGCTTCGCTCGTGAACCCACTTAAGAGACTCATTTTATTCCTCAAAACTTCACCACTTAGGATCCGATTCTTCTGAGAACTTACCTAAAAAGTAAAAAAAAATAGGGGAAATGGGGTAAGCTATAAAGCTCAGTGAGTTCTCACTCTACACAAAGTAATCATTTTTTTTTATTACAAGTTGATTATCTTATGTTGAATTCTTATGTATAGTGATATAACATCTAGTATATTAAAGTATTGAGGCAAAATAATATATATTCCACAGGACCTCATAATCCTTTAACATTCCTCAATTCATAGTTAATCAAAATATCACAAGTTCTCCACATAACCAAACAATTTACATGCCCCTAGAGGGCCATTCAAATCAATCCATATATGATATGCAATGCCATAATTCTATACATGATATCTCATCTCATGATTAAATATAATCCATCGGGAACATCTCCCCATGTACCGATACTTTTTCACAATCAAATAATTATATTTCAAATCTTCGGGCCCCCTTGATCCAGGTGGAATCTTACTCGTCCAAATACGTTCAATACCATTACACCCCTTATGGGAAGGGACCTACTGGCCTCACCCATCGATCTCCCCTCAATAACGTATTTTCAAATTTCAATGCATGAAATGAGATGCAATCAAACCATAATCATCAGCTAATTCTCTTCATTTAACGCATTCACATAACATTCAAACACAGAATCTTTATTAAACATTTATCATTAGAAATCAATTAACTTAAACTTATCACATACTTTATATATATATATATAACTATCGCTTGTACAATCAACTGTGGGACTCTGCATAGTCAATTTTCTAAGGCTATAGTCAACTGTGTTAGGACCCCGAACTCTATGCCTTTTCGATAATTGATTGACCAATCCGACAGTCGACTGTCTTAGAGACCTAGAGTCCTTACCCTTTTCACAATCGACTGTGGAGTGCCTATCGACTTGAAACCCAAAAAAATACTGAAAATCCCCCTTTTTCTTCCCAAAGTCTCATCGATTCTTCAAGAACTTCTAATCCCTTTTAAAAAATAGATTTTCTAGGATCTGAAGTCAATTTCTTGCAATACCTAAGGAAAAAAAATCCAAGTTAAAACCTTCAAATCTTCAAACTTAGCTCCAAACCCATTTTTGAAAACCCAAGAACTTGTTTTCTTTAAACCCTTCATCAAAAGCTTCAAATCCAAGATGTTGAACTTAAACTTCAAGAAATCAATTAGTAGAAATAAGAAGGAGAGAAAAGAGGAACTCTTACTTGAATCTTTTCTTCAAACTCCAAACAAAGCTCAAACAAAAGAAAACAAAAGAGAAGAAGAGGAGAAAATGCTAGAAATTTCTAGAGTTATGGAGGGAGTGGCCGAATATGAGGCCTTGGTCTCTCTCTCTCCCACACTATTTAAACTACTACTAGAAAAGACAAAAGTCTAAACTAACTCCCTCTTAAAAATAATTGACTAAAACACCCTACTCCCTCTATTTTCTTTCTCTAGTTCTAAAAAACCCAAGATACTATTGCTATCTAAAAGGGTCCCTAGTAAGGTAAATTATGAAATAGTCATATAAAAAGCCTAAGGAAAAGGTCGGGTCCTACAATTCTCCCTTCATAATAAAAAAATTCCATCGTAGAATTTTTTTTTTTTTACTTGAGTTCACAAATAAGGTAGAATACCAATTCTTCATATCTATCTCGCTTTCCTAAGTAGCTTCTTCGACTTCTCTATTTCTCCACATCACTTTTACAAAGGGAATAACTTTGTTACATAAAACTTGTTCTATGGAGTCCAAGATTTTTACTTGCATTTCCACATATGAAAGGTCCTTTTGAACTTCTATGGATTGGAACGGAATAATGTGTGGCTCGTCTGGTACATATTTAGGCAAAGCTGACATATAGAATACATCATGAAGTTATGAGAGTTTGGGAGGTAAGGCTAATCGGTATGCTACAAGTCTGATCCTCTCAATAATCTTATAAAGTCTGATGTAACAAGGGCTTAACTTTTCTTTTTGCCCAAACCTTAATACCCCCTTTCAAGGAGAAACCTTAAAATGCACGCGATCACCAACTTGAAACTCCAACGGTCTCCTCTTGTTTGCATAACTTTTCTGCCTACTTTAAGCCGTCTTTAAATGCTATCATATTCTCTTGATTCTTTCTGTGGTTAATTCTACCAATTTTAGCCCAAAGACCTTTCTTTCCCTCACTTCTTCCCAACATATTGGAGTCCTACACCTTCTACCATACAATGCTTCGAAATGTGCCATTCCAATGCTGGTATGAAAACTATTGTTATAAGAAAACTCTATAAAAGGGTAAGCATGCATCCCATCCAACTGAAAAGTTCATAGCACAGGTTTGTAACATATCTTTTAAGATTTGGATTATCCTCTCTGACTGGCCATCCATTTGAGGGTGGAAAGCGATGCTGAAAACTAATAGAGTATCCATGGATTGCTAAAATCTCTTCCAGAATCGAGAGGAAAATTGAGCATCACGATCCAATACAATACTCAGTGGTACACCATAGAGTTTCACTATTTCAGCCACATACAATTTCGCTAATCTCAGGGGACCAAGTTATCTTGATTAGTAAAAAGTGAGCAAACTTGGACAATCGATCAACCATAACCCAAATAGCATCAAAACCCTTCTTAATATGGGGATGTCGTCACTCTCTCCTATGGCCACTCTAGTATAGGAAGAAGTTATAACAATCCTTTTGGGTTTTTATTCTCAATCTCTACCTGCTGACGCACTAAGCATCAAGAAACATACTCCACTACGTCTTTCTTTAGGCCCGACCACTAGAAATTTTGTTTAAATCCCTTATACATTTTGTTACTTCCCGGTTGCATGAAATAAATGCTGTTATGAGTTTACTTCATAATCTCTTTCCTCAACTCTACTTCATTTGTTACATAGATTCAATTCCCCAACATCACCATTCTATCTTCTCCTATCATGAAGTCAGTCAGTTTATTCTCCAACACTTCCTTATTAATTTCCATAAATGTCTCATCATTATCTTGAGCATACAGTAGAAGACCTACCATCGACGATCTTACCACCATGCTAGCTACTAACCCTTTGTCGGTACTGACTTCAAGTTTAACTTATAAACTTCTTAATTCTTTGATTTTAATTATAAGTCTTCAAAGTTGCTAACTTACTGGACTTCTGAATTAATGCATCAGCCACCACATTAGCCTTCCCAGGATGATAGTTTATGGTACAATCATAGTCACTGATTAGTTTCATCCATCGCTTTTGTCTTAAGTTTAACTCCTTCTGGGTAGGTAAATACTTGAGATTCTTATGGTCTATAAATATTTCATAATTCGCTTCATAAAAGGTGATGCCTCCAAATCTTTAGGGCAAAGACTATAGCTACCAATTCTATATCATAAGTGGGGTAGTTCTTTTCATGGTTCTTCAATTGGCGAGAAGCATAAGCTACAACCTTTCCAAGTTGTATAAGGACACAACCTAACTTTTGGAAATTGCCTTGACAAGATACCCAGGTGGTGATCTTCCAAACACCCAAGTCTAGAATGACTTGTAAAGATTTGGAATCGAAAATAGGAACATAAATCAAAGAAAGAAAAAAGACAAGCGATTTGTTATCGAGGTTCGGCAATAGCCTACGTCCCCGTGAGTTCCTCTGAACTCTCTGCACTAAATTAATGGTTCTTTACAATCCAGCAACCCTCTTTAAGAAACCTTAAGTTCTTGAAGAAACCAAGAAGAGAAGAAAGAAGATGATAAGAACTATTACAATGCTCTCTATCAAATCTATACTACTCTCTCTTTACAACCAGCCTCACTACAATGAGTCCCTCTTGTGTTTTATGTCTTTGCACTCTTACATAATTCTCTCTTATATATCACATTGTCTCTTAAGTAGTCTTACAATATGATGATGTTATATCTTGATAATGAAGCTAGGTGACCCTCTATATAGTGCACCAACTTCTTGTCCAATCTTGAGAGTCAATCTCCACCCTTAGATCTTGATGACCACTCAACCATGGCCTTTGATCATTCTTTAGTCAAGCTGTGCATTTTAATCTTGCATCCACGCACTAAACATAAGGCTAAAAAACTAGCCTTGGTGTGCCTTCAGGGTGCAGCCTGAAACAGGGCAAGGTGCGTCCTGAAACAGGGCACACTTACTGCCACTATGTGTGCCGCGGCCTGGTCTTCCTCTAGCATTCCTCCATGTTGTGCACTGTGGCCTAGACAAAGCTGGGCTACGGCCTGACCTGATGCACATACTTTCCAGCTTGTGTGCTTAGGCGCACACACTAGTGTGCCTACCTTTGCCTTGCTCCAAGGTGCCGCGCACACTTGTGTGCACTTCTTTAACATGCTGAACTTTATTCTTCCAACCTTGGTTTAGACATTAACCTTGTTTAAACCATGTTTAAACCTTAAAAAAAATATCAACAATCTCTATCTTTGTCTAAGTGTTTAAACCTGAACCATTGTGCAGAGAACTTTAGGATCCAAACTCATCTTGAGTCATCAATCAGTCGACTCCAATCCTAAGTAGTCCAAGGCAATGATTAAACTTACTTAGAGGTAGAACTTTATTACCTAAATCTGCAGGGTTTTCTTCCGTGGCTACCTTGTCCACATGGATGCATCCTTTCGTAACATTTTCCCGAATGAAATGGTACCGAACATCCATGTGCTTTGTCCTCTCATGGAACACTGGATTTTTGTATAAGTGCAATGCACTTTGACTATCCGAAAACACTATAACCTGCTCCTCTAGTACCTTCAACTCTTCCAACAATCCTATGCACCACATAGCTTCCTTAATAGCTTCCGTTGCCTCTATATACTCACCCTCGGTTGTTGAGAGTGCTACCACCGGCTGCAACTGAGCCTTCCAACTTACACAACATCCGTTTAAGTTGAATAAGTAGGAGGTAATCGATCTCCTTTTATCTCGGTCTGCACCATAGTCCGAATCGACAAAACCCTCAAGGCAGATGGACTTACCTCTCTTCTCATAAACCAGCCCTACTTCTGGGCTTCCCTTCAAATACCTCAGCAACCACTTCATCCCAAGCCAATACTCCTTTATAAGATTACTCATAAACCTGCTGAGAACACTTATTGCATGAGCAATATCAGGTCTAGTGCTTACCATGATGAACATAACAGAACCAACAACACTAGAATAAGGGACTTTTTCCATTTCCTTCTCCTCCACCTTCGATCTCGGACATTGATCGCTGGAGAACTTGAAATGACCAGCAAGGAGAACCTTCACTGGTTTGCTATCTTCCATAGAGAACTTAGATATCATCTTCTCTATGTAGGAAGTTTGAGAGATCTTTAATCTGTTTCTTTCCTTTTCTCGGATGATACATATTCCAAGGATCTTCATAGCCAAGATCCTTCATCTCAAACTCCTCACTGAGTTGAGCCTTCAATTTCCTTATCCTCTCCATGCTGCTCCCAACCAGCAACATATTATCAACATAGATGAGGATGATCACCACTTCCTCAACCTTCTGCCCTTTGTAGTACAAGTACGAATCATAGTATCTCCTCATGAAACCCAAGCTGATTACAAAGGAATCAAACCTCTTATTCCATTGCCGAGGTGATTACTTCAGGTCATAGAGAGATTTCTTCAATTTGCACACCAACTCTCCTTGTCTTCCTTCCTCATAGCCTTTGAGTTGCCTCATGTAAATGGTTTTATCGAGCTTTCCATGTAAGAACGCTGTCTTCACATCTATTTGCTCGATTTCCCAATCAAATTGGACCACCAATGCTAACACTGTCTGTATCGTCTTGTACTTCACAACCGGTGAGAAGATTTCGATGAAATCTATGCCTTCTTTTTGTGTGAATCTCTTCGCCACCAGCCTAGCTTTATACCGAACTTCATCCCCTGGAGTATTCCCTTCTTTGATCTTGTAGATCCATCTACAATCCACAACTCTTTGTTTTTCTGGTTTGGGCACCAACTCCCAAGAGTTGTTCTTCATCAAAGAATCTATTTCTTCCTCCATAGCCAGCTGCCACTTTGACGAATCCTTACACTCCATGGCATCCAAGTAAGTTTCTGGTTCAACCTCTCATTCTATCCAAGGAGCTGCTAAATTAGTATCCGCAAACCCATATCTCAAAGGTGGTCTCACCACCCTCCTTTCCCGGTCCCTTGTGAGATGGTAGTCATTCTGACTTGCTACATCAACCTCTTCTAGTTCATCATTCTCTTGAGTGCCCTGAGCATGGCCTTTATTAATGGGCTCTACCTGGTCCGAACCATCTTACCTTCTTTGCTCTACCTGAACTGAATTCTTCTTGATGTGATGCTCTACAAATTCCAAACCGGTTTGCTCACTAGCCCTTGCAGGGTTAGTTTTCTCCAAGTAGGGAAATAACAATTAATTAAAAATAACATCCCTACTTATTATGAGTTTCATGCCCTTCTTTTCTAAGGACCATAACCTATATCCCTTAACTCCATCACCATATCCTAGAAATACACATTTTCTAGACCTTGGGCTAAGTTTGTCCTCCTTTTAATGTGCATATGCAGCACACCCAAAAGTCCTAAAGTTGCTTAATTCAAGGGGTTTCCCACTCCACATCTCTATGGGAGTTTTGAGCTCTAAAGCTCTAGAGGGTGATCTATTTACCAAGTATGCAGCAGTAGCCACAGCTTCTCCCCAAAAAATTTTTGGTAAACCGGATCCTATTAACATGCACCTAACCTTTTTCATAAGGGTTCTATTCATCCTCTCAGCAACTCCATTTTGTTGAGATGTTTTTACAATCATTCTATGCCTTAGAATGCCATTTAATTCACAGAATTTATCAAAATCCTTATAACAAAATTCTAAGCCATTATCGGTTCGTAAAGCTTTAACTACCCTGATGAGTGCCGAATATTGCATATTTTGGCCACTTAATTTACATTTGTTAGCTTAAGAATTTGTTACTTTGAGTTGTTTTTGTTGTTTTTCAGGTTTACAAGCACTGGAAAAGGAGTTTCACTAAAATTGCCAGAATTACCTATACAGATCAATCATTTTTGTGGATTTTACTGTATTGATTCAAGAAGAACCAGGAGAAGAGCCATATATGCTTGGAAAGATCCGGAAGTCTATTTTCTAAGGAATTTTACGGCTTTTGTGAATTTTAAATTACTCGCAAGCGCACGACTCGTGCACCTTCGAGTAATTTAAAACTCACAACAAGTTTTTGGCGCCGTTACCGGGGAATTGTTTTGTTTGTGAAATTTTTGTCTAAATTAATTTTATTTTTCTACAAGTTTAGTTAGCATTTTTGTTTTATTTTTTTTAAATTTAAATTTAATTTTAGTTTATTTGTTTTTTTCCAAAAATAAAATAAAATAAAAATATAAAAAAATGTGGATGAATCCAGCGCCGGTTTCACAGTCTTTAGATGACACCCTTAAAGATTTCACGAATATGATCGGCCAGTCCATCAATACAACCAATACATTCAATGTTGATAGTTTTCCCATCTGTGCTAGTCATATGCATTTAGCACAGAATTGTCCATCTACGTCGGCTTTTATCGAGTATCTCATGGAACAAATGAACACTTTCAATGACTATTGGTGGCAATCAAATGGATCTTACTCCGAGATGTACAATCCAAGGTGGCGGAACCACCTTGATTTTTCATGGAAACAGAACCAACTGATAAATCAGGGAGGAGCCCCTCATCATGCTCACAATCAATACCCTCCCGGATTTCCTCCACCAGTTCCAAGTTATGGTTTCTCAACCCATTAAGCACCATCACACACTTACCAAGCTCCCACTAAAGCGCCAGCGTCGGTTTCACAGTCATTGGAGGACGCCCTCAATGATTTCAGAAAGATGATCGGCCAATCCATAAGCGAAGTAAGGAGTGCACAAATAGTAAACACCCAAGCGATTGCTAAGATAGAGAGTCAAATGGATTAAATCGTAAGTCACTTAGGTGAAGGAGAGAAGGGAAGGTTCCCCAGTCAACCTGAGCCTAACCCGAAGGAACAGTTTGCGGTGAAAAATTCATCAACTCCTATGCACGGGCAGGAACAAGTGTAATTGATTGTCCCATTGAAGTCTGTGAGACAAGTGGATAATCAAGTGGAAGAGAACCCTGCCATGCAACAAGGGCAAGAAAGTGGCAACAAGGAAAAGAGAGATGCTGAGCCATCTACAGCCACATCTATTATTAAGGATCTCCCTAGGTCGGTTGTACCTAAAGTGCCTTACCCTGAGAGATTACAAGCGCCCAAGAAAGAAGGAGAGTCTGAGGACATTTTGGAGGCATGCTTTGCTCAGTATGGAGAGGATTTGGATTTAGATAAGTTACTTGAGCAAGCGAATGCCATTTTTGAGTCTGCTCCTCGGGAGAGCAGTAAGACGGAGGAGACTGTGGGTGAATCAGGCATTGAAGACCCCCTGGAGGCATGCTTTGCTCAGTTTGAAGAGGATTTGGATTTGGATAAGTTGTTTGAGCAAGCAAATGCTACTTTGGAGTCTGCTCCTCAGAAGAGCAGTGAGACGGAGGAGACCGCAGCAACTGAACCCCTTAAGAAGGAATTTAAGCCTTTACCGAACAATCTTAAGTATAAGTTCCTAGGTCTAACAGATTCTTTGCCTTTGACTATAGCTTCAGATTTGGTTGATGCTCAAGTGGATAAATTATTGGACGTTTTAAGAGAACACAATGAAGCCATCGGTTGGATTATTGAGGATATCAAGGGAATCAGCCCCTCGGTGGTGATGCACAAGATACATTTGGAAGAGAATGCTAAGCCATGGAAGGAGCCACAAAGAAGGCTCAACCTAGCTATGCAAGAGGTTGTGAGGACTGAAGTGATTAAGCTATTGGATGTAGGGATCATTTATCCAATCTTTGATGGCGAGTGGGTGAGCCCATTTCGTATCGTACCAAAGTGGGCTGGATTGGTGGTAGTGATGAATGAAGATGACAAGTTGGTTCCAACTAGTGTGCAGTCAGGATGGAGAGTGAGTATAGACTACCGTAAGTTGATTGCTGCCATAAGGAATGATCATTTTTCACTCTCATTTATTGATCAGATGGTGGAGCACTTAGCTGGGCACGATTACTAATGTTGGGTCTGGCTGAAGACATTAAACTTAGCGCTCGTGGGAGGTACCCCACAACATATCCTTTTCGTTTGTTTATTATTTTACATATTTATTGTTACTGCTTATTTCTAGTGTTTCTTTTGTTTTCCAGTCTTTATTTTTCAGGGACAACGCGTACTTCAGTTCAAGTTTGGGGGTATGCTATGAGCCATACTAAGTCCAGATAGTTCTCCATATCCCAGGTCAGCTCTTTCCATATTATTCACACATTGTGGTCAATGTGTAAGTTAAGTTTGGGGGTATGGGAGACACATTACACACACTTTATCCTAATTTGTTGTTGTTTTTCTTTATTTAAGAAAAAAGAAGGTAAATGCATGCTCGTGCTATTTTGAAATTTTAGTTGATCTAAACAAATTCTGTGATGTGATGTCATTGGTGAGCTTAAAATTGTGAACACGTGATTTGATGATAGAGTTTTAAAACTTTGTTACTTACTTTAGGCATTTGAGAATTCACATGTTTGATCTAATCTGACACGAGCACATTAGCACATAATTGTGTGAGGTATGACATATGATTTTAATATGCATGTTTCCTTGACTTAACTGAAACTGGATGACTTGTGGGATTAACACTTGGGCATAGAAAAACAAAAAATAAATAAACAAATAAATAAATAAATAATGATCATCATCAATAAACTTTTCATTGAGTAACTGGACCTCTTGCCTCAGTAAGCAATGAGTGTTCACGTCAAAAGGTGGGAATTTTATTCATAATGATCATTGCAAAACTTTCCACTGAGTAACTAGACCTCTTGCCTCAGTAAGTAGTGAGTGTTCACGTCAAAAAGTGAAAATTTTGCTTGGTAGCATTAAGGCTAGTTTAGTTCTGTAGCCTTTTTGACTCAAGTTAGTAAGTTCTTAGGGGTGTTTGTACACCTAATGCCCTAAAACCATCTGGTTTGGGAGTCATTGACTCAACACTCGCTACATGGGTCAATTAGAAAGCTTTAGGGAACTAATCATAGCAGAGCCTTATTAAAAAATAAATAAATAAATAAAACTATGCCATCGTTGTTCATTCTGATGAGAAATTCTGTGAATCTTGAGACATGGAGACATTGTACATTGAAGTTATTTGGAAACCTCATCTGTATATGCTAATTCATTTTACACTGATTCAAGCTTGTGATGTCTTAGCCTGCCTCTTGTAAGTAATTAGGTTTTAAAATTGCTATTCATTGCGAAGATGAGTTATATTTTTAAGCTTGCTCATGAATGAATATCATGGTTTTGAGTGCTCCATAAATTTTTGGATACCATTAGTGATGAACTTATCTTTATGTTCTTTGTTTTTCATTTAGTTTTTTATTTTGTTTTGCTAAGGGACTAGCAAAATGTAAGTTTGGGGGTATTTGATGAGTGCCAAATATTGCATATTTTGGCCACTTAATTAAATTTGTTAGCTTAAGAATTTGTTACTTTGAGTTGTTTTCGTTGTTTTTCAGGTTTACAAGCACTGGGAAAGGAGTTTCACTAAAATTGCTATAATTGCCTGTACAGATCAGTCATTTTGTGGATTTTACTGTATTGATTCAGGAAGAACCAGGAGCTGAGCCATATAAGCTTGGAGAGATCCGGAAGTCTATTTTCTGAGGAATTGTATGGCTCGTAAAAATGATTTTTCTAGAGAAAGTTATGGCAGTTTTAGTAGACAAGGGTTAAGCTGAAGATGTCTAGTGCGATCGATCGCACCATACTGCGATCGAGCCCACTCGGGCAGTATCCCACATCGAATTTGCAACCCATTGTACTCCAGGAATTCCCCTATAAAAGCACCATCTCACATCATCATTCGATGTGCAATTCCTGGTGCTATTTGGTGTAATCCGGTTGACATCTGCTAGCATTCTGGTGGATCCCGAAGTCTTTGCTACCACGAGGGGAAGTGCCGCCCAATAGCGAGTGGAATTTCTCCCATGTATAGTCAGTTTTAATTTACTACTTTTTTAGTTTAATGTTTAGTACTTTTATTATGAACTCTTTTATTATGAACTCTAGTTTCATGATTATGAGTGGCTAAAATCTTCAACTAAGGTTGAAGATGAAGCCTCGCCGTTGTTTGGCATAATAGTTTCAGATTTGTTTATACAATTCTGATTTTTTTTTAGTATAAATGTTCTATCAATTATTTGAGAAAAATCTTATGATTGATTGCATTTAAGTTGTTCTGTTGGATATTCCGTGTGTTTCATTTGATGGATACATCAAATTGTTTTTGATTAAATTGGATTTCCTTTGTGATTTGTTAAAAGCAGATACATTGGATGCTTTTGGTTTAATTGGGATATTTTTTTTTTTTTGTTTTAAGTTGGATTCATGGAATGTTTTGATAGGCTATTTTTAGAACATGAAGATATATACTTAACTTTGGTGGGGTGGATTCAGAAACTTTAGTGTCTTTATTATTAGTTTTAAATTAATTTAGTTTAGTTTTTATTTGTTTTGCAACATATAATTCAAAACTCAGGTTAAGATAAGTTTAGTTTAGATAAAATTACATTTTCACAACGCAATTCCCTGTGGATTCGACCTCGCACTTGCACAACACTATATTGCAAATGACTCGTGTGCTTGCGAGTAATTTAAAAGTCACAACATACCCTACCCGTTTGAGTCTCCAGCAACTTCTTCCACACAACAAATTTATTCAAGGCATCTGATTTATTTATAAGTAAATAAACCCACACTTTTCTTGAATAATCATCAATTAAAGATAGAAAGTAAAAGTCACCTCCCTGTGTCGGTGTTCTTACTGGTCCCTAAAGGTCTGAATGAATGTAGTCAAGAATGCCCTTAGACTTGTGCACTTCGGTGTTGAAGTTGACCTGGTGTTGCTTTCTAAGAATGCAACTCTCACAGAAATCCAGTTTCTCTACTTTGTCTCCTCCAAGTAGACCATCATTGCTAAGAACTTGCAGGCCCTTTTCGCTCATATGGCCCAAGCGAGTGTGCCAAAGGGCTGCCCTATCCATCTCAGCCATCAAGCTTGCTGCATGATCCTTGGTTTCTGTTTCACCAATGCTGCCTTGATCACTACCAAAGATCCCTTGGTCACCTTGATCTTTCCTCCCTCTACTTTGCATGTATACCCCAAAGATTCCAGCTGCCCCAATGAGATCAAATTCCTCTTCAAATATGGAAGATACCTCACATTTCACAGCAGCCTTGTGACTCAATTAAACATCCTCAATTGGATGTCTCCAATCCCTCTCACTTGGGAAGTGATAAGTGCTTAAATAGTCATATTTAAGCCCCTTAATTTACACTTGTTAGACTCTTATTATATATTTCACTAGTTTCTACTTCATTTTTGTGTTTTATGTGTTTTTCATAGGACTTGGGACAAAAAGATGATAATTTGGAGATTTTAGGAGCAAAAGTTAAGTTCTGCCATCTAGCAAGGTGCGCTCGAGCGCACCTCCCCTGTGATCGAGTGCACAAGCCCAAGAGTGCACTTGAAGAAGGCTCAAGCACATACATACGCTCGAGCGCATCCCGCATACACTCGAGCGCAATCACTCTAGAGGCGACAGAGCCAGATATAGAAAGAAGTCTCCAGACTCCAAATAGGAAATTAGGGTTTCGGGACACCATGAAGACCCTATAAATAGCCCTGTAAAACACATAAACCAGACCTTTTGTTCTAGATTCGAAGTAGCAAGCTTAGGAGAGAAATTGACGACTTGTCTCCCGAGTCTTCTTCGGTTTTAGTTTTCTGTTTTTATTTCATTATGTTTAGAATGTTTAGTTTAACTAGCATGTGTAACTAAACTCCTATAGGGCTCGATTGAGGCCCTAGTTATGCTTTTCCATATGTTTATTCATTGATTATCTTTTACTATAGCCTTGTTAGAATATTTAACTTGATTAATGCCTGTTTGTATTTAAATTCCTCATATGTGTGTGCCTGATCAACGTATGCATGTGGTATGGATAAGTTAGTCGAATCAATTTGGATGATCGAGTCCTGGGTTCGATATTAGTAACAAGGGATATCCACACTGGATTCCCGGGTTAATCAACATGGGAAACCGGGAGCAGACCAAGCCTTAGGTCCTGTGTGGTTGCCGATCTCCATAGCCCTCATGCTCTCTTAAGGAACGACTCAATATACACCCATACTGAATCCTTTAAGAGAGAAAAGAGTTAGAGCATACACCATGCCTAACTCGTTGCATAGGGAGATCAATAGCCTAAGGTGTGGACCAAGACCCTAGGTTGGCAACCATTAAATATTCATGATAAGACTAGAGCATTAACACCTTATTTAGTGGGAAAGTATAATTAGTGGTGGATATCGTAGTCCTATGTTCTCATTATTGTTATTTACTCACAATCAATAGTTATTTCTCTTTTTACCTTGAAGAAACTAATTCTAAAACGAAATTCACCAATCCTTGTGGAAATGATCTCGCACTTGCACACTATGCTACCACTGACCTTGTGCACTTGTAAGTAAAACTGGGACAATTATTTGCATATTTATTTAGGTAGATAATCATCACATCAAGTCTTTGGCACCGTTGCCGGGGATTGCACTAAATTTCTTTTTAGAATTAATTTTTCATTTAGTTTAATTATTGTTATTTCCTTTTTATTCTATTCCATTTTTAATTATTGTGTTCACCTTATTTTTTCGTTTCATTAAAACCCTAATAAATTTCCTTTTTTCTCTGTTTCAGGTACTCCAGGAGAGCTTTCTGTGCCACTTGCGATTGAGCGCACCCTCCTGTGCGATCGAGCGCAATTGAGGCAGAGTGTCATCTGAGCAGTAGTGTTTGACTACTGCACTCACGTAACTGCCACCGATTCATGCACGGACGTCGATCCAAGCATCCAACATTCCTTCCTCTTGATCCTGAGCTAGAGAGGACTATTCGACAAAGGTTTAGAGATAACTCGAAAGAGGTAGAAGGAGGAATCGAGGAAGAGATACCAATGGCAGAACAGATAGCCGAGCAGCAACCGCCTAAGCAGAGGCCGATGAAGCAATCCTTCATCTCGTAGAACCTCGATCAACCTTTGTGCATTGCGTATCAACCTGAGGCAGAAGGAAACTATTACATATCTCCGCAGATACTTAGTACACTGACTCACTTTAGGGGTACACCTAGTAAGGATCCACATTTGCACCTTCGAGAGTTTTCACTTTAGAATTAGTTTCGAAATAATAGAATAAAAACAAGAGAAATAAATATTGAGTTGGAATTTAATAAAGATAAAGGCGTAGGGACTTGATATCCACCATTAATCATGCTACCACAACAAAACAGTATGCCAATGCTTTACTCATGTCATGAACACCTAATGTTTGTCAACCTAAGGGCATGGTATCTACTCCTTAAGCTATTGATCTCCCTAAGCAATGAGTTAGGCATGGTATCTACTCTAACTTTTTTCTCTCTCAAGGGATTCAACATGGTGTATGCTGAGTTGTTCCTTAAGAGAGCATAAGATCTGTGGAAATCGACAACCCCACGGGACCTAGGGCATGGTATCTACTCCCGATTTCCCATGTTGATTAACCCAAGAATCCGGTGTGGATATCTTTTGTTACTAATGTCAGACCCAAGGCTCAGTCATCCAAATTGATCTAACTAACAAGTCCATACCACATGCACATATTGATCAGACATATACATATGAGAAATTTAAATAAAAGCAGGTATTAATCAAGTTAAGCAACACAACATAAATATCACAAAGGCGCCAATACTAAATTTATTGAGTAAACATAATTAGGGTTCCAACTAAGCCCTACTAAGAATTTAATTACACATAATAAAATAAAAGAGAAAGAAGAAACCCGAGAAAAGAGTTGTCAATTCCTCTCCACGGTCTCCTTCTGGCCTCCGGCCTCCCGACCTAAAACTAAACTAAAACTAAAAGAAGATTGAAAGATAAAAGAAGGGATTAGATGATGTCCATTGTGTGTGTTCTACAGGTGTATTTATAGGGAGTGAATAATCCTAGAAGGCTCAAGAACCCTAAACTTTCCTAAAACATAAAACTCCTTTATTTCCAAAATTGGTTCTGCCTCTTTACTGTTTACGCCCGTACATGTGCGCTCGATCGCATACGCAATGCACTCGATCGCAATGTTGCGCTCGATCCTTCTTTACGCGCGCACGAGTACTGATGCGCTCGATTACACCGAGGGTTGCGCTCGATCGCACTTTATCTAGCAGTTGCTCCAGGATTTCCAAATTTTCTTCCTTTAAGTGCCAAAAATGCTTCTTTCTTCTCCAAAACCCTATAACAACGTGTAAAACACAAAAGTGAAGTAAAATAGACTAAAACATATAGATAAAGAGCTTAACAAATGTAAATTAAGGGGCTTAAATATGAATATTTAAGCTCCTATCACACCCCCAAACTTACATATTGCTAGTCCCTTAGCAATACAAAACTAAAAACTAAATGAAGAACAAAATTAAAGATAATTCATTTCCATGATACTCAAAGATTTGGGTTGTGCATAAAACTATGATAACCGTTAATGAGTAAGCTTATAATAAAAACACATTTTGGATTGCAAAAGGACTTTCAAAAGTTTTAAGTTACTTACCTAAGGTTGGCTTAAGGCATCGCAAGTTTGATTCGTGTGTGATGAGTTAGCACATGTAAGATGGGGCTTCCACATAATTTTAGCGTATAGGGTTTCGATGCCCAAACTTTTATCGAATTCCTTATCAAAGAGAACAAAAATGGCATAATACTTGCTTATTTTTCTTTTTCCTTTTATCATGCGACCTTTGCCATATTGAGTTCCATCGAGCTTTCTATTTGACCCTTGCAATGAGTGCTTAGCCAATGACTCCCAACCAGATGGTTTTTAGGGCATTAGGTGTAAAGACACCCCTAAGGACTTACTAACTCGAATAAAAAATGCTACAGAACTAACAGGTTTTAATACTTCTAAATGAAATTCCCACCTTTTGACGTGAACACTCAATACTTACTGAGGCAAGAGGCCCAATTACTCAGTAGAAATTTGTTATTATGATCATTAAAGGCTTACTTCCCACCTTTTGATGTGAACACTCAATGCTTACTGAGGCAAGAGGCCCAGTTACTCAGTGGAAAGCTTTTTGATCACTTTTTGCATGATGAATATTTTTCTTTATTTTTTTTCTTCTTTATTTTTCTTATGCCAAAGTGTTCTTTTCAACAAGTTATTCGATTACAGTTAGATTATGGAAACATATACAAGAGAATTATATGCCATACCCCACACAAATGCGTGTTAAATGTGCTCGTGCAAATTTGGATCAAACTCGTGAATTCTTAGGTGCCTTAAGGTAGGTAACTAAACTTTGTAAAATTCCCATTGCAATACTATGTGTTCTAGCTTTTAAGCTTACTAATGAAATGTTATCAAATTTTTAAATCAACCAAAAATTTTGTTTACCAAAAGAACATGCATTTATCTTCCTAAAAAAAAACTGGGACTTAGTGTGTGAATATGTTTCCTATACCCCCAAACTTAAATTACACGTTGTCCCCAATGTGTGAATAACATGGAAAGATCTGACCTGGGAGATGGAGAATTAGCTAGGTCGGCATGGCTCATAGCATACCCCCAAACTTGAATGGATGCACACATTGTCCCTAAAAAATAAAAACTAACGTAATACAGGAAAACAAGAAGTACTAAAAATAAATAAATGACAATGAATACATAAAACAATAAAAGTAAAATGATAAGCTGTGGGGTGCCTCCCATGAGCGCTAAGTTTAACGTCTTCAGCCGGACCAAACCTTATTTTTCCCCAAAACTAAGATTGGTAGCAACTAGCACAGGTAGTGTTTTATTATCTCCCATATAAGCATAAGTCAACTGCTTCAGCAATTGCTTGAATTCCAAGTATGGTGCCTGGATAACAGAAAGGAAAAAAATAGTATTAGTAGGCACATGAAGTTCAAATGGATCAGTGTACTTACTTGGATGCTTTGGAGAAGCCTCTAGAAGGTGCACAGTTTCAATGATGTCATCAGTAACATCCTCAGATTTTGGCTCAATATCTGATCCTTTGAAATAATGGGTGAGGGTGGTCTCCAATGGATCAATGTGATAGACATGAAAAACTTGCTCAGCCACACCTTGCTGTCGTTCACTCAGCTCTTTAGCCAATTGCCCCACTTGTACTTCCAATCTTTGAATGGCTTGTTCATGCCTTGCAGTGGTTTGTCTTATCTCAGTCCAAAATTGCCTTTCCTATGCCATAAACTGATCTTGTGAGGTCATCAATTGTTGTTGCTAAGTTGCCAACTGCATCACAAGACTCTCTAGGTCACTTTTCTTTGATTCGGGAACTGAGTGGGATGCTTGTTGGGAGTTCTTTTGTTGCCTTTGAAAGTTCAAGACATTTTGATCATTGCTCCATGAGAAGTTCGAGTGAGTCTGCCATCCAGGATTATAGGTATTTGCGTATGTATTGTAGTTGTTCGGTCCCACATGATTTGCTTGCTCTTGATCTGCAGATGAATACAAAGGGCAAGTGTCAGTAGTGTGATCAAAACAAGAACATATAGCACATACTTGGAGTTTTTTGGCTCGTGGACTAGGTGAGATGTTTTGAGCAGTAATGGCTGTTATAAGTATATCTCGCTTCTTCTCCATAGCAACTAGATAAGCATAACTAGCTTCCGCCATTGGTGCTTCTCTCTTGAATAAATTAGTTGAAAAGCTTCAGCGTATCAGTTTCAGTACTGCTGCTCGGGTACTCTCTGGAGCTTTTGAGCTCGAGCGCACTAAGAACAGCGATCGATCGCACAGGGCTTGCGCTCGATCGCAATGAGGATAGAAACTCCTCCTCTGCACACCTGAACAAAAACAAAAAACGAAAAGAGGGAATAAATCTTATTTGTGATAAAAATAAAATGGAACAAAATAAAATAAAACTGACGAAATAATTCCAAAAAGAAATTTAGTACAATCCCCGGCAACGGCGCCAAAAACTTGTTGTGTGATTATCTACCAAAATAAATGGGCAAATAATCGTACTTGTTTTAATTGCAAGTGCACAAGGTCAACTTAGTAGTATAGTGTGTGAATGCAAGATCATCTCCACAGGGGTTGGTAGATTTCACTTTAGAATTATGTTGGAAATCACCTTAGCAAGATGCCCAGGTGGTGATCTTCCAAACACCAAAGTCTTGAATGACTTGTAGAAAGAATTTCAACAATCGAACACAAGAACAGAAAATCAAAGAAAGAAAGAAGATAAATAATTTGTTGTCGAGGTTCGACAATGTGCCTACGTCCCCATGAGTTCCTCCGAACTCTCTGCACTATCTCAATGGTTCTTACAAAGTTACAGCAATCCCCTTCAAGAATCCAAGTTCTTGAAGAAACAAGAAGAGAAGGAAGAAGATGAGAACTCAATAATGTTCTCTAATCTAATCTAGACTCCCTCTATCTTATTACAACCAGCCTCACTACAAGAGTCCCTCTTATGTTTATGTCTCTCTACACAATTCTCTCTTAGTGTTTACAATGATCTCACAATGTCACAAATCTCTTTTGTATATGTGTTGAATAAACCTTGTTGTTGTATTTGAAAATGAGGCTTGAGAACCCCTTTTATGGCCTTTCACTTCTTGGACATTCTTGTGAGTCATTATCCTCCCTTTGATCATGTTCTTCCTTTAATCTCAGCCCTTCATCACTCTCCAAGTGATGCTGTGTGTTTTGGTGTGGTGCACACATGATTGGAGAGGTCTTATGCATGCTGGATCATGTGTGCACACATGTACTGTGTGTTGTGGCACTGGTGCTGTGTGCTGCAACGCTGGGGTAGGGCTGGAAGCATGGCTTGCTGTGTGCTGTGGTGCTGGTGCTGTGTGCTGCGGTGTGACCTGATGCTGCAGCCTCCTGATGCTGTGCGCACACCTCTTGCTTGTGTGCTGAAACTTACACAGCAGTGTGCCTGACCTTCCCACGCTCAAAACTTAAGCACACACTTGTGTGCAACCTTTTAACTTGCTGAACTTTGATATTCCATAAGTGGTTTGGACTTTAACCAACTTTAGGCCATGTTTGGATATGTTTGAAACTTAGACAAATAACAACAATCTCTACCTTTGTCTAAGTGTTCAAAAAACCTGAACCATTGTGCAGAAAGCTTCGGGATCCAAACTCATATTGAGTTACTAATTAACCAACTCCAGTCCTAAGTAATTCAAGGCAATGATTGAACTTTCTTAGAGGTAGAACTTTAGTACCTAAATCTGCAGGACTTTCCTCCATGGTCTTCTTGTCAACATGAATGCATCCTTTCGTATCATTTTTCGGAATGTAATGATACCGAACATCCATATACTTTGTCCCCTCATGGAACACCGGATTCCTCTACAAGTGCCCCACACTTTGGCTATCCAAAGACACCACAACCTACTCTTTTAGGACCTCCCACTCGTCCAACAACCCTTTGCACCCCACAGCCTCTTTTATGGCTTCCATAGCTGCTATGCATTCTACCTCGGTTGTTATGAGTGCTACCATTGGCCACCACTGAGCCTCCATGTACCTCAGTAACCACTTCATCCCAAGCCAATGCTTCTTTCCGGGAATACTCACAATTTTGCTGAAAATACTAATTGCCCAAGAAACACTAAACCTGTTTCTTTCCTTTTTTTGGATGATTCTCATCCCAAGGATCTTTTGTGCAAGGTTGAGATCCTTCCTCTCGAACTCTTCACTAAGTTAAGATGTAAACCTTTCCATCCTCTTCCTGCTGTTCCAACCCAACAGCCCATCAATGACATAGGTGAGGATACTCACCATGTTCTCCACCTCGTGTCCAAGTGAGAAAGTTTCTGTGAAACCTATGTATTCTTTTCTTATGAACCCATTCGCCACCAGCCTAGCCTTGTTCCGGACTTCATCTCTTGGAGGGCACCCTTCTTTGATCCTCTAAGTGCACTTACATTCCACAACTTTTTGATTTCCTAGAATTTTTACCAATTCCCAGAAGTTGTTCTTCCTCAAAGAATCCATTTCTTCCTCCATAGCCAGCTGCTACTTTGACGAATCCTTACACTCCATGGCATCCGTGTAAGTTTTTGGTTCAGCCATCCCTCCTTCTATACAAGGAGTTGCTGCATCTGCAGCATTTGCAAACCCATATCTCAAGGGTGGTCTAACCACTCTTCTTTCTCGGTCTCTTATGAGCTGGTAGTCCTTCCGACTTGCTGCATCAACCTCTTCTAGTTCAGCCTCCTCTTGAGTGCCCTGAGCATGGCCTTCATCCAAGGGCTCTACCTGGTCCGAACCCTCTTGCCTTCCTTGCTCTACCTGAACTGAATCTTCCTTGATGCTATACTCCACAAGAACTAAACTGGTTTGCTCACTAGCCCCTGCAGGGTTAGTAATCTCCAAGTAGGGAAATAACAATTCATTAAAAATAACATCCCTACTTATTATGAGTTTCAATCCTTCTTTTTCTAAGGACCACAACCTGTACCCCTTAGCCCCTTCCCCATATCCTAGAAACACATATTTTCTAGATCCTGGGCTAAGCTTATCCTCCTTTTGGAGTGCATACGCAGCACACCCAAAAGTCCTAAGGTTGTCCAACTCAGGGGGTTTTCCACTCCACATCTCCATGGGAGTCTTGAGCTCTAAAGCTCTAGAGGGTGATCTATTCACCAAGTATGCAGCTGTAGCCACAGCTTCTCCCCAAAAATATTTTGGTAACCCGGATCCTATTAACATGCACCTAACCTTCTCCATAAGGGTCTTATTCATCCACTCAGCAACTCCATTTTGTTGAGGGGTTTCCACAACCGTCCTATGTCTTAGAATGCCATTTAACCTACAGAATTGATCAAGTTCTTGGTTAAAAATTTCTAAGCCATTATCGGTTCTTATCCCCTTAACTACTCTACCCATTTGAGTCTCAACCAACCCTTTCCACACCACTAATTTATTCAAGGCATCTAATTTATTCTTAACCAAATAAACCCATACTTTTCTTGAATAATCATCAATTAAAGACAAAGTAAATGTTACCTCCCTGTGTTGGTGTCCTTACTGGTCCCTAAAGGTCCGCATGAATATAGTCAAGAATGCCCTTAGACTTGTGCACTCCAGTGTTGAAGCTGACCCATTGTTGCTGCCCAAGAACACAGCTCTTATAGAAATCCAGTTTTTCTACTTTGTCACCACCAAGTAGACCTTCCTTGCTAAGCACTTGCAGGCCCTTTTCGTTCATGTGTCCTAAGCAAGTGTGCCAAAGAGCTACCTTATCCAACTTAGCCATCAAGCTTGCTGCTTGATCATTGGTTTCTGTTTCTCCGATCATCTCATAGAGTCCATCGTTTCTTGCTGCCTTGATTACTACCAAAGATCCCTTGGCCACCTTGATCTTTCCTCCCTCTAATTTGCATGTGTACCCCATGGAATCCAGCTACCCCAATGAGATCAAGTTCCTCTTCAAATCTAGAAGATATCTTACATTTCGCAGCAGCCTTGTGACTCCATCAAACATCCTCAATTGGATGTCTCCAATCCCTCTTACTTGGCAAGAATTGTCATTCCCCAAGAAGACCCTTCCTTCATTGATCTCCTTGAAATTCTTGAACCATTCTTTGTGAGGGCACATATGATGAGTGCACCCAGAATCAAGAATCCATTTTCCACTGCCTTGCCTCCTGCTCACATCCGAGCACACAACAAGAACATCATCACCTTGCTGTTCTCCCATGGCAACCGAAGCCTCTCCATTGTTGGTATGGCTTCTCTTCTCATCCCACATCCTCTTCTTCCTATCTTTCCTGAAATGGCCCTCCTTGTTGCAGTAGAAGCACCTCCTTCCTCCAACCCTTGGTTTAGAGTGTGCTCTCCTATGGCTTTCTCCTCTACCATTGTCCCAATAGTAGCCATTGTTACTGCCATTCCGAGCTGCTGGCCTTCCTCTTATGAACAGCCCTTCACCACTTGATGTCTCCTTCATCTTGGCTTTGAAATCATGTGCCCTTATCGCATTGATCACAATCTCCTTTGTCAAACTATCTCTCCCATACTCAATTGCATTAATCAAATTTTCAAAGCAATCAATTTAATAAAATAACAGCCAATTGTTCATTCGGAAAAGAAATGTTACAGCTATTCAAATCTTGAACTAGCTTATTAAAGACATCAAGATTATCTTGCAACTCCTTACTAGGGTCCATTTTAAAAGCAAAGATTCTTTTAAGAAGATAAATTTTGTTAGGGAAAGTTTTGGTAAGAAACAACTCATCTAGTTTCTTCTATATGATAGCCGGATCCTCCGAGTCTCCGCACTCCCTTGTGACACTATCTGACATGTGCAAGAAAATGGTGCTGTAAGCTATCTTCTTCATCTCGGTCCGCTGGTCCTCCGTGACACTTGCTAGAAAAGTATCATCTTCTTCAACAGCCAAGTCCACTTTCTGCTGCATGAGAACCACCTTGATCTTCCGCTTCCATAGGGTAAAGTCCCCCTTTCCATCAAACTTCTCCACACAGAAATTTGAAGCCATCTTTTGCGGACAAGATCCCAGATTTGTGCACTAACCACAACTACTTTCTTTAACCTCGAGAACATAGATCGAAGATGGATCTTTAACACCGTTCTTGAATCAACCTTCAAGAACACGACCGGATCTTGATCTTTACACTATTCTTGAATCACCCAAGAAGTTTGATCTTTGATTCTTGGAGTCTTGGCTCCGTACCTTCTACTTCTTGTTCCGATAACTAGCTACTGTGCTCTGATACCACTATCCAAAGCTCTGATACCACTGTTGAAAATCACCTTAGCAAGATGCCCAGATGGTGATCTTCCAAACACCCAAGTCTTGAATGACTTGTAGAAAGAATTTCAGCAATCGAACACAAGAACAGAAAATCAAAGAAAGAAAGAAGATAAGTAATTTTTTGTTGAGGTTCGGTAATGTGCCTATGTCCCCGTGAGTTCCTTCGAACTCTCTGCACTACCTCAATGGTTCTTACAACGTTACAGCAATCCCCTTCAAGAATCCAAGTTATTGAAGAAACAAGAAGAGAAGGAAGAAGATAAGAACTCAATAATGTTCTCTAATCTAATCTAGACTCTCTCTATCTTATTACAACTAGCCTCACTACAAGAGTCCCTCTTGTGTTTATGTCTCTCTACACAATTCTCTTTTAGTGTTTACAATGATCTCACAATGTCACAAATCTCTCTTGTATGTGTGTTGAATAAACCTTGTTGTTGTATTTGAAAATAAGGCTTGAGAACCCCTTTTATAGCCTTTCACTTCTTGGACATTCTTGTGAGTCATTATCCTCCCTTTGATCATGTTCTTCCTTTAATCTCAGCCCTTCATCACTCTCCAAGTGATGTTGTGCGTTTTGGTGTGGTGCACACATGATTGGAGAGGTCTTATGCATGCTGGATCATGTGTGCACACATGTGCTGTGTGCTGCGGCACTGGTGCTATGTGCTGCGGCGCTGGGGCAAGGCTGGAAGCATGGCTTGCTATGTGCTGTGGCGCTGGTGCTGTGTGCTGCGGCGTGACCTGATACTGCAGCCTCCTGATGCTGTGCGCACACCTCTTGCGTGTGTGCTGAAACTTGCACAGCAGTGTGCCTGACCTTCCCATGCTCAAAACTTAAGCACACACTTGTGTGCAACCTTTTAACTTACTGAACTTTGATATTCCATAATTGTTTTGGACTTTAACCAACTTTAGACCATGTTTGGATATGTTTGAAACTTAGACAAATAACAACAAATTAGTTTCAAAATAATAAAATAAAAACAAGAGAAATAAATATTGAGTTGGAATTTAAAAAAGATAAAGGCGTAGGGGCTTGATATCCAACACTAATCATACTACCACAACAAAACAGTATGCCAATGCTTTACTCATGTCATGAATGCCTAATGTTTGTCAACCTAAGGGCATGGTATCTACTCCTTAAGCTATTGATCTCCCTAAGCAACGAGTTAGGCATGGTATCTACTCTAACTTTTTTCTCTCTCAAGGGATTCAACATGGTGTATACTGAGTTGTTCCTTAAGAGAGCATGAGGGCTGTGGAGATCAGCAACCACATGGGACCTAAGGCTTGGTCTGCTCCCGGTTTCCCATGTTGATTAACCTGGGAATCCGGTGTGGATATCCCTTGTTACTAATGTCGAACCCAGGACTCGATCATCCAAATTGATTCGACTAACTTATCCATACCACATGCATACGTTGATCAGGCACACACATATGAGGAATTTAAATACAGACAGGCATTAATCAAGTTAAATATTCTAACAAGGATACCATACCCTAGGTCCCGTGTGATTGTCGATCTCCACAGCCCTCATGCTCTCTTAAGGAATAACTCAGTATACACCCATGCTGAATCCCTTAAGAGAGAAAAGAGTTAGAGTATACATTATGCCTAACTCGTTGCATAGGGAGATCAATAGCCTAAGGTGTGGACCAAGCCCTTAGGTTGGCAACCATTAAATATTCATGATAAAGCTAGAACATTGACACCTTATTTAGTGGGAAAGTATAATTAGTGGTGGATATCATAGTCCTATGTTCTCATTATTGTTATTTACTCACAATCAACAATTATTTCTCTTTTTACCTTGAAGAAACTAATTCTAAAACAAAATTCACCAATCCCTGTGGAAATGATCTCGCACTTGCATACTATCCTACCACTAACCTTGTGCACTTGCAAGTAAAAATGGGACAGTTATTTGCGTATTTATTTAGGTAGATAATCATCATATCAGTAAGAAATGTCATTCCCCAAGAAGACCCTTCCATCATTGATCTCCTTGAAATTCTTGAACCATTCCTTGTGAGGGCACATGTGATAAGTGCACCCAGAATCTATAATCCACTTCTCACTACCTTGCCTCCTGGTCACATTTGAGCACACAAAAAGAACATCATCTTGCTATTCTCCTTTGGCAAACGAAGCCTCTCAATTGTTGGTATGGCTTCTTCCTCTCTCATCCCGCAACCTCTTCTTGCAATCTTTCTTGAAATGACCCTCTTTGTTGCAGTAGAAGCATCTCTTTCCTCCTCCAAGTCTTGTCTTGGAATGAGATCTCCCATGGTTCTACCCTCTACCTCTTGATTTCTCCTGGTAGTTGCCATGAGTGCTATTGCCATTCCGAGTTGCTGGCCTTCCTCTTACGAACAACCCTTCTCCACTTGATGCCTCCCTCATCTTGGCTTTGAAATCATAAGCCCTTATGGCATTGATCACAATCTCCTTGGTTAAAGTATCTCTTCTATACTCAATAGCATTAATCAGATCATCAAAGCAATCAGGAAGAGAGTTTAACAAAATAACAACCAATTGTTCATCCGAGAATTTAATACTACAACTAGCCAAATCTTGAACTAGTTTATTAAAGACATCAAGATTATCCTGTAACTCTTTATTAGGATCCATTTTAGAAGCAAAGATTCTTTTAAGAAGATAAATCTTGTTAGGGAGAGTTTTGGTAAGAAACAACTCATCTACTTTCTTCTATATGACAGCCGGATCTTTCGAGTCTTCGCATTCCCTTATGACACTATCCGACATGTGCAAGAAAATGGTGTTGTAAACCATCTTCTTCATCTCAATCCACTGGTCCTCCGTGAAACTTGCTGGAAAAGCATCATCTTCTCCAATAGCCAAGTCCATTTTCTGTTGCATAAGAACAGCCTTGATTTTCCGCTTCCATAGGGAAAAATCTCCCTTTCCATGAAACTTCTTGATGAGAGTCGTAAAATGCATCTTAACAGTACTTAACTGTTATCACTTTAGGGTTGATCTAGGTTTTAATTGCACTTTTATACGTTAACAACTCTAAAGTATCATTCTTGGATCATTGATCTATTTCGGTGCATTTTCAGGTACTTTAAGCTCAAAAGAGGAGGAAAAGTTATCATTGCTTGAAGCACAAAGACTTAAGGCATACTGGAGTGAAGGAATGCTTCTGAAAGGACAAGATGGAGGGCTTAAAAGAGCAACAGCTGCTGCCCGCACTGGAAAGAGTTTCACTAAATTGCGAGAATTGCCCGTACAGATCAATCATTTTTGAAAATTAAACTGTATTGATAAAAGAAGAATCAGAAGATGAGACATATATGATTAGAAAGATCCGGAAGTTTATTTTCTGAAGAATTTTACGGTTCGTCAAAAGGATTTTTCTAGAGAAAGTTATGGCAGTTTTAGTAGACAAAGGTCAGGCTGTGCGGGCTGTGCGGGATTTCAGCGTGATTTTGGGCTTAAATCCCACATCCCACATCGGTTGGAAAATATATTTCTATATCCCACATCCCACATTGGATGGGAAACACTTTGCACTCTTGGTATTTGCCTATATAAGACCCACTCCACTTTAGCTTTGGAAATGAATCGGGGATGAATCCAGAGGGCCTTTAGGAGAAATCCAGAGGGTCTTTAGGAGGAACCCAAAGTTTAAAGTTTGAAGGTCGGGAGAGATTATTGTCGGGAGGCCGGAGGCAACTCGAGGATGCATGAGCCCCATGACCGACTAGTCTCCAAGCAAGGCGAAGGGATGAATCCCTAGGTGTAGTTGTTCTTATTTTTCCTTTATTTGATTCGGTTGTAGTTGGAATTATTTTCGTTAAATATTGTTACGTTTTATTCTTTAATTTAATTAGTAGATTTATTATAACTCCGGTGGTTGCATGCTTCTTTTCCATATAAGTTCAGTCAGGCTTTTCTTATGTGTACCTGTTTGGGTGTGATTGAGTCCGGTAGATCTCTTTTATAGATTTGTCCATTGCTGCGGTATCGTTGTTTAGATATATCGTCGTCTCTTGATAATTTATAAGTTAGGTCATGTGTGCTTGAAAGTAAAGAAGATTTCATAACAATTACATTAGGATTTATAAATGCGCTTTAATTGAATATTTTCCGATTGCCTGTTTGGGATGTGAAACTTGCAATCGAGATAAAAACAACTGAATCAAGTTAGGATTAGAGCAACGAAACTAGGGAGGATTTCTGGAACCTTGTCATTTTTATTTTAAACTTATTTACACAATTACTCTTTTTCTCAAACAACTCAGATTCTTTAATCTTTTATCGTTTGTGATAAGGTTTACACCTTCTGTTGTACTTAACTTGTTCCCTTGTGGAATCGACACCCCAAAACTATACTACAATAACCGCGTTATATTTTGGGCGTAATCAAATTTTGGTGCCGTTGCCGGGGAAACGCGCTTAAGTACAAGGAAGCTTGTCAACTTTGAGTGTGACGGTAAAAAAAAAATGAAATATATATAAAATAAAATAAAATAAAAAAATAAAATAAAAAAAAAATTCATGTTTTATTTATTTTATTTCCTCTCTGATTCATTTGGTGCATGCTTAGATAAGAGATCTGCGAGGTAGATTCATTAGAGGACCTGAGCTAGAATTACCTTCTCCTTCCAAGTCTGATAGTGAAACCTCTCCTAGATCAACCCATAGAGAAAACTCAAGTGAGAATTTAGAGGATTCTGTTAACATGGCCGATAACCATAATGAGAATGTTGCTAGGACACTTCAGGATTATCTCCACCCTACACGCACAGCCACACCATTATGCATCATGTTTCCAGCCAATACTCGCCAATTAGATCTTAAACAAGGGATGATTCAATTACTCCCTACATTTCATGGCTTGGATAATGAAAACCCATATGTGCACATTAGAGAGTTTGAGGAAGTAGTCGCGACTTTTCATAGTCAAGATGAAACCGATGACATTGTGAGGCTTAAGTTCTTTCCTTTCGCTTTGAAGGATAGAACTAAGAGTTGGCTATACTCACTAAGACCACGATCTATTGGGTCGTGGACTGAGATGACTCGGGCTTTCTTTAACAAATACTTTCCCCAACATAAGACCAACGCTTTGAAAAGGCAAATCTCCACCTTTGCACAAAAGGATAGTGAGACCTTATATCAGCCATGGGAAAGATTTAAAGAATTATTGAGTATGTGCCCTCACCATGGGTATGAGAGTTGGTGCTTGGTGAGCTATTTTTATGAGGGACTTACATATAGAGAGCGCCAATTCGTAGAGATGATGTGTAATGGTGGGTTCTTAGAGAAAGATCCTGATGAGGCCATAGAGTACCTCAATGAGCTTGCTGAAAAAGCTCACACTTGGACTGGACCTAGTGCTACTGAAAGCACAAATAGGTCACGACCTATAGGGAACCCAAATGGTGGTGGAATTTACTATCTTAGGGAAGAGGATAACCTTAAGGCCAAGGTCGAGATGCTCACTAGGGAACTAGAGGCATTAAAGACTAAAAGCTCAAAGCCAACACACGTGGTCAATCATGCAAAATCTTTTGAACCATGTTTTGTGTGTGGCAGGGTAGACCATCTCGCCAAAGAGTGTCCCACATTTGCTAATATGAGAGGGATGTATAAGGAACAATGTAATGCCTTAGGCATGTACACGAAGCCTTTTACACCCTTCTCTAATACCTATAATTCGGGATGGCGCGATAACCCCACCTTCAGCTGAAAATCTGAAAAATCAGCAGTTTGCACAACCCGCTAGCTCATATTCTGCACCATATCATGCACCTGTGTCTTCTAGGAGTTCTTTAGAAGACACTTTACATGCTTTTATTGAGGCACAGGGTAAGACTAATAAAAGACTTGAATCGTTAATTGTGCAGGTTGTTGAAGAACATAAGGAGATAAAGAGCCAAATGTCCAAGTTGATGAGCTACTTGAGTGTGACTGAGCGAGGTAAGTTCCCTGCTCAAGCTCAGTCCACATCCCATGGTCAGCACCTGGCGCAACGGAATTTGAAAGAGGTGAATGCCATTAAGACAGTAAGTTGTAAGTCCTTACACATCCCAACAACGACGAGATCAGAGGATGTGGATGAAAGCCACCAAGCATACACGATGGACTCATTCATGGAAAAGGTCCAGTATCTTAATCCATTTGAGTCCACCCTCATCCATGGCTTCACCAAAGCATACATCGAGCCAGAATTTACGAATGTTACTGATGACATCCTTGAGGCCCCCCAAAAGCATAGAAGCACCAAATTTGGTAATGAAGCAGTGGCGGATGCATTCAACCTATGTTTTTCAAGGAGGGAATAAGAGCGTCTGGCTGAAGATGTAAAACTTAGCGCTTATGGGAGGCAACCCACAGTGTATCCTTTTATTTTTATTGTTTTTTTATATTTCCTTTTTTTATTGTTTATTATTATTATCTTGTTGTTTTCCAGTTTTACTTTCGTATTTCTTTTTTAGGGACAAAAATATGAAGCAGTTCAAATGGTGGAGCACAATTTTCATCTTCTGTGCACCTTTGGCTACAAGGGGAGTTTCCTTTACTCTTTCTTTTACATTGAGATCAATGCAATTTTTAAGTTGGGGGTGGAGGAAACGCATCTTGACCATGGCCTTTGATCATTCTTTAGTCAGGCTGCACATTTTGATCTTGCATCCACGCACTCAACATAATGCTGAAAAACTAGCCTTGGTGTGCCTTCAGGGTGCGGCCTGAAACAGGGCATACTTGCTGCCACTCTGTGCGCGGTGGCCTGGGGTAGGGTGTGCCACAGCCTAGTCTTCCTTTTGCATTCGTCCATGCTGTACGCTGTGGCCTGGAAAAAGCTGGGCCATGGCCTGACTTGATGCACATGCTTTCCAGCTTGTGTGCTTAGGCGCACACACTAGTGTGCCTACCTTTGCCTTGCTCCAAGGTGCCACGCACACTTGTGTGCACTTCTTTAACACGCTGAACTTTATTCTTCCAACCTTGGTTTAGACATTAACCTTGTTTAAACCACGTTTAAACCTTAGACAAATATCAATACTAACCTTTAGTGTAAAGCATCACCATAAATCACAAACCCCTCATCACTCAAAGAAATGGTCAAAATCAGTGCCGTTGTCAAATTCTCCTTCAATAGTTGAAAACTTCACTCACAGTCTTCTGACCATATAAACTTCTCTTCCTTTCCTGTCAATTTAGTTAAGGTTACTACAATGAGTGAGAAGTCTTTGATAAATCTCCGATAATATCCCGTTAATCCCAAGAAGCTCAGTCACATTCGTAGGTCTCTCGCAATTTAGAACTGCTTCAAGTTTTCGAGAGTCCACAGGTACTCCTATTTCTGACACCACATGCCCTAAAAAGGTCACTTCTTTCAACCAAAACTCACACTTGTTAAACTTGGCATAAAGATTCTCCTTTCTAAGAGATTCCAACACAATCTTCAAGTGTCTAGCATGGTCTTCTTCATTCTTCGAATATACTAAGATATCATTAATGAAAACTACCACAAATTTGTCTAAGAATGGTCTGAATACCCTATTCATCAAGTCCATGAAAGCCACGGGGGCCTTAGTCAAACCAAACGGCACAACCACATATTCATAATGTCCATAACAAATATGAAAAGCAATCTTCGGAACATCCAAGTCTTTAATTCGTAGTTGATGGTTCTTGAGCGTTTATCCTCCTAAATTATTAGGCAAATAATTGAACTTGTTTTACTCGCAAGTGCACAAGGTCAACTTAGTAGTATAGTGTGCAAAATGCGAGATCATCTCCATAGGGATTGGTAAATTCTAATTAAGAATTAAATTCGCAAGATAAAATAAGAGAAATAAATATTGAGTTTGAAATAATAATAATAAAAGCATAGGGACTTGATATCCACCACCAATTATGCGACCACAATAAAACAATATGCTAATGCTTTAAATATGTCATGAATACCTAATATTTGTCAACTTAAGGGCTGGCTCCACTCCTTAAGCTATTGATTTCCCTAAGCAACGAGTTAGGCATGGTGTATACTTTAACTCTTTTCTTTCTTAAGGGATTCGGCATGGTATATATTGAGTTATTCCTTAAGAGAGCATAAGCTCTATGGAAATCGACAACCACACGAGACCTAGGGCTTGGTCCACTCCCGGTTTCCCATGTTGATTAACCCAAGAACCCGGTTTAAGTTTTTTTTGTTACTATTGTTAAACCGAGGACTTGGTCATCCAAATTGATTCAACTAACTAATCCATACCACATGATGCATTCATTGATCAGACACACACATATGAGGAATTTAAATAAAAACAGGTACTAATCAAGTTAAGCATCACAACATAAATATCACAAAGGCACCAATACTAAATTATTGAGTAAACATAATTAGGGCTTCAACCAAGCCCTTACTAAAAGTTTAGTTACACATAATAAAATAAAGGAAAGAAGAAACCCGAGGGAGCTCCATTGAAGAGTCGTCAATTCTTCGTAGAATCCCTTCTAGCCTCCGGCCTCCGACCTAAAACTAAAACTAAAGGGAAGTGATTACGCCTAAAACATACGCGATTGTTGTAGCACGGCTTTGGAGTGTCGATTCCACAGGAAAACAAGTTAACTACAGAAGAAGATGTGAATCATAACACAAACGATAAAGATTTAAATGAGTAGATATGAATTTCTGGTAATGAAGTAATTGTGTAAAATAGATTATAAAATATAATAGGAGGATAACAAGGATCAGGGAATCCCTCCTAGGTTCGTTGCTCTACACCTAACTTGATTTAGTTATTTTTATCTCGATTGCAAATTTCGCATCCCAAACAGGCAACGACAAGTATTCAATGAGCACATATATAAACCCTAATATGATTGTAATGAAATACTTCTTATTTTCGATTCATGCACATTGATCTATCTTATAGACTTATCAAGAAACGACAATATATATTTGTTGATAATATTGCAGTAATGGACAAACCTAAAGGCTAGATTTACCGGACTCAATTATACCCAAACAATCTTGACATAAGAGAAACATGACTAAATTTATATCAAGGAAAAAGATACAATCACTGGAATAAATAGGATCTTATAATTAGATAAAGAAGTAAATCATGACAATGTTTGACAATAAATTCTTATTACAACTGAATCAAATAAGGGAATATAGGAACAACTACACCTAGGGATTCATCCGTGTCCATGGCTAAACACTTTTGTGGATGAGAGCTGCTGCTTTCAGTTTTCTGGGTTTTTCTTCACAACGAAGATTCCCTCTCTTAAGCCTTAAGTGTCTTATTTATAGTACAAGGGTCCAAGGGGTGTTCTTGGGTTTTAATCTAATGTTTAAAACCCTAATTAAAGTCTAACTCGGAGATACAATCCCATCTGCGCGCTACGGTGCTGCTTGAGGAGCACCGCGGTGCTAGCTGTTTGTTCAAAACATGGGAGTTTCTGAGCACCGTGGTGTTGACTGAGGAGCACCGCAGTGCTGGCTATTTGCTGATTTTCTTCAAGCTTTGCCTCTCCGCAGCCACTCCTATGCTTCATCGTGCATGGAACCTTGGTGCTTTTAAACAATAATCGCTTCTTCTTCTCTTTGAACTCAAAATACCTGAAAATGCACTGGAATAAGTTAGTGGTCCAATAATATTACTTAAGAGTTATCAACACATAAAAGTGCAATAAAGACCGAGAAGAATCATAAAATGCTAACAATTAAACATCATTGCGATGCATTTTATGGCTCTTATCACAACCCCCAACTAGCTTATTGCTAGTCCTTAGCAATTCAAGCGGAAATAAGAGATGAAATCCATGGTGGGAATCAAAATAAAGTAAAGCAATATCAGTGTTAACCAAGACTAATCCACATTTTGTCTCAAAAATTTCACATAACACACAACACATAAAATCGTTTAAATTCACCCAAGTTCGAAAGTAATCTAAACATCAATCTTGAAATCGTTATTGACTCTTAACATCCATCTTACCATAATCCATTAATCCGTACACCCGGATGATTTTATGCAGAACATTCATGAATACAAGTCTTGGCCTCTAAAAATGTAATAAATTGTGTGACATCAATCACATAAACAAGCTCCATAGGCTTATTTTTCAAATCACTCTCCACTATTGTAGAAAAAAATCACACTACATTGAATCAATAGGTCTTTACTAAGCTTGTAATGTTAGGCTAAGGTAAAGGTTAAGAAAGAATGGGAAGGATTCAACAAGTAAAAAAACTTATTCTCTTAGTTTTGAACACAACTCTTTAAGCACTGGATAATCTTACTTCAATACCCAACTCTTCCAACCATTTTCCGAGCATTTCTTTCAACAAATCACCATTTTTTTTCTTTATTTCTTCTTTCTTTGCCATAATTCACTTCTTTTTTTATTTTGGCACATAAGACCATTCACCTCCTTTTTCATCATTTTTTTTCTTTTTTTTTTCCCTCATACTTTCATCCTTACTCCTTTTGAGTGCTTCTCAACAAATGTGTATAACTAAGTTCTTTAAAAAGGAAGGTAAGGATAAAATATTTTAGGCTCATAAAGGTGAGTAAATGGGCTATTAAAAGAAACAAGACTCAAATTCTTTTTCAAGAAAAAGGCTCAAATGGGTGACTAGTGATAAATATAGCAATGGTAAGTTTGGAAGGCTCAAACGGTTCAAAACTGGCCTATATCATATCCTAAGTAGTGTGCATTCTAGAAATTCATCTCAAATGATTATCAAATAAGTTCTAGAGCTTGTCGAGACCGCAAAAGTATTCACAAAACAATTGCACATAAAACTTCTCTAAATGTTTTAGACTAATCATACATTCTTACCACAAACTAGAGTCTCTAACCAAATCAAGAGTGACACTTAAAGTATTTTCAAACCAAAGCAAAATTTAAGTTTTTTTCTAAATGCTGTATGTTATCTCAATTAAGCTTATATCATTGACATGTTAATTACATCCAAGGCAAACACAAATCATGCTTAAAACAAAAGGTAAGGAAAAGTAACACCAAGCAATTTTAAAGAAAATGCGTCTCCACCCCCAACTTAAAATTTGCATTGTCCTCAATGTTAAAGAGAAAGTAAAGAAAAACTCCCTTTGTAAGCACGAGTGCACAGGTACTGAAAAATGTGTACCACCAGGTGAATTGCATGCCATTCTTCTTGCTAAAATTCCAATCTACAACATAGAACATGACAACAAAAAGAAAATAACTATGGTGTACCCTTAAGATTTCCACCATATGTTAGGTTAGCACATAAAATGTAGAAAAATCACTAAAATGAGAAAAAGAAAATAACAAAAAATTGACTAAAGAAAAGGGAAAATAAGAGATAGAACCCAAAATTATTCCTCTAAATCACATCATCATCTGCATTCCCTTCACTCTCTTCACCTTCCTTGGGAAGTGGATAAAAAGACGAACTTGGATAGGGTGGCATAGTAGGAAAATGACCCATATTACAACCAGTAGTGGAGGCAAGGTGTTGGTACATCTGACCAAAGGAGGAGTTGACCTCCGCTTGATAATCGGTTTGCTGAGCCAAAAATTGGTCTTGATGATCTAACCTAGTAAGCAATAATTTCTACTGACTCTCTATCCGCTCAAGTCGCTCAGTAACCGTGAAATGCCTAGAGGTGGGGAAATGAGCAGTAAATACTGCCTCCTCTCCTGGAATTGGTGGCCTGGAGGTTTTAATCTGAGCTAGTTGGATATCATCAATGGGTCTTTTAGGTGGCTGAGTCTCCTCATCAGGGCTGTATTGGACTCTGGCTCGGATGCCCAATTGGGTTATTAAAGAAGGAAAATATAATCCAAGGTTTTGTCTAATAGTGTGTTTGATCGAATCATATATGACTTGGCCTACATTGATAGTCATTCCCATCAAAATGGCATAGATTAACACAACTCGCTCAATAGTTAAGGAACTATAGTGTAAAGCAGGCATCATCTGCTGACATATAAAATATTGCCAAGCCTTAGCATTGATATTGAGAGAAGTACCGGGCAAAGTGACAGGGATATCTCCCGTCATTTTCCATGTAGTGCCCAGAACACAAAGGGTAGTGCAAATCTCTTCATAATTAATGGTGGACACATATGCACTGTATTCACTATGTTCAATGTCAGGTAAGCCATAGAAGCCATTAATGGTTGAGCTGCTAAAAGAAACTGTTCACCCTCTTTCTCTTACTTTACCATTCCTATGCTCGGGTGCATTTGCGTAAAATTCTCTAACCAAATTTGGGAGGGAGGTAGGGGTGGTCTTGCAAATGTACCTCAATTCCTATCTAGAATCATTCTAAATAAGGTCAGATTTCCCCTCTCGATGATGTTGAATCCTCTTTCGGGAATAGGTTTTCGACTTTGCAACATACTAATATATCTATCGCTTACCTCAAAACTCACAAATTTGGTGTCATCATACTCTTGTTGTGCTTTTCCCCTAGGTCTCTTGGTCTTGGGTGCCATTGAAATCAAATATATATATAAAATATAGCAGACTTAAGGAAAAATGTAACCACTAAATGGCACAAATAAGCAATAAAATGGAAGAAAGTGGGCTTACTTGATGTCTATGTTAGAGAGAAGAAAGACTACCTTCCTTTTGAAGTGTGCTTTGAGAAACCCCAAGTCTTCTTGTAACCAAGCTTTAGAGAGAGAAGGTAGCAAAAACAACAAAATTAGTGAGCAATGATGGTAGAAACAAGAAAGTTTTGAGTCCAAGTGAGTGGGCAAGTAAGGATTTATTGCAAAGTGGAGAGAGGAGGAAGTGTGCTAGTGGTTTTGTGAAAGGAGAAATGAAGAAAGAGGCTGTAAAATGGCTTTTATAGTACAGAATTAGGGTTAGCATTGTGATGGGCTCGAGCTAGCGCTGTGTAGTGTGCTGTGGTGCTAGGCTGTGCACACCGGGCCTGGCATGCTGTGTGCTGCGGTGTTGGCCTGTGCGCACAGCGGTGCTAGGCCTGGCATGCTGTGTGCTGCGGTGCTGGCCTGTGCGCACGACGGTGCTAGGCCTGGCGTGCTGGGCCTGGCATGCTGTGTGCTGCGGTGCTGGCCTCTGCGTACCGCGATGCTAGGCTTAGCCTGCAGAAGAAAATTTTCATTTTTGGGTTTTTGCTAAATGAAAGAGAAAAATAAAATTAATTCAGCTAAATAAAATAAAATTAATTCTAAAAATTTAAATTAAATTAAGAACTAACAATGAATATGGACTAAAAATTAATTAAAAACAGAACTAACAAATCAAAAAAAATTAAAATAATAAAAAAAAACATACCTTTGGTGTGTGGTCAAGGTGAATAGACCGAATCCATAAGCAGAATGTCTTCCACTTCTAGATCTTGTCTATTGATTAAGATCTTAAGTCGTTGACCATTTACTTTAAAGTCCCGACCATCTCTAGTATCCTCAATTTCTATCGCCTCATTTTCAAAAACATTTTTCATTATAAAAGGGCCGGTCCATCTTGACTGAAGTTTTACAAGATGTTTATGAAGTTTAGAGTCGTATAAGAACACCCGATCATTAGGTTTAAATGTTTTCCTCAAAATGTTTTTATCATGGAATACTTTCATCTTAGCCTTATAGATTCTAGAATTTTCGTAAGCATCGTTTCTTAACTCTTCTAACTCGGTCAACTGATATTTTCTAAGCTTACCCGCTTCGCCCATATTAAAGTTAAAAGACTTGATGGCCCAATAAGCAAGGCTTTCCAAAAACAAGCTGATAAGATGACATACCTAAGGGAGTTTTAAAGGCTGTATGGTAAGCCCAAAGCGCATCAGTTAGTCTCAACGACCAATCCTTGCGATCGGGGTTAACCGTTTTTTCTAAAATTTGTTTAATCTCCCTATTAGCAAGCTCTACTTGTCCACTAGTCTGAGGATGGTAAGCAGTAGAGATTTTATGTAATACCCTATATTTTTTCATCAAAGCCTCAAAAGAACAGTTGCAAAAATGTGTACCTTGATCACTAATTATAGCACGTGGTGTGCCAAATCGAGATAACACATTTTCTTTAAGGAATTTAATCACCGTTCCGTTATCATTGCTTCGACAAGCTGCTGCCTCTACCCACTTAGATACATAATCTATTGCCACGATGATATATTCGTATCCAAAGGAAGGAGGAAAAGGTCCCATGAAATTGATGCCCCAAAAATCAAAGATTTCAATTACTAAAATAGGGTTTAGGGGCATCATATTTCGGCGAGACATAGCTCCTAACTTTTGACACCGTTCACATGAGCGACAATAGGTGTTTGCGTCTTTAAACAATGTAGGCCAATAAAATCCACACTACAAAATTTTTGCAGCGCTTTTTTCATTGAAAAGTGGCCTCCACAAGCTTGGGAGTGACAAAATTCTAAGACACTCGTAATCTCTTCATTAGGGATGCAACGCTTTAGAATTTGGTCAGGGTAGTACTTGAAAAGATAGGGGTCATCCCAATAGAAATTATGTACCTGATATAAGAATTTATTCTTGTCTTGAGTGCTCCAATCCATAGGTATCTCACCTGTAGCCAAATAATTTACGATGTGAGCAAACCATGATAGAGAAGTAATGGATAATAATTGCTCATTGGGAAAATCGTCCTTGATTGGCATGTCATCACAGGTGTCCCCGAATGTAAGTCTCGAGAGGTGGTCGGCTACTACGTTCGCCACTCCTTTCTTGTCCTTGATGGTGATATCAAATTCCTGCAAGAGGAAGATCTATTGGATTAGTCGCGCCTTAGCATCCTTCTTTATGAGAAGATACTTGAGGGCGGCATGATCTTTAAAAATAAGGATAGGCGACCCAATTAAATAAGCATGAAATTTATCTAAAGCAAATACTATAGCTAGCAATTCTTTTTCCGTTGTAGAGTAATTCATTTGAGCACTATTTAAAGTCTTACTAGCATAGTAAATGACAAAAGGTTTTCCCTCTCTTCACTGTTCAAGAACAGCACCTACAACATAGTCACTAGCATCACACATGATTTCAAAGGGCAAAGTCCAATCCGGTGACTACATTATAGGTGCGGAAGTATGCTTGCCGATCAGCATTTGGAATGCATCTTGACAAGCTTCTGTCCATTCAAAGGGAGTGTCTTTAACTAGGAGGGCACTTAGAAGTCTAGAGACGTTTGAAAAATTATGTATGAACCTCCTATAAAAACTAACATAACCAAGGAAAGATCTCACATCCTTTATTGTTGATGAGTGAAAAATATTGCATTTTCTGGCCACTTAATTTACATTTGTTAGCTTAGGAATTTGTTACTTTGAGTTGTTTTCATTGTTTTTCAGGTTTACAAGCACTGGGAAAGGAGTTTCACTAAAATTGCCAGAATTGCCCGTACAGATCAATCATCTTTGAAAATTAAACTGTATTGATTCAAGAGGAACCAGGATATAAGCCATATATGCTTAGAAAGATCCAGAAGTCTATTTTCTGGAGAATTTTACGACTCATAAAAATTATTTTTCTACAGAAAGTTATGACCGTTTTAGTAGACAAAGGTCAGGATGTGCGGGCTGTGCGGGTTTTCAGCGTGAACAGAAGTTTTGAAGGGCATATGAAGACTTAAATCCAACATCCCACATCGGCTGGAAACACATTTCTATATCCCACATCCCGCATCAGATTGGAAACACATTCCACTTGTGGTATTTGCCTATATAAGACCCACTCCACTTCATCATTCAGTGTACAATTCCTGAGCCACTTTGGTGTTTACCGGTGGACATTCGCTAGCATTCTGGTGGATCTCGAAGGCATTGCTACCACGTGGGGAAGCTTCGCCCGTCAGCAAGTGGAATTTCTCCCATGTAAAGTTGTTTATTTATTTCTTTATATTCAGTTGTTTTAGTTTAAATGTTTAACACTTTTTATTGTAGTTTTATAGTTATGAGTGGCTAGACTCTTCAGCTAAGGTTGAAGATGAAGCCCCGCCGTTGTTTGGCGTAGTAGTTCAGATTTGCTTGTACAAATCAAACAATTTTTAGTATAAATATTCTGTCAATTATTTGAGTTAATCTTATAATTGATTGAGTTTAAATTGTCTGTTGGATATTCCTTGTGTTTCATCTGATGGATACATTGAATGTTTTTCGATTAAATTGGATTTCCTTTGTGATTTGTTGAGAGCGGATACATTGGATGCTTTTGGTTTAATTGGGATATTCTTTGTTTTTTGTCTTATAGTTGGATTCATGGAATCTTTTGATAGGTTATTTTTTTAGGACATATATGCTTAAACTTTGGTGGGGTGGATTCAGAAACCTTAGTTTTTTTCATTAGTTTTTAAATCAATTTAATTTAAGTTTATATTTCTTTTGCAACATATAAATTACAAATTTGGAACTAGGTTAAAATAGAGTTAGTTTAGATTAAATTATGTTTTCACAACGCAATTCCCTGTAGATTCGACCTCGCACTTGCACAACGCTATATTGCAAACGACTCATGCGCTTACGAGTAAATTAAAACTCACAACAATTGTCTTAGGGGTAGTTAATTTAGAGATTAATTCAATCTTAGATTGATCAACCTCTATTCCTTAAGAAGAGACAATATGCCCTAAGACAATATCGGATGGTACCATGAAATGACATTTTTCCCAATTTAAAACCAATTCTTTCACAGCGAATTAATACTCTTTCTAAATTCATTAAGCATGCTTCAAATGAAGATCCAAAAACAGTTAGGTCATCCATAAAAACCTCCATGCAACTTTCAACCATGTCACTAAAAATACTCATCATGCAGCGTTGAAAAGTAGCAGGGGAGTTACATAATCCAAATGGCATTCTACGAAAAGCATAGGTGCCAAAGGGACAAGTAAAAGTGGTCTTTTCTTGGTCTTCTAATGCAATTTCTATTCGATAATAACCAGAATAACCATCTAAAAAACAATAAAAAGGATGACCAGCTACACGCTCAAGAATTTAATTAATAAAAGGGAGTGGGAAGTGGTCTTTCCGGGTACTAATATTTAATTTTCTATAATCAATGCACATACACCACCCGGTCACAAGTTTGGTAGGGACTAGCTCTCCTTGGTCATTCTTCACCACAGTGACTCCGGACTTTTTAGGGATGACTTGTGTAGGGCTTACCCACTTACTATCAGCTATAAGATATATAATACCCGCATCTAATAGTTTCAACACTTCATTTTTTACTACTTCTTTCATAATGGGGTTAAGCCTACGTTGAGGGTCTCTACGAGGACTAGTTCCTTCTTCCAAATTTATTTTATGGGAGCAGATTAGGGGACTAATTCCCTTTAAATCAGCCATGCTCCATCCTAGGGTTGATTTGTGTGCATTTAAAGTTTGAATTAATTTCTTACCTTGGATCTCAGATAATTCAGAAGAAATAATAACAGGAAAGGTCTCACCTGGATCGAGAAAGGCATGTTTTAGACTCTTAGGTAGTGGCTTCAATTCGACTTTAGGTGCTTCCATACTTGAGGGGACTTGTGTCTTGCTTCTTTCGAGCGGCTCCTCAAATCTCGGTTGCCATGCCCGATCCCAAAATCTTGAGATTTGTCAAAAACAGCACAAATATTAATTATATCAGTTCTATCATCAAATAAATCAATCTCAGAATTAACAAGAAAATTCTTAAGAGGATTGTAATCATGGGCTAAGGAAACTCCCTCATTGATAAGTGACTCAACCATGTAAAGATGGTGGTTTTCGTCCTCATCTTCGGGCTGTTTTGCAACATTGAAAATATTCACTTCAAGGGTCATGTTGCCAAAGGAGAACTTCATAAGTCCATTCCTACAATTTATTAAAGCATTCGCAGTAGCAAGAAAAAGTCTACCCAAAATGAAAGGGATTTTAGAGTTAGTGTCAACAGCAGAAGTGGTATCAAGAATTAAAAAATTAACAGGATAGTAAAATTTATCAATTTGAATCAAAACATCCTCTACCACACCCCGTGGTACTTTGACTGAACGGTCAGCCAATTGCAATACCACGCCGGTTGGTTTGATTTCTCCTAACCCCAGCTGTAAGTAAATGGAGAATGGTATCAGGTTCACACTAGCTCCTAAATCTAGCAAAGCTTGTCCAACCTCATGATTTCCAATGCTGCAAGCAATGGTAGGACAGCTCGGATCTTTGTATTCTAGGGGAATTCTTTGCTCAATTAACGTACTAACTTGCTTAGTTAGGAATGCTGTTTTCTTGACATGGTGTTTCCTCTTAATTGTGCATAAATCCTTGAGAACTTTTGCATAGGTTGGGACTTGTTTAATTACATGCAAAAGAGAGAGATTAAGTTTCACTTGCCTTAAGTTCTCAAGGATTTCATTATTAATTTCCAGATTTTTCTTGTTGGACTTTAAGGCTTGAGGGAATGGGGCCTTAACAGGACTTTTGGTCACTCCAAGGTCTTTAGGCAACTCGGTTTCATTACTAGTTTGACCCTTTCTCACATCCTCGGGTTTATTCATTGGTGGGATGTGTAGTGACTTACCACTTTGGGTCACAATGGCATTTAAATCTTTAAAATTTTATTGTGCCATATGTTGACCGTGAGGTACGGACTGAGCCTGGGAAGGGAACTTACCTCGCTCAGTCACACTCAAAGAGCCCATTAATTTAGACACTTGGCTCCTTATTTCTTTGTTTTCCTCAACCACTTGTGTAATTAAAGCCTCACACCTTTGATTTGTCTTACCTTATGCTTCGATAAAAACATGTAAGGTGTCTTCTAAAGAGTTCCTAGAGGATAAGGGTGCATAATAAGGTGCTGGGTATGATCTAGGGAGTTATGCATGCTGCTGATTTTCATATTTCCAGCTGAAGTTGGGATGATTTCGCCACCCCGGATTGTAAGTGTTAGAGAAGGGTGCTGGAGGCTTCTTGTACATGCCTAAGGCATTACATTGTTCCTCGTATAGCCCTCTCATGTCAACAAATGTGGGACAATCTTGGGCAGGATGATCAACCCCACCACACACAAAACATGTTTCTAAAGGTTCGGCTTGATTAACCATGTGTGTTGGTTTTTTAGTTTTTAATGCCTCTAACTCCCTAGTAAGCATCTCGACCTTGGCCTTAAGATTATCCTCTTCCCTAAGATGGTAGATTCCTCCATCACTAAGGTTTTCTATAGGTCGTGACCTATTTGTGCTTTCAGTAGCACTAGGTCCAGTCCATGTGTGAGCTTTTTCAGTAAGCTCATTGAGGTACTCGATAGCCTCATCAGGGTCTTTTTGCAGAAATTCAACATTGCACATCATCTCTAAAAAATTGGCATTCTTTATAGGTAAGACCCTCTTAGAAATAGCTCACTAAACACCAATTTTCATACCCATGATGTGGACACATACTTAACAGCTCTTTAAATTTCTCCCAAGACTGATACAAAGTCTCGTTTTCCTTTTGTGCAAAGGTGGAGATTTGTCTTTTCAATGCATTAGTCTTATGTTGAGGGAAGTACTTGTTAAAAAAGACTTGGGTCATCTCATTCCATGACCCAATTGATCATGGTCTCAATGAGTATAACCAACTCTTAGCTTTATCCTTCAAGGAGAAAGGAAAAAACTTAAGTCTCACGATATCATCGGTTGCATCTTGACTATGAAAAGTCAGAACTACTTCCTCAAATTCTCTAATGTGCACATAAGGGTTTTCGTTTTCCAAGCCATGAAAAGTAAGGAGTAATTGTATCATCCCTGTTTTAAAATCTTGATGGCGAGTGTTGGTTGGAAACATAATGCATGATGGTGTGGCTATCCAGCTAGGGTGTAGGTAATCTCTAAGTGTCCTAGCAACATTTTCATTAGGGTTTTCAGCCATTTTAACAAAATTTTCTATATTTTCTGTTGGGTGTACACTAGGGTGTGATCTATGTGAGGTCTCACTAACGGACATGGAAGGGAAAGGTATTTCTAATTCGAGTCCCTTAATGAATCTCTCTCGTGAATCTCTAGGTCTAAGCATACACTAACTGAATTTTTAAAAGTGATAAATAAAACAAAACACAACAAAATCAGAAAATCAAATCTAATAGGAAGGAATGATAGTACCGTCTTGTCTTAGAGTTGACAAACTTCCTTGTAAGTAAGTGCGTTTCCCCAGCAACGGTGCCAAAATTTAATTACGCCCAAAACATACGCGGTTGTTATAGCACAGCTTTGGGGTGTCGATTCCACAGGGAAACAAGTTAACTACAAAAGAAGGTGTGAACCTTAACACAAACGATAAATATTTAAGTGAGTAGATATGAATTTTTGGTAATGAAGTAATTGTGTAAAATATATTGTAAAATATAATAGGAGGATAACAAGGATCCGGGAATCCTCCCTAGGTTCGTTGCCCTACACCTAACTTGATTCAGTTATTTTTATCTCGATTGCAAGTTTCACATCCCAAACAGGCAACCGGCAAGTATTCAATGAGCACATATATAAACCCTAATATGATTGTAATGAAATACTTCTTATTTTCGATTCATGTACATATGATCTATCCTATAGGTTTATCAAGAAACGACAATATATCTTTGTCGACAATATTGTAGTAATGGACAAACCTAAAGGCTTGATTTACCAGACTCAATTATACCCGAACAATCTTGACATAAGAGAAGTATGACTAAATTTATATCAAGGAAAAAGATACAATCATCGGAATAGATAAGATCTTATAATTAGATAAATAAGTAAATCATGACAATGTTTGACAATAAATTATTATTACAACTGAATCAAATAAGGGAAGATAGGAACAACTACACCTAGAGATTCATCCCTTCGCCTTACTTAGAAGTTAGTTAGCCATGGTGTCCATGGCTAAACACTTTTATGGATGAGAGCTGCTGCCTTCAGTTTTCTAGGTTTTTCTTCACAACCAAGATTCCCTCTCTTAAGCCCTAAGTGTCTTATTTATAGTAAAAGGGTCCAAGGGATGTTCTTGGGTTTTAATCTAATGTTTAAAACCCTAATTAAAGTCTAACTCGGAGATACAATCCCATGTGCGCGCTGCGGTGCTACTTGAGGAGCACCGCGGTGCTAGGCATAATCTAGTTGGGTGAGCTTCTGGGCATAGCGGTGCTGGATGAGGAGCACCGCGGTGCTGGCTATTTTTTCACAACATGGGAGTTTCTGGGCACCACAGTGCTGACTGAGGAGCACCACAGTGCTGGCTGTTTGCTGATTTTCTTCATGCTTTGCCTCTCCGCAGCCACTCTTATGCTTCGTCGTGCATGGAACCTTGGTAATTTTGAACAACGATCACTTTTTCTTCTCTTTGGACTCAAAATACCTGAAAATGCACTGGAATAAGTTAGTGGTCCAATAATATTACTTAAGAGTTATCAACACATAAAAGTGCAATAAAAACCGAGAAGAATCATAAAATGCTAACAATTAAACATCGTTGAGATGCATTTTATGGCTCTTATCAGGAAGCCAAAAAAAAATCCTTGCTTCTGTGTTTTACAGGCCTATTTAAAAGGTTCTAAAGATACCCCGAAACCCTAATTTCCAAAATAAGACCCGAAGATATCTTTCCAAAACTAGCTCTCTCGCCTCTCTGTGCGTGTGCACTTGATCGCATGCTTTTGCGCTCGAGTCTTCTAGGTGTGCTCACGAGAGCTCAAAGATAAATTCATCCTTCATGATATCTAAACATTAGGGTTCCACACAAAACCATGATATTTGTTCATGAGTAGGCTTCAAATATAAACACATCTTCACACTGAATAAGGGTTTTAAATTCTAATCACTTACTCAAGGCTGGTTTAAGGCATCACAAGTCTGACTTAGTGTGTGGTGAATTAGTATATAAAAGATGAGGCTTCCAAATAACTCCGATGTGTAGTGTTTCGGTGTCTTAACATTCATCGAATTTCCTATCAGAATGAACAAAAATGGCATAGTTTTATTTATTTCTTTTTCTTATATTATGAGATTTTTGCAATGTTGAGTTCCCTTAAGCTTTCTAATTGACTCATGTAGTAAGTTTTTAGCCAATGACTCCCAAACTAGATGGTTTTAGGGTATTAGGTGTAAAGACACCCCTAAGGACTTACTAACTCGAGTCAAAAAGACTACGAAACTAACTGGTCTTAATGTTGCCAAGCAAAAATTCCCACCTTTTGACGTGATCACTCACTGCTTACTGAGGCAAGAGGTCTAGTTACTCAGTGGAAACTTTATTTTAATTATCATTATAAGCACAATTCCCACCTTTTGACGTGAATACTCACTAGTTACTGAGGCAAGAGGTCCAGCTACTCAGTGGAAAGTTTTTATTTTTTATTTTTTATTTTTTTTGATCATTATGAGCATTTTATTTTTTCTCTCTTTTTTTCTATTTTTCTATGCCAAGGTGTTCTTCTAACAAGTTATTCGATTATGATTATGCCATGGAAACATACACATAAAAATTATATGTCATACCCACACAATTATGTGCTAATGTGCTTGTGTCAGATTTAGATCAAACTTGTGAATTCTTAAATGCCTTGAGTAAGTAATTAAACTTTTAAAACTTTATTATTAGACCATGTGTTCTAGATTTTAAGCTTACTGATGAAATCTTATCACAATATTTGTTTAGATCAACCAAAATTTTTAACACAATATGAACATGCATTTATCTTTTCAAAAAAAAACTGGGACAAAGTATATGAATGTGTCTCCTATACCCAAACTTAAATTACACATTGTCCTCAATGTGTGAATAACATTGAAAGAGTTGACCTGGGAGATAGAGAACTAGCTGGGCTGACATGGCTCATAGCACACCCCTAAACTTGAATTGATGCACACATTGTCCCTGAAAAAGAAAAACTAAAGTAATACGGGAAAACAAAATAAACTAAAAATAGACAGTAAAAATAAATATGAAAAAAACAATAAAAAAATTAAAGGATAAGCTATGGGGTGCCTCCCATGAGCGCTAAGTTTATCGTCTTCAGCCAGACGCTCTTATTGCCTCCCATAAAAGCATAAGTTGAATGCACCTGCAACTGCTTCAATGCCAAATTTGGTGCTTGGATGCTTTGGAGAGGCCTTAATGATGTTATTAGTAATATCTGCAGATTCTGGCTCAACATTCGATCTTGTTAACCCATGGGTAAGGGTGGACTCCAATGGAGCAATGTGATGGACCTAAAAAAATTCCTTAACAACACCTTGCATCATATACACATTAGAACATTCGAAATTATCTTGGGGTAATTTTAATGTATCAGATATGTTGAATTCAACCTTCTCACCATTTACCTTCATACTTACAATACCCTTTTTCACACAAATTTTTGTATCAATAGTTCTTATAAAGGGTCTTCTTAAGATGATGGGCAAAGGCAATGGCATAGGAGATTCTTCCATATCTAATACAAAAAAATCGGCAGGTAAAATAAATGGACTTACCTTTAGCGAGACATCCTCAATAATACCTCTTGGTCTTTTTATGCTTCTGTCTGCCAGTTGCAAAGTGATGGAAGTTAGTTGAAACTCCCCCAAACTTAGTGTCTCGAATACTGTGTATGGCAGCAAATTGACACTCGCCCCTAAATCCAATAAAGCATGCTAAAAAATCAGGTTACCTATCCTATAAGGAATGGTAAAACTACCCTGATATTTTAGTTTTGGTGGTAGTTTTCTTAATAATACAGCACTTACCTCTTCTGTTAAAGCTACTATCTCATGTTTATGAAACTTCCTCTTATGAGTGCAACAATCTTTCAAAAATTTAGCATAAGTAGGTACTTGTTGAATTGCATCTAATAAGGGAATATTTATTTCTACTTTCCACAAAGTTTCAAAAATATCAAGCAGTTTACTTTCTTTCTTAGGTTTTACTAACCTTTGAGGGAAAGGTGGTGCATTTACCATTTCTATCTCACTTACCTTTGATGTGGACACTTGTGTAGGCTCATCAGCTCCTATGATCTTACCATTTCTGAGAGTTGTAACGGAATTCAGTTGCTGATATCTTCTTGGATTAGGTAGTGTTTGGGCTGGAAGTTCACCTTGCTTTCTTTAACTTAACTCCTTGGTCAATTGCCCCACTTAGACCTCTAGTATTTGAATGGCTTGCTCATGCTTTGCATTGATTTGTCTTTGCTCAGTCCAAAATTGTCTTTCCTCTATCATGAACTGTTCTTGTGAAGTCATAAACTATTATTGCTGAGTTGCCAATTGCCTCACAAGACTCTCTAAGTCACTTTCCTTTGATTCCGGAACTGATTGGGCTGCTTGTTAGGAGTTCCTTTGCTGCCCTTGAAGGTTTAAGGCATTCTAGTTGTTGTTCTATGCAAAGTTGGGGTGGTTCTGTCATTCAGGATTGGAGGTATGGGCATATGGATCGCTTTTTAAAGGATAGTGGTTTGGTCCCACATAGTTTGCTTGCTTTGGATCTGGAAATGAATACAAAGGGCAAGTTTTAGTAGTGTGATCAAAATGAGAACATATAATACATACCTGTAGTGGTGTAGCTTGTGGACGAGGTGGGTTGTTCTTAGCAATCATGGCTTTTACAAGCATATCTATCTTTCTTTCCACAACAGTCATCTGATTTGGAGATCCACCATTTAAGTTCACTTCATACATACCCTTGCTCTTTACTCTTGGTCTTCTTCTAGATGAGAATTGTTGGGTATGCTCACTTAAGGTCTCAAAAAGCTCCATGGCTTCTTCACTACTTTTCTCCATCAACACACCTCCATAACCTGATTCCATAATACTTTGATTAATATCACTCAAACCTTCATAGAAAGCTTATACCAGCTCATCTTGAGGTAGATTATGGTGTGGGCATTTAGTAGTAGCTCATTGAAGTGTCCCCATGCCTCAAAGAAAAGGTCTCTATCGCTCTGTTGGAAAGATTGAATCTCCCCTCTCATTTGCCTTGTCTTTTGGGCTAGGAAAAATTTTCTTAGAAACCTACTGGATAGCTCTTCCCAAATATGGATGGACACTGCAGACAAAGAATTATACCATAACTTAGCTTTATGTTTTAATGAAAAAGGGAAAAGAATTAACCTGATTCTCTCTTGATTTAGGCCCTGGATATGCTAGAACTTGCAGAGGTCAAAGAACTCCTGAAGGTACAAGTGTGGATCTTCAGCAGGTGTACCCCTAAAATGAGTCAAGACACTGAGTATTTGTGGAGATATGTAATAATTGCCTTCCGCCTCTAGTTAATAAGCAATGCATGATGGCTGGTCGAGGTTCCGTGGGATGAAGGACTGCTTCATAGGTCTTCGCTTAGGTGGTTGTTGGTTTTCAAACTGTTCTGCCATTTGTGTATCTCCCTTGAATTCTTCTTCCTCCTCTTCAATGTTGTCTCTAGGCCTCTATTGAATGGTCCACTCAAGCCTAGATCGAGTGGAAAGAAGGTTGGGTTCCTGGATCGAAGCCCTCACATGAATCAACTAAAATACTTAGGTGTAGTAGCTTCAGTACTGCTGCTCGGGTAGGCTCTGCCTCAAGTGCGCTCGATCGCACACTGAACTGCACTCGACCACAGTAGTGCACTCGATATCACTTAAGCTTGCGCTCGATTGCAAGGTCAGAAACAGCTCTGCTGCAGATCAGAAACAGAAAAACAGAAAATGAAAAGAAAGGAAAATTTGGTTTTTGATTAAAATAAAATAGAACAGAATAAATAAAATAAAAACTAACCAAAATAATTCTAAGTAGAATTCAACATGATCCCCGGCAACTACACCAAAAACTTGTTAAGCGTTTATCCACCTAAATTATTAGGCAAATAATCGAACTTGTTTTACTTGCAAGTGCACAAGGTCAACTTAGTAGTATAGTGTGCAAAATGCGAGATCATCTTCCCAGGGATTGGTAAATTCTAATTAAGAATTAAATTCGAAAGGTAAAATGAGAGAAATAAATATTGAGTTTGAAATAATAATAATAAAAGCATAGGGACTTAATATCCACCACCAATTATGCGACCACAATAAAACAATATGCCAATGCTTTAAATATGTCATGAATACCTAATGTTTGTCAATCTAAGGGCTTGGTCCACTCCTTAAGCTATTGATTCCCCTAAGAAACGAGTTAGGCATGGTGTGTACTCTAACTCTTTTCTTTCTTAAGGGATTCAACATGGTGTCTACTGAGTTGTTCCTTAAGAGAGCATAGATCTATGGAAATCGACAACCACAAGAGACCTAGGGCTTGGTCTGCACCCGATTTCCTATGTTGATTAACCCAAGAACCCGATGTGGGTTTCTTTTGTTACTAGTGTTAAACGCAGGACTCATACATTGATCAGACACACACATATGAGGAATTTAAATAAAAATAGATATTAATCAAGTTAAGCATCACAACATAAATATCGCAAATGCACCAATACTAAATTATTGAGTAAACATAATTAGGGCTTCAACTAAGCCCTTACTAAAAGTTTAGTTACACATAATAAAATAAAGGAAAGAAAAAACCCAAGAGAGCTCCATTGAAGAGTCGTCAATTCTTCGTAGAATCCCCTCTGGCCTCCGGCCTCCCGACCTAAAAATAAAACTAAAGGGAAGCCAAAAAAAGTCCTTGCTTCTGTGTTTTATAGGCCTATTTATAAGGTTCTAAAGACACCCCGAAACCCTAATTTCCAAAATAAGACCCGAAGACATCTTTGCAAAACTGGCTCTGCCGCCTCTCTGTGGGTGTGTGGTCGATCGCATGCTTTTGCACTCGAGCGCAGGGTTGTACTCGAGCCTTCTAGGTGTGCGCACGAGTGCTTGTGCACTCAATCGCACTTATCTGGTTCCTGATCTTCAGTTTTCTTCTTTAGAGCTCCAAAATGCTATCTTTTCTTCAAAAATCTATAAAAAACACAAAAAACACAAAAATGAAGTAGAATATACTAAAATATATAAACAAAGAGCCTAATAGCTGTAAATTAAGGGGCTTAAATATGAGTATTTAAGCACTTATCAATGGTAACCTGATCTCAAACATATTTTAGAAAACATCCGAGCTTTTTGCAACTATTCAAACAAATCATAAATTCTTGGTAATGGGTACTTATTACGATTTTTCATCTTATTTAGTTACCTATAATCCACAAACAATCTTAGAGTCCTGATAAGTGCTTATATATATATATATATATATATATATATATATATATATATATATATATATATATATATATATATATATATATATATATATATATATATATATTTAAGCCCCCTAATCTATATTTGTTAAGCTCTTAGTTTGTGTTATTTCATTATATTTTATTTCTTTTTTGTGTTTTCTGTGTTTTTCTAGGTTTTTGGAGAAAAAGAAGCATTCTGGAATTATCAGGCTTAAAGAGCAAATTTGGGGAAAAGCTGGAGTCTGTTAGTGCAATCAAGCACAGGAGACCTACGATCGAGCACAATAGAGCTCAAGCGTCCAAGCCAAGGATCGAGCACAGGAGACCTACGATTGAGCACAACAGAGCTCAAGTGCGCAAGAAAAAAGATCAATTACAGGACGATCGAGCGCACCATGCCGCGATCAAGAGCATTCGCGTGTCAGTAAACAGTATGGCGGCTGGTCTTATTTTGGAAATAGGCTTAGAGTTTTTTTTTACAACCTCTAGGGTTTCTAGATGTTTATAGGGTTATTGGGTTAATCAACATGGGAAATCGGGGGTATATACCATGCCCTAGGCCTCGTGTGTTTGTTGATTTCCACAGATATTATTTTTTCTTAAAGAACAATTTAGTATACACCATACTAAACCCTTTAAGAAAGAAAAGAGTTAGAGTATATACCATGCCTAACTAGTTGCTTAGGGAAATCAATAGCTTAAGGAGTATATACCATGCCCTTAGGTTGGCAACATTAGGTATTCATAATGTGATTAAAGCATTGGAATATTGTTTTTGTTGTGAAAGCATGATTAGTGGTGGATATCAAAGCCCTACACTTTTATCATTATCGAATCAAACTCACTTTTTCTTTCTCTCATTTTATATTGCGAAATTCATTTTAAATCAAAATTTACCAATTCCTATGGGAATGATCTCGCACTTGAACACTATATTATTATTTTGACCTTGTGCACTTGCAAGTAAAACGTTCACTTATTTCCTTATTAATTTAGGTATATATTTGCACAACAAGATTTTGGTGCCATTGCTGGGGATCGCATTAAATTCTGTTTGGAATTATTTTCGTTCAATTTTATTATTCTGTTTTGTTTTATTTGTATCAAAAATCTAATTTTCTTTTCTTCTTTTGTTTTTTTGTTTTTGCTTCAGGTCTGCGGCAGAGTAGTTCCTGGTATTGCGATTGAGCACCAGCTTATAGCAATCGAGCGCAATGCGATCGAGCGCCCAACTTGGAGCGATCAAGAGCAGTTCAAGAAACTACCCGAACAACAGTACTGAAACTGCTGCACAAAAGAACTTCATCTGATTTTTGCAAGGGCTTCGATCCAAGAATCCAACCATCTTTCCACTCGATATAGAGATTGAGTGGACCATTCGACAGAAGCCTAGAGAAAACGCTGAGAAGGTAGAAGACAAATTCAAGGGAGAAGTATTGATGGCACAACAACTTGTCAACCAACCGCCACTAGAGCGAAGACCCATGAAACAATCCTTCATCCCACAAAACCTCAACCAGCCCTCATGTATTGCCTATCAACCAGAGGCAGCAGGCAATTACTACATATCCCCGCAGACTTGCATCTTTGAGAATTCTTTGATCTCTACAAGTTCCAACATATCCAGGACCTAGATTAAGAGGGAATCAGGTTAATTTTTTTTTCCTTTTTCATTGAAAGATATTGCTAAGTTGTGGTACAATTCATTGTCTGCAGTTTCTATCCGTACTTGGGAAGAGTTATCCAGTAGGTTTCTAAAGAATTTTTTCCCAACCCAAAAGACAAGACAGATGAGGAAAGAGATTCAATCTTTTCAATAGAGAGATGGAGACCTTTTTTTTGAAGCATGGGGACACTTCAATGAGTTACTTCTTAAGTGTCAACATCACAATCTACCTTAAGATGAGCTGGTACAAGCTTTTTGTTAAGGTCTAAATGATATAAATAAAGGTATTGTTGATTCAGCTTGTTGAGGTGTGCTAATGGAGAAGAGTAGTGAAGAATCCATGGAGCTTTTTGAGACATTAAGTGAGCACACCCAACAATTCTCATCTAGAGGAAGACAAGAAGTAAAGAGCAAGGGCATGTATGAAGTGACCTTAAATGGTAGATCTCCAAATCAGATGGCTGTTGTGGAAAGAAAGCTAGATATGATCGTAAAAGCCATGATTGCTCAAAACACCCCACCTAGTCCACAAGCCACACAACTCCAGGTATGTACTATATGTTCTCATTTTGATCACACTACTGAAACTTGCCCTTTGTATTCATCTGCAGATCAAGTGTAAGCAAGCTATTTGGGACAGAACAGCTATCCTCCCAAGAACAATCCATACTCCAATACCTACAATCCAAGGTGGTGAAACCACCCCAACTTCTCATGGAATAACAATCAGAATGCCTTGAACCTTTAAGGGCAGCAAAGGAACTCACAACAAGCAGCCCAACCAGTTCTAGAGTCAAAGAAGAGTGACCTAGAGAGTATTGTAAGGCAATTGGCAACTCAACAACAACAACTGATGACTTCACAAGATCAGTTTATGGCAGATGAAAGACAATTTTGGACTAAGCAAAGACAAAAAACTACAAAGCATGAGTAAGCTATTCAAAGACTAGAAGTATAAGTTGGGCAAATGGCTAAAGAGCTAAGTGGAAGAAAGCATGGTGAACTTCTAGCCCAAACACTACCTAATCAAAGAGGACAACAGCAACTGAAAGTTGTTACAACTCTCAGAAATGGTAAGATCATAGGAGCTGATGAGCCTGCACAAGCATCTCCAGATAAAGCATCCACATCCAAGGTAAGTGAAATGGAGAAGGTGAATGCACTACCCTTTCCTCAAAGGTTAGTCAAGCCAAAGAAAAAAAATAAATTGGTTGATATTTTTGAAACTTTGAGAAAAATAGAGATTAACATCCCTTTATTAGATGCAATTCAAGAAATTCCTGCATATGTTAAATTTTTCAAAGATTCTTGCACTCAGAAAAGGAAGTTTCAGGAGCATGAAACAGTGGCTTTAACTGAAGTGGTAAGTGCGGTGTTGTTAAGGAAACTACCACAAAAGCTAAAAGATCTAGGTAGTTTTACCATTCCTTGCAGGATAAGTGACCAGTTTTTGAGCGTGCACTACCGGATCTAGGGGCGGGTGTCAATTTGCTGCCATACACTGTATTTGAGACACTAGGTTTGGAGGAGCTTCAACCAACTTCCATCATCTTGCAATTGGTAGACAGAAGCATCAAAAGACCAAAAGGTATTCTTGAGGATGTCTTGGTAAAGGTAGGTGAATTTAATTTACCTGTTGATTTTATTGTATTAGATATGGAAGAATCTCCTATGCCATTACCTTTGCCAATCATTTTAGAAAGACCTTTTATGAGAATTGCTGATACAAAAATTTGTGTGAAAAAAGGGTATTGTAAGTGTGAAGGTAAATAGTGAGAAGATAGAATTCAAAATATTTGATGCATTGAAATTGCCCCAGGATGATATGGAATGTTTTAATGTATGTATGATGCAAGGTGTTGTTGAGCAAGCTTTTCAGGTCCATCGTATTGATGCAAGAGTCTCACAAGATCGGATATTGAACCTAAATCTGTAGATGTTACTGATGACATCATTGAAGCTGTGCACCTCCTTGAGGCCTCTCCAAAGCATCCAAGTAGGTACACCCTTCCATTTGAAACTCTTGTGCCTACTAATACTACTGTTTTCCCTTCTATTGTTTAGGCACCAAATTTGGACTTGAAGCAGTTGCCAGAGCATCTGACTTATGCTTATCTGAGACACTACCTATGATAGTTGTTGCCAATATAAGTTTTGGGGAAGAAAAGAAGCTGTTGAGAGTTCTTAGAGAGCACAGAGCTGCTATCGGATGGACCATTGCTGACATCAAGGGGATAAGTCCAGCCAAATGCATGCATCACATCTACCTTGAAGGCAAAGCAAAGCCCACCATGGATGCAGAAAGAAGACTCAACCCACACATGAAGGAGGTAGTCAAGGTGAAGGTATTGAAACTACTGGATGTTGGCATTATCTACGCCATCTCAAATAGTAAATAGGTAAGTCCAGTTTAAGTTGTTCCAAAGAAGAGTGGGATCACAGTGGTGAAAAATGAAGAAGATGAGCTAATACCTACAAGAACAACCACTGGTTGGAGGGTATGCATTGACTGCAGAAGGCTGAACAAGGTGACCAAAAAAGATCATTTTCCTCTCCCATTCATTGATAAGATACTAGAAAGATTAGTAGGCCATAGTTACAATTGCTTCTTGGATGGGTACAGTGGTTACAACCAGATTGCAATAGCACCATAGGACCAAGACATGACCACTTTCACATGTTCTTTTGGCACATTTACTTACAGAAGGATGCCATTTGGATTATGCAATGCACCAGCCACCTTTCAAAGATGCATGATGAGCATTTTTTTCGACATGGTGGAAAAATTCATTGAGGTATTTATGGATGATTTGAGTGTTTTCGGTTCTAATTTTGATGAATGCCTTCATCATCTAAAGAGTGTCCTCAAGAGATGTGAAGAATGCAACTTAGTGCTAAACTGGGAAAAGTGTCACTTTATGGTACAATAAGGCATTGTGTTGAGTCATTCCATTTCCAACAAAGGTATTGAGGTGGAAATGGCCAAGATTGACATTATTTCAAAACTTCCCCCTCCTATGATAGCCAAAGGTTTCAGAAGTTTCCTTAGACATGCTGGATTTTACAGAAGATTTATCAAGGATTTTTCTAGTACCTCTAGACCACTCTATGCACTGCTAGCTAAAGATACCATGTTTGAATGGACTAATGAATGTATGGACGCTTTCAACACATTGAAGAAATTGCTCACCTCTGCACCAACAATTATGGCACCTGATTGGAGTCTTCCATTTGAGCTAATATGTGATGTCGGTGACTTCACCTTGGGAGTTATCTTGGGCCAGAGAATCAATAAGGTACCCCATGCTATTTATTATGCTTCTAGAACTTTAAATGATGCTTAGCTAAATTATTCTACTACTCAGAAAGAATTGTTAGCTGTCATTTTTGCCTTGGAAAAGTTCATATCATACCTGATTGGCTCTAAGGTTATTGTATTCTTTGACCATGCTGCTTTGAGATACTTGTTTGCGAAGAAAGATACAAAGCATAGGTTGATCAGTTGAATACTCTTACTGCAAGAGTTCGACTTAGAGATTAGAGACAGGAAAGGCAATGAGAATGTAGTTGCAGATCAAATATCTAGGCTACCTCATGAAGAAGACAAAGATGAGCTTCCTTTGAATGAAAGTTTCCCTGATGAATAATTGTTTGCAGTAGAGGTTCAACTTCCATGGTATATAGATATTGTTAATTATATAACTGCCAAGGCTTTTCCTCCAGGTATGTCTAGTCAACAAAAGAAGCAGTTGAGGTCTATATCTTGACATTACCATTGGGATGACCCCTATCTGTTCAAATTCTGCCCTGATCAAATCATCAGAAGGTTTGTCTCAGAGGAGGAGTATTTGAGCATATTGCAGCATTGCCATCAGTTTGCTTGTGTAGGACACAAAAGGGCCAAGAAAACAGCTCTTAAGGTATTATAATCAGATTTTTATTGGCCTAATTTGTTTAAAGATGCCTTTTCGTTTTGCAACTCGTGTGATAGATGTCAGAGGATAGGTAACATCTCATCCAGAGATCAGATGCCACTGCAAAAATATTCATGTGGTAGAGCTCTTTGATGTATGGAGTATTGACTTCATAGGTCATTTTCTTAACTCATATGGCTATTTATATATTCTTGTGGGTGTGAATTATGTGTCTAAATGGGTTGAGGCTGTCCTCTCAAAGACTAATGATAACAAAGTGGTTGTGAAGTTTTTACAGGATAACATCTTTACTAGGTTTTGGACACCTAGGGCAATAATCGGTGATGGAGGAAGCCACTTCTATAACCAGTCTTTTGCTTCCATGATAAAAAAGTATGGGATTACCCATAAGGTTGGCACTCCAGATCATCCTCAAACCAGTGGCCAAGCGGAGATAAGCAACCGAGAAATCAAAGGCATCTTGGAGAGGACCGTGAATCCTAGTAGAAAGGATTGGTATCTGCATCTGAATGATGCATTATGGGCATATAGGACTGCATACAAGACTCCAATTGGTATGTCTCCATATCAATTAGTCTTTGGGAAAGCATGTCATCTACTGGTGGAGTTAGAGCATCGAGCGTATTGGGCCATCAAGTAGTTCAACTTTGACATGAAAAAACGGGTGATAAGAGAAAGTTGCACTTGAATGAGCTAGAAGAATTGAGGCATGATGCATATGAGAATGCCAAGCTCTACAAGGAAAGAACCAAAGCATATCATGATAAACGGCTGATTAGGAAGGAGTTTCATGTGGGACAGAAGGTGTTGATATACAATTCACGATTAAAACTGTTCCCAGGTAAGCTCAAGTCTCGATGGTCTGGTCCTTATGTTGTCTCTAAGGTATTCCCTCATAGCACACTTGAGGTTCATAGTTCAGAAAGAAATCGAACATTCACGGTGAATAGACATAGAGTAAAGTCATACTTTAAAATTAAATTGCTACCAAGAAATGAAGATTTGGCACTCCAGTCTGTCCAATATGCCGTAGCACCAAGAGCACTTGAGCCACATTTGGTGGACTTCAAGTGCACCTTTCCAAAAGAGTAGCACTGAAGCTACTGTAGAGAACGTTTGAGCAGTTCAGGCTTTGATAAACGTGTAGCTCAAGCGCCTCAGTTGAGGTCAGTGGTACTAAGGTCACTAAGTACGGTACAGTTTTCTTCTTTGATTTTTGTTGTTTTTCAATATTTTTAATTTTTTCTTACTTTTCCTTAGTTAATTTAATGGTTCAGTACATAGGGACAGGCATTTTGTTACTGTGCAATGGAGAGCAGAAACCTCTTACATTGAGCTGTGCATTCTGTTAGAGCGATCGATTGCAAGAGACTTGTGATCGATCGCACTATCGCCATATGCCCAATGGCTCGTGAGCGCATCCACACATACACACACACACCTAAGCACAAGTAAGATCGATCGCACTTTATAATGCGATCGAGCGCACTCGGGACAGAGAGTCACGTGATCTATTTTAGGTCATTTTTTCCCCTTTCCCTATCATTTCCTCCCTTTACAGTGCACAATCCAACCTCCTCTGCACTTCGCCCACACACCACCTGTACTCACAGCTTTCCCACTCACCACAACCACCACAAACAGTCATCGCCAGCCACCACACGTCGGTTCACACCCCCGTTCGCACACACCTTCGCCATTCACCTACACGCACAGCGACAGTTTCTTTCTTTTTTCACCCTTATTAACATTTTTCCCATCTCCCCACGTTTTTGTTATTTTTGACAATTAAAATTGCATATACAACTTGTTTTTGTCCTCTGTGGTTGGGTTTTGTAGTTTTGCAAGGGATTGGACATATTTTGGAGGTCATTGTCCACCACTTGGTTAAGAGCCGCACACCACCTGTTCAACGAAATTCTTGACCGACATTCCAAGATGCCTTAGACCATTGCTTCCACATCTCAAGCTTCAGGAAGCCGAGCCCAGTCCTCTCGACCCATTTTCAAGCAGATCCTTTTTGAGATAACCTTTAACATCGACGGCGACTTCAAAAATTTTGAAGTAACTCAATGGGCCGTTCAAGACTTCAAATGACATGGGTTGAAAAAGCTATTCAAGCCTGTCACATCCACTACCTACATGAGGTTGATTGTGCAATTCTATGAGAACCTGTCCTTTTACTACAATAGGCGAGGTGTCTTGTCCTCATTCGTTCAAGGCAAGCAAGTGGAGGTGACTTCGTCAGATATAGCTGCGGCACTCAAATACAATGACGAACACCCCCTAAAGGTGCATAGTTGGAAGAGTAGCTGGAGTCTTTCTACATTTCAGATATCATTAAAGATATGTGTGCGGGGTAATACGCAGATAGTCATAATAATGCTGGCAGTCAGTCCAAGTTGCCTCCACAACTCTGGCTTGTGGACTCTATTCTGCAACATAATGTTTGTACATTGGGACATAAGACTCAACAGCATAACCAGTTCCTTCAAGCACTGTATGCCTTTCATAAGGGCTATTGGTTCTCCATCCCATTGATCATTTGGAGCCAAATGCACAAATTTTGGGACTCTGTACATGCACGCTAAGTCACCTCTTCCAATGCATGGGGGCTACCGTTCTTTTTACTCACTCATAACTTGAAGAAAAAGGGAATCAAGGTCACCTCTGCAGATGGACCAGTCAAGGAGCACCCATATTTTGGCAGAAACCAATGGACTCAAAGCCCGTCACACATACCAAGAGGACTTAGGGTGCCAGCCCCTGCTACTGATAGGGTAGAGGAAGAACCTAGGGAAGTAGAGGAACCTGCAGCTCGGTAGACTTAGGAGGAAGTGCCTGTTGACATGGGATGTACAAAGTATCAGTTCCTATATGATGAGATGTCCTTTTTCTGGCATGAGCTAGCTGACATTAGAGGGGAGGATCGGGAGGATACGTGCCCAATTAACCAACACATAGACAAATTAAAAATGCGCTTTGATAGGCAAGAAGCGATGCTCCATACCATTTTAGATTGACTGCCACCAGCTTCGGGGGCATCATCTTCGGCACCACATAGGGGATAGTAGTGAACAGTTGCACAGTCTGGCTGAGGACGTAAAACATAGTGCTTATAGGAGGCACCCCACAACGTATCCTTTATGTTTTTCTTGTTTTTTTTTTAATTTCTTCTTGTTTATTTTTTGGTTTTTTTTTGTTTTCTAGTATTACTTTACATTTTTTTTAGGGACAACGCGTACTTCAGTTCTGGTTTAGGGGTGTGATATGAGCCATGTCAATCTAGCCAGTTCTCCATCTACCAGGTCAGCTCTTTCCATGTTATTCACACATTGGGGACAATGTGTAATTCAAGTTTGGGGGTATGAGAGACACATTTACACACACTTTGTCTTAGTTTTGTTGTTGCTTTTCTTTTCAAAATAAGCTATAAAATATTTTTAAAAAATGCGTGTTCGTGTTCGTCTTGAAATTTTGGTTGATCTGAAAAAATTGTGATGTGATTTCATTGGTGAGCTTAAAATTTTGAACACATGATCTGATGATAGAGTTTTAAAGTTTAGTTACTTACTTTAGGCATTTGAGAATTCACATGTTTGATCTAATCTGACACGAGCATAGTAGCACATAATTGTGTGAGGTATGACATGTGAATTTAATGTGTGTGTTTCTATGGCTTGGGTGAAACGGGATGACTTGTTGGATGGACACTTTGGCATACTACATATGATTAAAAAAATGAGAAAAAAAAATAATGATCATTAATAAACTTTCCACTGAGTTACTGAACCTCTTTCCTCAGTAAGCAACGAGTGTTCATGTCAAAAGGTGGGAATTTTGATTTGGTTAAATTATGGTCAGTTTAGTTTCATAGCCTTTTTGACTCAAGTTAGTAAATCCTTAGGGGTGTCTTTACACCTAATGCCCTGAAACCATCTGGTTTGGGAGTCATTGACTCAACACTGGCTACATAGGTAAATTAGAAAGCTTAAGGGAACTAAACATGGCAGAGCCTCATAATAAAAGAAAGAAGAAAATAAAATTATGCCATTATTGTTCATTCTGATAGGAAATTCAGTAAATCTTGAGATATAGAGACATTGCACATTGGAATTATTTGGAAGCTTCAGATTTATGTGCTAGTTCACTTTACACTGATTCGAACTTGTGATGCCTTAGCCGGTCTTTAAGAAGTAATTAGATTTTAAAATTCCTAATCATTACGAAGATGAGTTTATCTTTTTAAGCTTGCTAATGAATGAAAATCATGGTTTTGTATGATACTTAAATTTTTGGATACCATGAAAGATGGATTTGTCTTTGTGTTCTTTGTTTTTCATTTAGTTTTTAGTTTCGTATTGCTAAGGGACTAGCAATATGTAAGTTTGGGGGTGTGATAAGTGCTTAAATATTCATATTTAAGCCCCTTAATCTATATTTGTTAAGCTCTTAGTTTGTGTTATTTCGTTCTATTTTATTTCTTTTTTGTGTTTTCTGTGTTTTTCTAGGTTTTTGGAGAAAAGGAAGCATTCTGGAATTATCAAGCTTAAAGAGCAAATTTAAGGAAAAGCTGGAGTCTGTTAGTGCAATCGAGCACAAGAGACCTGCGATCAAGTGTAACAGCACTCAAGCACCCAAGCCAAGGATCGAGTGCACCTACACTATCGCGCAAGAAGAAGAATTGATCGCAGGACGATCGAGCGCACCATGCCGCGATCGAGAGCATTCGCGCGTCAGTAAACAGTATGACGGCTATTCCTACTTTGGAAATAGGCTTACGGTTTTTTTTATGACCTCTGGGTTTCTAGATGTTTCTAGGGTTATTTAAACTCTATAAATAGGCCTGTAAACATAGAATAGGGGGGAGATTTTGGAGAAGAATTGACGGCTCTTCAAGGAAACGTTTTCGGGTTTATTCTTCTCCTTCTATTTTATTTTATGAAGATTTTTAACATCAAACTCATATGTAACTAAATTTGTTAGTAGGGCTTGGTTGAAGCCATGATTATATTCAATAATTCAGTATTGTCACATTTGTGATAGTTATATTATGATGCTTAACTTGATTAATTCCTGTTTTCTTGAATTCCTCATATGTGTTTGCCTGATCAACATATGCATGTGGTATGGATTAGTTAATTAAATCAATTTGAATGACCGAGTCCTAGGTTTAATAATAGTAACAAAAGAAATCGATGCCAGGTTATTGGGTTAATCAATATGGGAAACCAGGGGTATATACCATGCCCTAGGCCTCATGTGTTTGTCAATTTCCACATATATTATGTTTTCTTAAAGAACAATTTAGTATACACCATGCTAAACCCTTTAAGAAAGAAAAAAGTTAGAGTATACACCATGCCTAACTCGTTGCTTAGGGAAATCAATAGCTTAAGGAGTATATACCGTGCCCTTAGGTTGGCAACATTAGGTATTCATAATGTGATTAAAGCATTAGCATATTGTTTTTATTGTGAAAGCATGATTAGTGGTGGATATCAAAGCCCTACACTTTTATCATTATCGAATCAAACTCACTTTATCTTTCTCTCGTTTTATATTGTGAAATTAATTTTAAATCAAAATTTACCAATCCCGGTGGGAATGATCTCGCACTTGCACACTATATTACTATTTTGACCTTGTGCACTTGCAAGTAAAACTTTCACTTATTTGCTTATTAATTTAGGTAGATATTTGCACAACAAGTCCCATCTTTCTTCTTAACAAACAACACTGGAGCTCCCCAAGGTGATATACTAGGACGAATTAATTTCTTATCTAATAACTCCTGAAGTTGTGCCTTAAGTTCCTTCAATCCTACCGGTTCCATTTGATAAGGAGGTACTGAAATAGGAGTGGAGTTAGGTGCTAGATCAATAGAAAATTTAGTTTCCCTATTAGGTGGTAAACTGGGTAATTCCTGAGGAAAGACATCTAGGAATTCTCTAACTATAGGCATTCCTTATAACCTCACACCTTCCTCGGAAGACACACCCCTTCTTCAACAATCTCATAACTGAAATGGCAGAAATAAGGCATTGAGAAAGTATTTTGCGTTCTTCTTGAAAAGTGAATTCTTCTTCTCTAGAAATTCAAAAAGTTACCATTTTCTTGAAGCAATCTATTGAAGCATGATAATTAGCTAACTAGTCCATACACAGAATCAAATCAAAGTCTTTCATCCTTAAAGGCATTAAATCTGCCTTAAGTTTTTTATGTCCAATATTCAAGACATAATCCTGAAATATCCATTTGATTTTCACCTTCTCTCTCATAGGAGTCTCAACAATCATGATACTACTCAAACATGTTCTAGGTACATCAACAGATTCATAAAAGAAGAGGAAACGAATGAGTGTGTTGCACCAGAATCAATAAATAGTCTAGCATTTCTACCCAATAAAGAAATCATACCAGTCTCTATATCAGGTGTGGACTGAGCATCCTAATGAATGATTGCATAAACACGACTCTAACCTTGACTAGCATTCCTTCTACCTATTGAAACCCCTCGACCTTGAATTCCACCTCTACCACCTCCAACCACACTACCTCAACCCAATTATCCCATTCCAAAACCCCCAGTTGTACTCACACTATCAATTGGTTTGAATCTTGACTAACAGTCTGCACCTTCGTGACCACTCTGACCACACACAAAGCATACAACATTTTGTAACATAAGGCATTCCTTTAGGAGATGTTCAGCTGAACCACAAAGTTTACACCACTTAATATTGCAATCTCTAGATACATGACCCATTTGATCACATGAAAAACATCTCCTAGGATTTAATCCCGACATAGTATCAATTCCTCTACCTAATGTACTACTTCATCTGCTTTGAGTTCTTGATGGCAATGATTATCCTAAAACTCTTTGAACTCCTCCTACCGAACTTTGCACTATAAATATTGTTGGTTCACTCTATTGACCTTGGTTCATTTCGAACAGTTTACTCCCTACACTTTTCCCTCCTTGAGAAACTAATCTACTTCACTGAAAAGAACGACCACCTCAGACTCCAAACCCATAACTGCTTTCTTTGGTACCCTCCGACCTACTTTCTTTTTTTGCTTTGGACGTCCCTTTAATTCCATTACATCTTTCTTTACACATAGTGCTTTGTCTACCAACCTTGCATAGTTAGGATGATCCAAATAAGAAAGTTGAGTGCGAATCTCATAGTTCAAACCATTAAGAAACCTCTTACACTTTCTTTCTTTGGTGCTTACCAAATCCGGTGCAAATTTAGACAAAGTAATAAACCTCCCATCATATTGAGTCATCGATATAGCATTTTACCTCAAGAAAATGAAATCCTTTTCTAATTGGGCCTTAAAAGATTTTAGGAAATATTTATCATAGAACACCTCCTTAAACCTTTCCCAAGTCAACAATTCATTGATATCCCTTGATAACTTGAGGAGTATGTCCTCCATCTGATTTGCCGCATCTTCTTCCAACTTAAATGATGCAAAGGCAACTTTCTGTTAGTCCGTAACTGGAAATACTGATAAGTGCTTAAATATTCATATTTAAGCCCCTTAATTTACATTTTTTAAGTTTCTAATTTGTGTTATTTCATTCTATTTTATTTTCTTTCTATGTTTTCTGTGTTTTTCTAGGTTTTTGGAGAAAATGGAGCATTACGGAATTATTTTGGCTTAAAGAGAAAATCTGGAAAAGCTGGAGTCTGCCTAGTGCGATCGAGTACAGAGACTTACAATCAAGCACAATAGCGCTCAAGTGCCCAAGCCAAGGATCGAGCGCACCTGTGCTCATGCGCACAAGAAGAAGGCTCGAGCGCATCTGCGCTCGAGCGCACTAGTCTATGATTGACTGCACACGTGCATCAGTGAATAGTAAAATAGTTTTTCCTATTTTGGAAATAAATGTAGGGTTTTGTTTTATGAGTTTCAGGGTTTCCAGATGTTCCTAAACTTTATAAATAGGCCTGTAAACATAGAAACAAGGGGGATTCGAAGAGAGATTTTGGAGACGAATTGACGACTCTTCTAGGAAGTATTTTCGGGTTTATTCCTCTCCCTTTATTTTACTGTATGAAGAAGTTTAACATCAAACTTATGTGTAACTAATTTGCTAGTAGGGCTCGATTGAAGCCCTGATTATGCTTTTCCATAATTAAATATTGTTGCCTTTGTGATAGTTATATTATGATGCTTAAATTGATTAATGCATGTTTTCTTGAATTCCTCATATGTGTTTGCCTAATCAACATATGCATGTGGTATGGATTAGTTAATTAAATAAATTTGGATGATTGAATCTTGGGTTTAATAATAGTAACAAAAAAAATCTACGCCGGGTTCTTGGGTTAATCAACATGGGAAACCGGGAGTATGTAACATGCCTTAGGTTTTGTGTGTTTGTCGATTTTCACAGATATTATGCTCTCTTAAAGAATAACTTAGTATACACCATGCTAAATCCTTTAAGAAAGAAAAGAGTTAGAGTATATACCATGCCTAACTCGTTGCTAAGGGAAATCATTAGCTTGAGGAGTATACACCATGCCCTTAGGTTGACAACATTAGGTATTCATAATGTAACTAAAGCATTGGCACACTGTTTTATTGGGAAAGCATGATTAGTGGTAGATATCAAAGCCCTACACTTTTATCATTATCGAATCAAATTCACTTTTGCTTCTCTCATTTTATATTGCAAAATAAATTTTAAATCAAAATTTACCAATCCCTATGGGAATGATCTCACACTTGCACGCTATACTACTATGTTAACCTTGTGCACTTGCAAGTAAAACGTTCAATTATTTGCTTATTAATTTAGGTAGATTTCTGCACAACAAGTTTTTGGTGCCGTTGCGTTCTGTTTAGAATTATTTTTCGTTTAGTTTTCTTATTTTGTTCTGTTTATTTTTATCAAAAATCTAAATTTTTTCGTCTTTCTATTTTTCTATTTTTTCTTCAGGTCTGCAGCAGAGTATTTTCTAGCATCGCGATCGAGTGCAAGCTTATAGTGATTGAGTGCACTGCGATCGAGCGCAATTCTTGGAGTGATCAAGCGTAAGTCTAGCAGTATTGAAACTACTGCACTGAAGATTTTCAACTGATTCATACAAGGGCTTCGATCTAGGAATCCAACCATCTTTCCACTCAATATAGAGATTGAGCGGACCATTTAACAAAGACCTGGAGAAAATGTTGAGGAGGAAAAAGAAGAATTCGAGGGAGAGGCATCGATGGTAGAACAGCTTGACAACCAACTGCCACCAAAGTGAAGACTCATGAAGCTATCCTTCATCCCACAGAACCTCAACCAGCCCTCATGCATTGCTTATCAACCGAAGGCAGAAGGCAATTACTACATATCCCCGCAAATACTCAATGCTTTGACTCACTTCAGGGGTACACCTACTGAGGATCCACACTTGTATCTTCGAGAATTCTTTGATCTCTGCAAGTTCCAGCACATCCAGGTTCTAGATTAAGAAGGAATCAGGTTAATTCTTTTCCCTATTTCATTGAAAGATAATGCTAAGTTGTGGTATAATTGATTGCCTGCAGTTTCTATCCATACTTGGGAAGAGCTATCCAGTAGGTTCCTAAAGAAGTTTTTCCCAGCCCAAATGACAAGACAGATGAGGAAGGAGATTCAATCTTTTCAACAGAAAGATGGAGACCTTTTCTTTGAAGCATGGGGACACTTCAATGAGCTGCTTCTCAAGTGTCCACATCACAATCTACGTCAAGATGAGCTGGTACAAGCTTTCTATGAAGGTCTGAGTGACATAAATAAAGGTATTGTGGATTCAGGTTATAGAGATGTGCTGATGGAAAAGAGCAATGAAGAAGCCATGGAACTTTTTGAGACATTAAGTGAGCACACCCAACAATTCTCATCCAGAGGGAGACCAGGATTAAAGAGCAAGGGCATGTATGAAGTGACCTTAAATGGTGGCTCTCCAAATCAGATGGGTACTGGGGAAAAAAAGCTAGATATGATTGTGAAAGCCACGACTGCTACAAACATCCCTCTTAGTCCACAAGCCACACAACTCCAAGTATGTATTATATGTTCTCATTTTTATCACACTACTAAAACTTGCCCTTTGTATTCACCTGCAGATCAAGAGCAAGCAAACTATGTGGGACCGAACAACTATCCTCCCAAGAACAATCCATATGCCAATACCTACAATCCAAGATGGCAAAACCACCCCAACTTCTCATGGAATAACAATCAGAATGCCCTGAACCTTCAAGGGCAGCAAAGGAACTCCCAATAAGTAGCCCAATCAGCTCCGGAATCAAAGAAGAGTGACCTAGAGAGTATTGTGAAGCAATTGGCAACTCAACAACAACAGTTGATGACTTCACAAGATCAGTTTATGGCAGATGGAAGACAATTTCGGACTTAGCAAAGACAAACAACTGCAAAGCATGAGCAAGCTATTCAAAGACTAGAAGTACAAGTGGGGCAAATGGCTAAGGAGCTGAGTGGAAGAAAGCATGGTGAACTTCTAGTCTAAACACTACCTAATCCAGGAGGACACCAGTAACTGAAGGCCGTCACAACTCTAAAAAATAGTAAGATCATAGGAACCAATGAGACTACACAAGCATCTCCAGATAAAACATCTGCATCAAAGGTAAGTGAAATTGAGAAGGTGAATGCACCACCCTTCCCTCAAAGGTTAGTAAAGCCAAAGAAAGAAAATAAATTGCTTGATATTTTTGAAACTTTGAGAAAATTAGAGATTAACATTCCTTTATTATATACAATTCAACAAATTCCTGCTTATGCTAAATTTTTGAAAGATTGTTGCACTCATAAAAAGAAGTTTCAAGAACATGAAACAGTGGCTTTAACTGAAGAGGTAAGTGCGGTGTTGTTAAGGAAACTACCACCAAAGCTAAAAGATCCAGGTAGTTTTACCATGCCTTGCAGGATAGGTGACCAGCTTTTTTAGTGTGCACTACTGGATCTAAGGCAGGTGTCAATTTGCTGCTATACACTGTATTTGAAACACTAGGATTGGGGGAGCTTCAACCGACGTCCACCACCTTGCAATTGGTTAACAGAAGCATCAAAAGACCAAGAAGTATTCTTGAGGATGTCTTGGTAAAGGTAAGTGAATTTATTTTACCTGTTGATTTTATTGTATTAGATATGGAAGAATCTCATATGCCATTACCTTTGCCTATCATTTTAGGAAGACCCTTTATGAGAACTACTGATACAAAAATTTGTGTGAAAAAAGGTATTGTAAGTATAAAGGTAAATGGTGAGAAGATAGAATTCAAAATATTTGATGCATTAAAATTACCCTAAGATGACATGGAATGTTTTAATGTATGTATGATGCAAAGTATTGTTAAGCAAGCTTTTCAGGTCCATCACATTAATCCATTGGAGACCACTCTCACCCATAGTTTCACAAGATCGGATATTGAGCCAGAATCTAAAGATGTTATTGATAACATCATTGAAGCTGTGCGCCTCCTTGAGGCCTCTCTAAAGCATGCAAGTAAGTACACCCCTCTATTTGAACCTCTTGTGCCTACTAATACTACTCTTCTCTTTTCTATTGCCCACGCAAAAAATTTGAAATTGAAACAGTTGCCAAAGCATTTAACTTATGCTTATCTGGGAGAGAATAAGACACTACCTGTGATAATTACTACCAATCTAGGTTTTGGAGAAGAAGAGAAGCTGTTGAGAGTTCTTAGAGAGCATAGAACTGCTATTGGATGAAACATTGCTGACATCAAGGGGATAAGTCCAGCCAAGTGCATGCATCATATCTACTTTGAGGATGAAGCAAAGCCCACCCGAGATGCATAGAGAAGACTCAACCCATACATGAAGGAGGTAGTCAAGGCGAAGGTATTGAAATTGTTAGATGTTGACATTATCTATCCCATCTCAGACAGTAAATGGATAAGTCTAGTTCAAGTCGTTCCAAAGAAGAGTGAGATAACAGTAGTGAAAAATGAAGATGAGGAGCTAATACCCACAAGAATAACCACTGGTTGGAGGGTATGCATCGACTACAGAAGGCTGAACAAGGTGACCAGAAAAGATCATTTTCCCTTACCCTTCATTGTTCAGATGCTAGAAAGATTAGCAGGCCATAGTTACTATTGCTTCTTGGATGGGTATAGTGGTTACAACCAGATTGCGATAGCACCAGAGGACTAAGATAAGACCACCTTCACATGTTCTTTTGGTATATTTGCTTACAGAAGGATGTCATTCAGATTATGCAATGCACCAGCCACCTTTCAAAGATGTATGATGAGCATTTTTTCCAACATAGTGGAAAAATTCATTGAGGTATTTATGGATGATTTTAGTGTTTTGGGTTCTAATTTTGATGAATGTCTCAATCATCTGAAGAGTGTCCTCAAGAGATGTGAAGAATGCAACTTAGTGCTAAACTGGGAGAAATGTCACTTTATGGTTCAACAAGGCATTATGGTTGGTCATTCCATTTCCAATAAGGTTATTGAGGTGGACAAGGCCAAGATCAAAATTATTTCAAAACTGCCCTCTTTTAACAACCAAAGGTGTTAAATGTTTCCTTGGACATGCTAGATTCTACAAAAGATTTATCAAGGACTTTTCTTCTCTAGAACCCTCTGTGCACTGCTAGCCAAAGATACCAAGTTTGAATGGACTGATGAATGTATGGAAGCTTTCAACACATTAAAGAAATTGCTCATCTCTGCACCAATAATGATGGCACCTGATTGGAGTCTTCCATTTGAGCTGATGTGTAATGCCAGTGATTTCGCCTTGGGAGCTATCTTGGGCCAGAGAATCAATAAGGTACCTCATGCTATCTATTTTGCTTCTAGAACTTTAAATGATGCTCAGCTAAATTATTCTACTATTGAGAAAGAATTGTTAGCTGTTATTTTTGCTTTGGAGAAGTTTAGATCATATCTGATTGGCTCTACGGTTACTGTATTTATTGACCATGCTGCTTTAAGATATTTGTTTGCTAAGAAAGATACAAAGCCTAGTTTAATCAGATGGGTACTCTTACTGCAAGAGTTTGACTTAGAGATTAGAGACAAGAAGGGCAGTGAGAATGTAGTTTTAGATCACCTATCCAGGCTACCTCATGAAGAAGACAAAGATGAGCTACCTTTGAATGAGAATTTCCCTGATGAATAATTGTTCGTAGTAGCAGTTACACTTCCATGGTATACCGATATTGTTAATTATATAACTACCAAAGTTTTTCCTCCAGGAATGTTTAGTCAAGAAAGGAAGTAGTTGGTGTCTATATCTCGATATTACCATTGGGATGACCCCTATCTGTTCAAATTCTGCCCTGATCAAATCATCAGAAGGTGTGTCTTAGAGGAGGAGCATTTGAGCTTATTGCAACATTGCCATCGGTTTGCTTGTGGAGGATACTTTGGGGCCAAGAGAACAACTCTTAAGGTATTACAATCAGGTTTTTATTGGCCTAATTTGTTTAAAGATGCCTTTTCGTTTTGTAGCTCGTGTGATAGATGCCAAAGGACAGGGAACATCTCATCCAGAAATCAGATGCCATTGCAAAATATTCATGTAGTAGAGCTTTTTGATGTATGGGGTATTGACTTAATGGGACCTTTTCCTAACTCATATGGCTATTTGTATATTCTTGTTGGTGTGGATTATGTGTCTAAATGGGTCAAGGCTGTCCCCTCAAAGACTAATGATCACAAAGTGGTTGTAAAGTTTTTGCAGGATAACATCTTTACTAGGTTTGGGACTCCAAGAGCAATAATCAGTGATGGAGGAAGCCACTTCCATAGCCAATCTTTTGCTTCTTTGATCAAGAAATATGGGATCACCCATAAAGTTGGCACACCGTATCATCCTCAAACTAGTGGCTAAGTGGAGATAAGTAACCGAGAAATCAAAGGCATCTTGGAGAGGACCGTGAATCCTAGTAGGAAAGATTGGTCTTTATGCCTGAATGATGCACCATGGGCATATAGGACAGCTTACAAGACTCTAATTAGTATGTCTCCTTATCAATTACTCTTTGGGAAAGCATGTCATCTACTAGTGGAGTTAGAGCCTCAAGCATATTGGGCCATCAAGAAGTTCAACTTTGACATGAAACAAACAGGTGATAAGAGGAAGCTGCACTTGAATGAGCTGAAAGATTTGAGGCATGATGCATATGAGAATGCCAAGCTTTACAAGGAAAGAACCAAAGCATATCATGATAAATAGCTGGTTAGGAAGGAGTTTCATGTGGGACAGAAGGTGTTGATCTACAATTCCCGATTAAGATTGTTCCTAGGAAAGCTCAAGTCCTGATGGTCTGGTCCTTATGTTGTCACCAAGGTCTTTCCTCATGGTGCTTTGGAGGTTCATGGTTTCGATAGCAATCAGACATTCATGGTAAATGGACACAAAGTAAAGCTATACTTTGAAATCAAATTACTACCAAGAGATGAAGATTTGGCACTCCAGTCTGTCTAATATGCAGCAGCACCAAGAGCACTTGAGCCATATATGGTGGACTTTAAGTGCTCCCTTCCAAAAGAGTAGCATTGAAGCTACTGTAGAGAGCGTTTGAGCAATCCAAGCTTTGATAAATGTGTAGCTCAAGTGCCTCGACTGAGGTCAGTGGTACTGAGGCCACTGAGTACGGTACACTTTTCTTCTTTAATTTTGTTGTTTTCCATATTTTTAATTTTTAATTTTTCTTTCTTTCCTAAGTTAAATTAGTGGTTCAGTACATAGGTGTGGCATTCTGTCCTTGCAATCGAGTTCAATCTCACCGTGTGCCAAATGGCACGAGGGTGCATCCACACACACATACACCTAAGCACAAGTGCGATTGAACATACTTCATAGGGCGATCGAGTGCACTCGGGACAGAGAGTCACGTGCCTATTTTAGGTCATTTTACTTTTTTTTCCCTCACTTTCACTCTCTGCACTTTAATCGCACTCACCCTCTGCACCGCACTCACCCACGCCCAAAGCACTCCTAGCATTGCCACCCACCACATGCCACCGCACACCACCGTTCACACTTATCACAACCTCGCACCCACCACACCACCGCACAACCATAGTTATTTCTTTTTCCTCCCTTATTAACACTTTCCCCCTCTCCCCACGTTTGTTTTATTATTTCTAACAATTATACTGCATATACAACTTCTTTTTTTCTTTTTTGGTTGGTTTTTATTGAATTGCAGGAGGTTAGACACTTTTGGAGATTGTCACCCACTACTTAGGTTCAAAGTTACCCCCCACCTGTTCGAAAAAAGTCCTTAGTGACCTTCAAAGAGGCGCGATCGAGTGCAAGAGGAGTGTGATCGAGCGCAACAAGTACAGTGTGATCAATTGCACCTTATTATGATCGAGCGCACCACTGCTGCCTTTTGTGTCCAAGATGCCTAAGAACACTGCCTCCACATCCCACACTTCGGGAAGTCGAGCCCAGTCTTCTCGACCCACTTTTAAGCAGTGGGAGATCTTCTTTGAGACCATGTTTAACATCAATGGCGACTTCAAAAATTTTGAAGCAATTCAATGGGCCGTTCAAGAGTTCAAAACCTATGGGTTGAAAAGGTTATTCAAGCCCGTTAGCTCTACCGCCTACACAAGATTTGTTGTGCAGTTCTATGAGAACCTCTCATTTGACTGCAGTAGGCAGGGTGTCTTATCCTCATCTATTCAAGGCAAGTACATTGCTGTGACTTCATCTGATATTGCTACTGCCCTCAAATGTAATGACGACTATCCACCTAAGGGAGCCCAGTTGGACGAGCAGCCAGAGTCCTTCTCCATTTCACCTATCATTGAAGATATGTGTGCAGGGCAGTATGTAGATAGGCACAATAATGCTGGCAGCCAGTCTAAGTTGCCTCCACAACTATGGCTTGTGGATTCTATTCTGCAGTGCAATGTGTGCCCATTGGGACACAAGACTTAAAGGCGTGACCAGTTCCTGCAAGCCTTGTATGCCTTTTACAAAGCCCATTAGTACTCCATCCCTTCAATCATCTGGAGCCAAATTCATAAATTTTAGGATCATGATGCACGCCAAGTCACCACTGCAAATGCATGGGGGCTCCCATTCCCGTTCCTCCTCACTTACATCTTCAAGAAAAAGAAAATCAAGGGCATCTCCACCGATGGACCAGTCAAGGAGCACCCATTCTTTGGCAAGAACCAGTGGACCCAAAGCCAATCACACATGCCAAAAGGACTTCGTGGGCTAGCACCTGCTGCTAAGAGGGTAGAGAAGACCCTAGGGAGGCCGAGGAACCAATAGCTAGCCAGACTTAGGAGGAGGACCATGTTGACATGGGACACATAGAGTATCAGTACATCTTTGATGAGATGTCCTCCTTTCGACATGAGCTAGTTGATATTAGACGAGAGGATAAGGAGGATATGTATTTAATTCACCAACCCATAGAGAGGTTGGAGTCACACTTTGATAAGCAAGAGGCGATGCTCCAGGCCATTCTCGATCGATTGCCTCTCGCTTCGAGGGCCTTGTCCTCAACATCACATAATGGACAACAGTGAGAGGCTGCACCGTCTGGCTGAAGACCTAAAACTTAGCGCTTATGGGAGGCGCCCCATAGCATATCCTTTATTTTTTTCATGTTTCTTGTTACTATTTATTTTTCATATTTTTGTTTTCCAGTATTACTTTAGTATTATTTTTCAGGGACAACGTGTACATCAGTTCAAGTTTGGGGGTGTGCTATGAGCCATGCCAGTCCAGCTAGTTCTCCCTCTCCCAGGTCAGCTATTTCCATGTTATTCACACATTTGGGACAATGTGTAATTTAAGTTTGGGGGTATAGGAGACACATTTACACACACTTTGTCCCAGTTTTTTTTATTTATCATTGTTTAAAAGTGAAGATAAATGCATGCTCATGTTGTTTTGAAATTTTGGTTGATCTAAACAAATATTGTGATGTGATTTCATTTGTGAGCTTAAAATCTTGAACACATGATCTGATGATAGAGTTTTAAAGTGTAGTTACTTCCTTTATGCATTTGAGAATTCACATGTTTGATCTAATCTGACACGAGCATATTAGCACATAATTGTGTGAGGTATGACATGTGATTTTAATTTGTATTTATCCATGGCTTAGCTGAAACTAGATGACTTATTGGATGGACACTTTGGCATAGAAAAGTAGAAAAAAAAATTGCACAAAAAGAGAAAAATACTCATAATGATCATTGATAAACTTTCCACTGAGTAACTGGACCTCTTGCCTCAGTAAGCAGTGAGTGTTCACGTTAAAAGGTGGAAATTTTACTCATAATGATTATTGATAAACTTTTCACTTAGTAACTGGACCTCTTGGCTCAGTAAGCAGTGCGTGTTCACGTCAAAAGGTGGGAATTTTGCTTGTTTGCATTACGGCCAGTTTAGTTTCATAGCCTTTTTGACTCAAATTAGTAAGTCCTTAGGGGTGTCTTTACACCTAATGCCCTAAAACCATCTGGTTTGGGAGTCATTGACTCAACACTAGCTACCTGAGTCAATTAAAAAGCTTAAGGGAACTAAACATGGTAGAGTCTCATAATAAAAGAAAGAAGGAAATAAAACTATGCCATTGTTGTTCATTCTGATGGGAAATTTGGTGAATCTTGCGACAATGAGACATTGCACATTGGAGTTATTTGGAAGCTTAATATTTATGTGCTAGTTCACTTTACACTGATTTGGACTTGTGATGCCTTAGCCAGCCTCTTGTAAGTAATTAGATTTAAAATTCCTATTCATTGCGAAGATGGGTTTATAATTTTTAAGCTTTCTCATGAATGAATATCATGGTTTTGTGTGATACTAAAATTTTTGGATACCATGAAAGATGGATTTATTTTGTGTTCTTTGTTTTTTTATTTAGTTTTTAGCTTCATATTGCTAGGGACTAGCAATATGTAAGTTTTGGGGTGTGATAAGTGCTTAAATATTATTTAAGCACCTTAATTTACATTTGTTAAGTTACTAGCTTGTGTTATTTCATTATATTTTATTTTCTTTCTGTGTTTTATGTGTTTTTCTAGGTTTTTGGAGAAAATTGAGCATTACGAAATTATCTGACTTAAAGAGCAAATCTAGAAAAGCTAGAGTCTGCCTAGTGTGATCGAGCACAGAGACTTGCGATCGAGCGCAATTGCACCCAAGCAAAGGATCGAGCGCACATGCACTCGCGCACACAAGAATAAGACTCGAGTGCACCAGTCTGTGATCAAGCGCACACGTGCATCAGTGAATAATAAAACAACTATTCCTATTTTGGAAATAAATGTAGGGTTTTGTTTTATGAGTTTTTGGGTTAACAAATGTTCCCAAACTTTATAAATAGGCTTGTAAACGCAGAAAGAAGGGGGATTCGAAGAGAGATTTTGGAGACGAATTGACGGCTCTTCTAGGAAGTATTTTCGGGTTTATTCTTCTCCCTTTATTTTACTGTATGAAGATGTTTAACATCAAACTCATGTGTAACTAATTTGCTAGTAGGGCTCGATTGAAGCCTTGATTATGCTTTTTCATAATTAAATATTATTGCCTTTGTGATAGTTATTTTATGATGCTTATATTGATTAATACCTGTTTTCTTGAATTCCTCATATGTGTTTGCCTAATCAATATATGCATGTGGTATGGATTAGTTAATTAAATCAATTCGGATGACTGAGTCCTGGGATTAATAATAGTAACAAAAGAAATCCATGCTAGGTTCTTGGGTTATTCAACATGAGAAACCAGGAGTATATAACATGCCCTAGGTTTTGCGTGTTTGTCGATTTTCACAGATATTATGCTCTCTTAAAGAACAACTTAGTATATACTATGCTAAATCCTTTAAGAAAGAAAAGAGTTAGAGTATACACCATGCCTAGCTCGTTACTTAGGGAAATCATTAGCTTAAGGAGTATACACCATGCCCTTAGGTTGACAACATTAGGTATTCATAATGTAACTAAAGCATTGGCACACTGTTTTATTGGGAAAGCATGATTAGTGGTGGATATCAAAGCTCTACACTTTTATCATTATCGAATCAAATTCACTTTTTCTTCTCTAGTTTTATATTGCGAAATTAATTTTAAATCAAAATTTACCAATCCCTGTGGGAAGGATCTCGCACTTGCACACTATACCACTATGTTGACCTTGTGCACTTTCAAGTAAAACGTTCAATTATTTGCTTATTAATTTAGGTAGATTTTTGCATAACAAATACCCTAAACAAATGATCCATATTCTTAATCTATGCATCAAAATCTAGTGGGTTCTCAGCACTTCAAAAGGTCAGTGGCATCAAGTTGTTAAACCGGTTAAACACATCTCTCTCCATTTCCTGTCTCAATTCTTCCTCCCCTATTGGTTCACCATGCCTTTCAAGAACATCTACTTGCCCTTCTGGTAAGTCCGAAACTTGCCTATCTTGTTCCTCCAACCTGCGTTCTAATTCTCCAATTCGACCTAACACTTGGACTAAGGCTTCTCACAATTCATCCCTTTTCTACAGTAGCATCTCTCACACTTCTAGTAGTAGCACTAGATGCACTACTAAAATGTTCCTCTACAGGAACTTCGGGTTCGATATTCACTTAAGCTCTACGTAATGGGGGTCGCCCGTGCCCTTCGGTTATAACGTTACCCCTTCTTTGGGCACGTCCCACACCCTTAGCTCTACCCTATTTGTATCCACGAGGCATCCTCGAACCCTACATAGAAGAACTCATTTAGATATGAAGATACTAAACTTATATGGTCTACAGAATCTTAAACCTAAAGCTCTTATACCAAAGATATAATGACCCATCCCGAGTGGGCCATACTCAGGACGACATCAATTATCTTTTAGAATCGAGCACCCGGACATGCATTTAGTATAATTCAATAGGATAATATATGTATATAAAATAAACAAGTCAAGGTTATATAGTTTGCTACAACTACAAAGCTTAAAATTTACAAAAGGAGTCTCATTTGACCCAACATTCAAGGTTACAACTTTATATATATAATAGAAAATATAAACATCTAGTATAAAAAGAGACTTGACTGAGGAAGCATCGCTCATGGACCCACCTAAGAGACCTCTTCTATTCTTCAAAACTTCCACTTAGGATCCGGTTCTTTAAAGAAATTACCTGAAAAGTAAAAAAAAAAAAAGGAAAAAAGGGTGAACCATGAAGCTCAGCGAGTTCTCGCTCTACACAAAGTAATCGTTTTTTATTACAAGCTGATTATCTTATGCTAAATGCTTAGGTATGGTTATATAACATCTAGTATATTAAAGTATTAAGGTAAAATAATATAGATTCCACAGGATCTCACAATCCTTTTGCATTCCTCAATTCATAGTTAATCAAGGTATCACGAGTTCTCCACATTACCAAACAATTCACATGCCCCTCAAGGGCCATTCAAATCAATCCATATATGATATGCAATGCCATGATGCAATGCATGATATCTCATCTCATGATCAATCATAATCCATCGGGGACATCTCCCCATATACCGGTACATTTTCACAATCGAACAATTATATTTCAAATCTTCGAACCCCCTTGATCCAGGCGGAATCCTGCTCGTCCAAGTACGTTTGGTACCCTTACACCCTTATGGGAAGGGACCTACTGGCCTCACCCATTGTCCCCCCTCTATAATGTACTATCAAATTTCAATGCATGAAATGAGAAGCAATCAAACCATAATCATCAGCCAATTCTCATCATTCAACGCATTCACATAACATTCGAACACAAAGAATCTCTATTAAATGTTTAGCATTAGAAATTAATTAACTTAAACTTATCACATACTTTATACATTTAAATATTATATTTTATTAACATAATTATTATTTTTATATGACTTTATCTTTTTAGTTTCTTTATTAGCCTTCACACTTACTAAGAGTAGGATGATACTCACTTCAAGAGTCAAGTCCTAGTGTTAGATAACTTCTTTGCCCTTCGAACGACCTCCACTTATACCTAAAATTTATCGTTTCACGACAATAATTTAAACATAACTAATTAGACTTCAATTATACTAAACGAGAAGTCATAAGCATCAGTTAGTCCAAATGGATTACCCTTAAAATCTTAGGAATTCAAAGAAGGATGGAAACCAAAGTGCAAAACTTGGAAATCAAGGTTGCATAGTCAACTATATCTCCTGTACAGTCGACTATGGGACTCTGCACATTCAACTATCTAAGGCCACATTCGATTGTGTTAGAACCCTAAACTCTTTGCCTCTTCGACAGTCGACTGTCCAATTCAACAGTCAACTGTCATTGAGACTTGGAGTCTCTGCCCTTTTTACAATCGACTTTGGGCACAGTCGATTGCCTATCGACATGAAACCTAGAAAATGTCCTCAAAATCCCCTTTTTCTTCCCAAAATCTCCTTGACTCTTCAAGAACTTCAAATCCCTTTCAAAACACACATTTTCTAGGATCCTAAGTCAATTTCTTACAATACCCAAGGCAAAAAATCCAAGTTAAAACCTTCAAATCCTCAAACTTAGCTCCAAACCCATTTTTGAAAACCCAAGAACTTGTGTTCGATAAACACATCATCAAAAGCTTAAAATCCAAAATTTTGAACTCAAACTTCAAGAAATCAATTAGTAGAAACAAGAAGGGGAGAAAGCAAAAGAAAACAAAAGAGAGGTAAATGAGAAAATGCTAGAAATTTCTAGAGTTGGGGAAAGAGTGGCCAAATATGAGGCCTTGGTCTCTCTCTCTCTCTCTCTCTCTCTCCCACCCTATTTATATGACCACTAGAAAGGACAAAGGTCTAAACTTACCCCCTTTTAAAAATAATTTACTAAAACACCTTACTCCTTCTATTTTCTTTCGCTAGTTCTAAAAGCCCCAAGATATTATTTCTTCCTAAAAGGGTCCCTGGCAAGGTAAATTATGAAATAGTCATATAAAAAGCCTAAGGAAAAGACTGAGTCCTACATTATAGACAACAGTATTAGAAATTGAAATCAATTAAAACAAGATCGAAATTGTATTAAAGATCAAACTTGATACCAGTTGGACATTAAGATGATGAAGCGTTACAAATCGAACTTGTTATGTCGTGTCCAGATCTCGTCATGAACATATCAAACTTAACCACGAATTAAATCGTCCAAATCTCATTAGATTTTGTGGCTAGGGCTTCGCAAGAAAATAGTGGATTCATAAGATAAAGAGAGAAGAATGCTGTAATGAGAGAGAACAGGAATGGGAAATGGGGTCCACATGTAACGACCTATCTCGGGTTGGCCACCCTCGAGACGGTGTTGTCACATTTTGAAAATCCCAGCACAACACAAATATGCAACAATAAAAATAATACTAACTGAAATTTTTACATCAATCCTCAACCCTTAACAGGGGAAATACATCATTCTGATCTTGACTTGAACATTATACACAATGTAATATGCATGAATATTTACAAATAAATTTTTATTTTATTTTCTCATTAGTTCGAGGATGTGAACACGCACATGGCTTACATATAATGACTTTGTCTGAATCTCAACTCACCAACTATTTGTCTTGCCTGCTACCTGAAATCATTGTACAATGAGGAGTGAGCTTCACAAGCTCAGTGAATTAAATTTACTAGAAGTGTTCGATTTTATACTCCCAGTTACATCTTATAATTCAATTACTTCAAAAAAAATCTTTCGATATTCATTCATCTTTTTCCTCAAATAATCCAATAACAATATTTTGTAATCACTACTCAATTTCATAATTCCCTTATTACACAATCTCTTCTTAAGTTACTCATCAAGCATATCAATCTTTCAATCATATATTTAATCATCTCTAAATCCTCAATTCAGTATTATCATTTACCTCATTATAAGGTTCATAATATATAATAACTCACTCAAACAATTTTCATCATATCATATTTCCATATTTCTTCCTTAGCATATTTGTCTTTCTGTGAGACTCATTCCTCTATCAATAAATTTAACATCTCAAGCAATAACAATCAATATTTAAAGCAAATACAATGCATGAATTTAAATATTATTATTATTATTGGGAACGTCTTCCCACATGTCGACATGTTTTAGCTTAGACCGACCGCCTTCTCGGTTCGTTCATTCTCATTTAGACCAGTTGTCTTCCCTGTTTTTTTATTCTCATTTAGACCGACTGCCCTCCCAGTTCTTTTATTCTCATTTAGACCGGCTACCTTCCCGGTTCTTTTATTTCATGTATATGCATATGAATATGCATATGAATGATAAAATAAAAACAAACATGTATTCAGACATTTAAATTAGCTATCCTGATTATTCTCAAATTATTATTTGAAAAATTCTACTAAATTCTTCTCCTCATAAATCATATCAAATCATCAACCACAACTCATCAAGAATTTCATTTATCACATTTATTATTAAATCGACTCATTATTATAATAATATTACTTCTCATATAATAATTTTCTACACATCCATTATTCCTATCATACCTATCAACCAATTTTTCATATACCACCAAAGTGTAAGTTAATAATTTATTCTAATATTATCACTATATATTTCACATTTATCTTGATTGCTTAAAGTAAATCTAACTCATCACGTATCATTTAGAGCTACTTGTGGATCACCTCCTTGCCTTTTTTGCTCCTTTCAGCCATTTCTCCCGGTTGCTAATCGTCAACACCTGACATAATATTTATATTAAATTTCTAATTTATTCTTCAATTTCTCCATAATTCATACCCTTTGAAAATTTATGCATTAAATTTTGAGAATTTCATGTATGCTAAATTTCAAAAATAAACTTCATTTTATTACCTTCTGTTTTTCTTAGAGCTTCCCGTGATTCTCTATAAAATTCTCCCGTAAACCCCTTCAAAATTTTACTCTTTCAACTTTCCTTTCAGTCCTCAAGTGTTTAAAGAAATATAGTAGTTTGAATTGTAGTTGATGAAAACGAAATAGGATTTGGTAAAAATTTACTTAAAACAAAACGAAAATTAAAATCGTATATAAACGGTAATCATCGTTTTGCTGCCTGCCCACATTTTTTATTAGTGTCCTTGCATGGGTTTGATGCAACACCTAGACTTCCAGGTGTTGCACGTTGCCACCTTTTTTTTTTCTTTTTTTTACATAACTTTTCTTTTCTTTTCCTTTTTCCTTACCCACATTATCCACGCATCCATTTTTTTTAAGAATTGTTTTATAAAAATTAAATCTTTCGCAAATATGTATTATTTTAATTTCATGTCATATCTATTAAATTACTTTTTTACCCTTTCTTTACGAATACGGGTATTACACCACATTTGTATGAAAATGTGTTTATATGATGGCCATTTTTGTCATTCAACCTTCTCCGTTTATAATTAACGTTTTCCATCTAGTCTAAGGAGGGTATTTTTTTTTTTCTAAAACTACGAGGGGGTAGGTGCACATTAGGCTAAACCTCGAAGGGGAATAAGTATTTATCCATATAATAAATGTCCCCATATCCAGTAAGACACGTATTTGGATACTATAATAGACTGCAGTTAAAGGCGGAGTAATATCTAGATGACAACTTTTTCATCGTCGTGAATCCCCTTAATGCGGGATATGTCCAAAATATAATAAATGTCTCTATCTAGCAGAACATTTCTAAGTATTATTACAACATTAGTTCCAAGTCCATTCTTATCATCTCAATAATGAATTTTTCCTCAATTCTTCGTCTTACTCAAAACACCACACAAAGATTTTATTTTAATACAATAAAAATAAATCTGTCTTCATAATATATCCAAAAATGACTAATCATTTTAAATCAGAGGTAAAAGTTCATACTTCTTCACAAAATCTCAATTCAGATGTACAAATTCATTTGTTTCCTCAATATTGAAAGATTAAATTGTTCATAAATTTCAAAACAAAGAATACATTTTTATCACATAAACAGAATGAGAATTTATATAGTTTTGAAGTAAAAACTCACCTCAACTACACGCAATCTAGATAATTTTCACAAAGCAAAGTTACTCAGACCTTCTTCTCCCACTGTACCTCCACCTAACAAGAATACGCTAACTGGTATTACTATCTTATAACTTGATCTAAGCCCTTATAATTGGTTAAATTCATGTATATATGTATGCATGTTCCAACCTGCTTTCAAATTCAAAGTTTTGATTGAACTCTTTTCCTTCATCTTGAATCAAATCCAAACTTATTCAGGAAAAATATGAGGTTTACATCTCTTAAAATTATGATTTCTATATGAAAAGAAAAAAAAAACAGAAGAGAGGAGGAGATTACCTACACAAAGATTACCAAATCACCCCTACCCCTAGGGTGAGGATTACAAAAAAAAATTATTCCTTGAAATTTACTTAGTTTTGAAATACAACTCAAATATCATTCTTGTAATCACCACAATCATGTCAATAAAATAAAGTTTCTTCCATTTTTGACATAATCCTTATAGTCCCACCATAACCATAACAAGTTCACTTTATTTTTCACTTATATGGAGATTTAATTAATTCTCGGATTATCTACTGCTTTACTTTCCAAATATTACCCTAAGCCTAAAAAAATCAAATTATAGTCAGGATATTATTTCCTTTAGCATGACGTCTTACATATATAACTATATATATCACTTGCTCTTTACAAAATCATTAATACCATCAATTGAAGATTTACCTATACTTAAAACTTACATTTTCTTTTAACCATATTTAATACTTTTAAAAAAAAAATTAATCCAAGCTATATTCCTTCCACTAATCAAATTTTTTTTTTAATTTTTACTTAACCCCAATAATTTTATATGAACCTCATGTTATCAAAATAGATATGCAAATAACCTTATGTTTTTCTTTTTCTTCGTAAATCGTAATCTTAACTCCTACCAAAAATCTTTATTGTTACTAAAACCTCAAAATTATTCATTCGATTAATTGTTTGAAACTTCAAGAATTTTAAGAAACCAATGCATAAACTTTTATTACCTGATTCACCCTAAAACTTCATTACGGATATAGTTCTCTTTCAACTTCATGGTATCCACAACTTTAATAAAACTTAACGATCATTTAATCTTCTCAAGAAACATTCCTTTGAATAATCATCACAATTATCATCAATAATTTCCCATCATAGTTTTTTAATCCCAAGAATTCAAAAGAGTTAGTTCAACTTCATCTCATATTTAAAATCATAATTGCCACTAATATCTGCTCTCTTAAATAAACGTTTTTATTTCTCGTTTTTCCAACTTAAATACTGATATATAAATATTGTGTATCCATCATTCACCCTAATCCGTGTTACTAAGTCATTGTCTAAACATCACCAAACTATGATAAACTTACTCCCAAAGCAAATTGATAACTTTCAATTGTTCTCAACTACTAGTACGACCTAAATATGATACACCAACAAGAACTTCACATACATTAAATTTCATTCCTTCCATTAAGGATGCATTTTCTATAACCCCATTTATAAATTTACTATAATGTTTATCGACCTCAAAATTTCATAAAAAGTATACCTTCACTAATTATCTTAATCTTCTCCTCAAATTTTTGTGGCTATTATATCGTCAAATAAAGTATCTACTAGAACTTCATAAAAATTTACTTAACCTTTACTAAGTATCCAACTCTTTCAAACATAAAATCTCCACATTCGATATTCCCTTCAAAAAGTCCACTTTTGCCACATTTCATACTCCAACCTAATTATTCTTAAGAAAAATGCTTATCATCCTTCATCAATTCTACATTAATCTCATCTATCCTCAAACTTTATCTTCTAAACAGTTTACCATCTCTCTCTTATACTCCTTTGAATGATATTTGTGCTTATCAATAAAAATCTCATATAAAATCATTAAATCCTAATAATTTCAAAATAACTAGTTTAACTCCATCTTGTAATTCAAGCCAATGATGCCATTAACATTCAACCTTTCAAAATTTAATTATTTTTACTCCTTTTGTCCTCAATTTAATCATATAATCTGTATAACATATTTTGATCCATGTATCTCCCAAATACATAAAGATTTAAAACCTTTTATAATTTCCCTTCTCGTATCATTTATTTAGTATACCTCTTAATCCCCACTAATTTACTTATCTTCAAGAACCATTTCTTGCCATCAATATAAATTCAAATCAAATATCCTATGATGCACTCCCAAGTTCCCAAATTTATAAACCACAAAGAAATTCTTTTATGTTATCATACCGAAGTGTCATTGACATTAAGATTATCACATCATCAAAGATATTACTAATTAATTTAAAAAGTTTCTAAACTCAACCATTAGATCGAACACAAATTATCTTTTTCAAGTTCTATTTTAAAAACTTCAAAAATTCAATAAAATCTTTAAAAATTACTCCATGCTTCACATCCCCAACCTTTGACCATAACACCAATCTTAATTAAGAATATTTTTAGTTACTTAAAC